>WNGS01142304.1:15736122-15808527 GCA_020271785.1 Procambarus virginalis | reverse complement strand
TTGGGAATAAATGCGTATCTGATACGCTGTTGGCGTATATCACGTGAGTGTCCATCACTCTATCTCCTTAGACAGTTTTTTGCCGAATAAAGCTAGTTACACATTACATACACATTTATATACACTCCCTATTAATATACGATCCAGGAAGCATTCCTTTTACTGTGAGGATCATCTTTGCAGTTGCCTTCTCTAACAGAAGGAGTCTCATACACTTGACTGCTTGCCGTAGTATTGCGGAATAAATCTCGACGGTGTAGAAGTTATGTGAAAAACAGTTGAACAATAGGCAATTTATCAGGTAAAAAATCGATTTAAGCACAGTCATTTTATGTATAATGTCGTTTATTATATGTATGCCAGATACTGGCCAATACATTTCCAGCAGGTCCCAACGAATGATTCCACTTGCATCATAAATAGTTTAGCAAAGATCTTGCATATTCATGGTCTCTAACTTTCAGTTTTAAATCTATTAAATGTTTTATGGAAGGGTTGGTATGTAACTGAGGAGGGGGCGGTTTCACAGTAAGATGATGTTGAGCAGCTTTCACAGTGGGGTAAGCAGGGCTTCTGCAGCTTTCCGTTGTCCCTATTTTACGCGGTACGAGATAAAGGCTTTCATTTTATCTTACTTACTGAATAACCGTGTATTACACTAGCAGCAATCAGCAAATAATGGATAAAATACTGCCTCCTCGTTTGCGGGTTAATATCTGTTCTTAGTTGACACAGAAGTTTCTTACAGGCTAGTGACCGAATAAGTATTTAAATTTTTTCAACTTTTTAACGCCCTTGTCAGCACAGGCAACTATTTTTTAAAAAGTTATTAAAAATTTCTGATAACAATTTATATGTGATTTCTTCAAATTTTCAATCAACTATTTTCTCGAGGAATACTGAAGTTTTTGATAATACTGGATCAATTCCTTGTATTTATAAACTAAGGGCTTCTTCATTATAAATGTAATATCTCAGCAGCATCAATCCATTGATCGAATGACCGATCATAACCTGCATACCTAACTTTATACTGAAGTTTGCCAGAGACTCTGCAATGCCCCACTACCTTTGCAATATTAAATGTTTGAGGCAATTGTGTGGGTGTTAATTCTTGTTTATAGAAGCCACCATCAATTTCCTCCCCATTCAGATCTTTTAAAAAGTATAAAGGATGTGTTGTCGCCGATCAATACGTGTAACTGTAAATATCTCTCGTGTGTTCTGCTGCTTAAACCCTTTCTTAAACTTGGAAATGCGATCAGATAGAGTGATACGTACTGTATCACCAACACTCAATCGAGGAATGACAGTTCTCTTTGATTGTCTCTGGCTTTTATACATTATATCAATTGTTGGCGTGTTCGCTGGCGAGGATGAGCGTGCACCTCCGTGGGTGTCTTCCCCTTCAATCCTCTATGGGGGTAAATTATATGTTTTCACAATATCTGGTAGAGCCTGCATGTATTTTAAAGTGTTGTGCGCCGTCATAAACTTGTAAAGTTTACCTTTTAAAGTATGTATGAACCGCTCGGCGATTGAAACTTTAGTCTCCTGAGAAAATATACTATATAACTTAACTTTCTTTGCTGCCAGCATATTTTTCATAGTGGCGTATAAAATTCTCCACCTCGATCAGAATAAATTTTGCGCACTCCCTGAGAGTGAGGTGAATCTATAATTAAAGCCAAGCTTTACTTGTACTTTTCCCATCCTTCCCGCGTAAGGGTACTACTTGAGCGTACCTGGAGAAAATATCTACACATACGAGTAAATATTTCACTCCGTCATTATGTTTGTGTCCAATAAACTCATCTCGGCCAAATCTATAGCTTGAAATAGTCGCGGTTTAGGGCTTAATACCCGACGCCGAGGGAATTTATGTGGTTGTAAATAATCAACGTATAGGACTCAGAGCTTTTCAGATAGTCCTTACATCGGCTAGAGTTATACTAGAGTTAATAATTTGGCGGCCTTATACAACCTCTGTACCCCTCCAAGCCCGCCGCTAGATGAGGGGTCATTATATACTCGCTCCAGTACATCTTTCTTGCTCACCATTGTAAACTATCTCATAGGGCGGTTCGTGAACAATATTACCGTGTAATGTTATAATAGAGGGAGTGTCGAGCCCAGATCTACTAGCAAATAGCCGTAGGTTGACTAATAACTTTCTTATATAACTCTACAAATTTTTTTGACTCCTGTTTCCCAATATTTGTCGTCCGAATGTTTCAATTTGTGACAGGTCTCTTGATTTAACCAATATGAAATGAGAAGCATTAAACTAATATTCCTCGAATATTTACCAGGAGAAAATATATTTTGAGTATCAATATGACGGAAACCATGAAATGTCGGGCCCCTAGTAAACATGTCTGATACGATTTTTGAATTCGCAGACTCTGTAAAAGGTCATCATAGATTACTAAGATATGGGAGTCATTATCCACTCACTTTTCACAGGATCAATAATGCTTGAATGCTCGATTAATTTCCTTTTAATTTGTGGATCTGATCGTAATTCAAAGTAACCTCCACTGCATATAATTATTGAGGATAACTTTTGCTGATACTTCCTAACAGTTTACTGCACAAGTAGGATTTTCCGCTGTTTGAATAACCAGCAATAATACACGAGACGGTTTCGGAAAATATCTAGATGTTCCTCATTGATTATATCATAGGAACTGTCCATGATTAATGCTTCGTTAAGACTGCTTAAACTAAGGAAATGTCGTGGTATTTATACAAACAAACATTAGTCATTTACAGGTGTTTATTTACATATTTTATGTGCAGCAACATTTAAAACTAATCATAGTTCTTACAGTTCACAAACAATAACAATAATATTAAACATTCTATTAATTTAGTATAATTAGTTCTAGTCATATGGGTCATCTATCTTAACTACTAAAATTGTACAACATAAAATCTAGTGAGGGTTGAACAGTTTTGAGCTGAAGCATCTCGTTTGCTCCAGGGCGGAATAATGGGCAAAGTCTCTGTGGTTGCTCTACTTCCACATCCTCCTCCATAACACTTTCTTCCATCTCCTCCTCTCCCACTTCTACATCCATCTCATCATCATTGTTATTGGGAATATCAGGATGACCATACGCTAAGGACTGTGTGGGACTTAGAATGTAGCGTTTATCGTCAAATGCTGACAAATCTCTGCAGGTACTGCGACATGTACCAATCTTTCCTTGCATGTTGTGTATAGATTTCGACACAAACCTGATTGAAGTGTTTGTTTCAAGAGTGTGCTGAAACGAGTCATGTGAGAGTTTCTCTTATAGGTGGTATGGTACACCCTTACACTTACAAGTGTGCTTTCCATCATGAGTGGTGAAAGAGTATGTTTTAGGTCTGAGAGCTATTAACTGGTTAATAATCTTAGAGCCTATTTCTGACTTGAGTAATCCTAGTTCACCTTCACGCGCTTTAGAGTAGGATGGGTGTGTGTCATTAAAATTGCTAAAATCCATACAGTCGAAGAGATGAGACTTATTCAACTCTTCAACACATCCTGACAGTCAAGTATAATGATGAAAGAGTGTGTCTGTATATAACAGACTCGCTTTATCCCCATACGCAGGTTTGACAACATCATACCAGAACTCATAGAGACGCTTCTTAGCAATTTGAAGTATATGATAACCCAGGTACGTAGAAGTTTTGACTCGGAGAGACTTCTGCTTGATAGTGCATACCACACGATCCTTATTTAACAAAAGACTCCGCTTGAAGAATGGGTTTCGAGCATGTTTCAGGAAAGTCTACGATCTGTGACCAAATAGTGTTTGTTCCCATATTTAGATACATTGTGAGACTCTTTCCATATATAGAGTTTGATACAAGTTTGAAAGCCTTTTTTTATCGCGCATTTGGTACTGCACTTTCATGAACATTGGTTTCAATGAAGTCTTTAAGGTAGGTCTCCTGCTCGAATTCGTAGATGTCGTGAACTTTAGCTATCTCTAATCCAATGCACATGAGCAACTGTAACAAGTCTAGACTAACCAGGTAATCTTTCTGAGGAAGGTGAGAAGCGATTAATTTAGTGTTGTTTTTAGGCAGATCCGCGACTTTCTTCTGTAAGAACATTCTTACTGAATGGTGAAATGTGATCCTCGGTAATGCAAGTATGTGAAAGACTAGGGCAGTTCATCTGTATACCTAGCCATCTCGGGTCGGATCTGCAGCGTATCACACAACACCCAATCCCGTTGGACCCGTCACAAGGGATATTCTCCAAGCCTCGCTCTAGCAGCGCGTCACGCTCATTATGTGTAAGTTTCCGAATCCCACCACGACGGAGCAGTCCAGTCATTCACGTCCCATAATTATTGTTAAAATCAAGGTAAATGATGTAGCTGCTATCTTCCCCTAGATCTAAGCCTGTATGCTGGTTCTCCACATTCGTGTACTGTCTCGTCACACTGGTGAACCCACCTCGGAGATTCCGACGAAGTAAATCATATAACAATGGGTCTGACACAACATCAAGTTCAACTTTCGATTTAAGCAAATGCATCCGAAGTGAATGAGGGTAAAGAAATGTAGTGGGAAATGTCTAATTGAAGAGAGCAAGCATGGTATCTTGCCAGACTGTGAACACATCTGCTAGCAAACCTTTGTCCACTTTGAGGTAAAGGAGCAGATACTCCCCTACTTTACGACATTTAGCCAGATCAAAAATTTCTAAAGCTTGTTTATAATCTTTTTCTGACAACTCTTCGTCTTTTAGTGTATTGTAAAACTTATCGCGAGAAGGAAGGTGTGGTTCATCTAACACACTCATAGTGGATAAGGAGCACCTTGGTGTACGTCTGGTCCCCACCAACGTCTGAATAACAGTAATGGTCTGAGCACCAAAGAGCACCTCAAATCTCTCCTCGCAAGTCGACGGTTGACCTGTTTCACCAATCATATGCCTTCCTGTACATCCATGACTTTCGGCGTCGCTACCCTGAGCAAGAGCTTGCCTCCAGCTTCGCCCACCCAGACGTCATGTTTGGGTATTTTGGGCTAAGCTTTTCCATGTAAATTGACTAAAATTAAATATTACATAAAATCCTGCCACTCACAAGATTCGCACATTTTGCACTTACACTAAAACATTCTCTGATCAGTCAAGCATGTTTATACGGTGGATACAAATTACTCTTCATGCAGGAAAGGCCTGAACTAGGCGGGGATTTTATCAAAAGACTTGTGTGTAATTTCAATGATAATCAGGGTCTCAGTGACTCGCCTTATTACAGTGAATTAATATTATCTCAGTGATTTTCACTTATTCATAATTATTATGTCTTAGTGACACATTTTGATTTAGTGATCTATTTTTGTCTAAGTGACTAATTATTTCTTTGATGATTACTGCTGTGTGCATTATAGTGTCATTGATTGTTCTGTGTATATTTAATTTTGTTGTGTATCACTGAATGTACAGTTCGGTTCGAACTGTAACCAGGGTTTCTTGTTATTGGCAGTGTTGTAGTTAGTTAATTTAATTAACATCAGGGCGTTACTTTCTGTTCGGTCAGTTCACTTTGTGTCCATGCAGGAGAGTAGAGCCTCAGTGTCTCCTCATACTGGCGCCGTGAGAACGATTCCTCTTGTGTGAGAGTCTGCATAGTTTTGGTCGTCACACTAATGAGTATCATAACGTAAGGTTTCCTGTGTATTAGTAAGTTTACTGAATAACCTTTTTATTAGTGACAAAGACTTTCCGTCAGCCTTTCCCTAATTACTGTCACCGCATTCATTTCTACTTAATTGTTGGTGTAGGCTCCAGGTTTCCAGACCCCTTATCACTAAATACATAACTTTGGTGTGAGACCGCCTAGTGTGTTTTGTACGACACGGTGGTTGCCAGGGTCAGGTTGGGTTACCGTTACCTGTGGCAGGTGGCTACTGGTGACGGGTCTCCCAATCCTGAGCACTCCATGTACAAACTCTGTGAACAGGGACTTGGACATGATCTTTCACACTACATCACCGAATGCCCAGTTATCAGACCATTCAGACCCATTTGCATGAGGTACCTGGAGCTGTGCAATTACTTTATTCACTCTCGAGTTCGTGAGGACATCCTCAAATTGCACCCAAAATTTATCAGTATAGGCTATTGAACATATTGCTCTGTATGACTAACCATCCTGCAAGATGCAGACTCAGTATAACTGCTACCTTATTCACTCTTGTGTTCATGATATCCTCATAATGCACCCAGAGTTTTCCAGTGCAGACTACTTTTCACATGCCTTTGTATGACTAACCATCATACATTTCTATGACTGTGTGAAGAGGATTTTTCGCATCACGCAGTAAACTTTTTGACACTTAGTACTTGCCTTCATATAATTGTACTAGGGTAGCTGCATAAATGCAGATGTACCTGAATGTGTTAATAATAAAAAAAATTTATGGAGTGCGTTCACGCTCTGGAACAAAGTTACGAATCCATGATGGGAGGGACACATATGCTCATGTGGTGATCAATGTCATGTAACAATTCTCCATCTGAGATATGGGGACCCTCAGCGTTTGTTCTCGAATATTATTACTGTCAAATGATAAACATAACAGCAACCACCTCTGGGGTTAGTGCTGTTGCATGCAGTTGCTGTCGTTGCAGAAAATTATACCCCACAACTTTTCATCTCTGAATTGAATCTGATAATTTATGCCCAGTCATTCAATGGAATTGAGTATTGCTGTGATTCTACTTGGTCCTCATTTGTGTTTAGTATTCGCCCCACATTTATGTCATCAGCAAAGCTGCTGATATTTCTGTTCACTCAAACATCAAAATCGCTGACTCTTCGGTTTTAATCTTTGAAGCAGGCTCTGCTGTAACTGAGATCATTCTTTCCAATCTATCTGCCATAAATCAACCACTTGGGCTGGACGGTACAGCGACGAATTCGCTTTATGCAGGTCGGCGTTCAATCCTTAACCGTCCAAGTGGTTGGGTACCATTCATTTCCCCTGACCCATCCCAAATCCTTATCGTGATCCCTTCCAAGAGCTTTATTGTGTGACAGGTCATGACTCTCAATTAGTATTCATAGCTGAATCGCCAATTATACGCTGGCTTATTCTACCTTATGAGGAGACGCTGTTGCTCTAGAGCACTCGACGATGTATGCCCTAAAGTGCCACAACACACTCCACTCTAGAGCTCCTCTCTGTTGTGACCTTACTCCCTTCCCTAGATGCGACTGTTCACCTATGGGGAGCACCTTAGTCGAACTATGGAGCAGAGTTCCCACCGAATCCTACCCTTGCACCCCATACAGAGTGAAGTAACCTGACCAATCCCTCGTTTTCCTGCTGGTGTGTCCGTGGACATGCAAACTCAGGGTTTATCTAGGAAGGGTTGTCCGTATATAAGGTTACATCAACAAGGTCGCCAACTTGACTCGCCTATTTCTGCCGTCAAGTAATATTTCCATTCACAGGGGTAAACCACGTCACCCAGTCTATTACTTGTTCAATAGCAATGTGATAAATGTGATAAACCCCTCGACAACATAACAAGAAAATGAAGAGGAGGAAACAAACACCGTAGTAATGTTTAATTGGTTTACTCAAAACAAGATACACCGTAATATTCTATAAAAGTCTCTCTAGGTCCTGCCAGCGGCAATTCTCTTGAAATTAATCAACTTATTTATGGCAACAGTCCACAGTTTCCATACTCCAGAGTTATGAGGTTATCGTATCCGTATCTAACTCTATGACATGTGTATTTATATAAATTTCCCGCTAACACAAGGGAGAAATATTATAAAATATTATAATTAATTAACAACTATTTCGCTTCCTTCTGCTGGGTCATGAAGGAAGACAGGCTTGGGTGAAAGAGGGCTGTGATGATCTCTGTCTGGAACCCATAGGTGCGGGACTCTGACGTCCACCTCCTGGGGTTCGTGTGGCCCAAGCTCTGCTTCAGTATGCTAGTGTCGTTTTTACCTTTGCTGTTGTGTTTTTTCTCCGGACTTGACTACGGCAGTTTCTTGTTCCCTTGTCTTCTTTTACCAACTTCGGGGTAGGCCCCGGAGCGCTGGAGCCCCTAGGGCAGTTCGTTGTTGCTTCAACATCGTTCTGACAGTTCCCGCGACAGCGCAAGAACCAATCATATTGGTGTTTGCCTTTCCACTGGGGACATTCGGCGCCGTGGAGACATGTGACAGCTCCTCCCACGTATCAACCTACTCTGGCTTTAAACCCTGGAGAGGCTACTCCAGACTCACAACCAATGTTTAAGCGCCATAGTCTCCTGAGACTACTTCTAGTACTACTACTAAGTACAGTATCCATTATCATGGGAGGCTACGCATAATAATGCAGAAGATATACTTTCATTGTCCATATAACATTAATGAAAGTGCTGAACTGAGAGTTCACAGAACATTGCAGCAGGTAATGTAACAACACTCACAACAGCACATTTCAGCAGATGTATTGAGAATCTCTATAGAACACTACATCAGTACAGAGACTCTCCACACAACAACACAATTGTTACTGAACTAGAGCACACGACTGAACATTTCAGCAGTTGTATCAGACTCTCCTCTGAACTCTTCATCAGGCACTGTACTCCACAGAACAACTTCGAGAGTGACGCAGTTGCCAGCGTCAATCACAATCCCAATGGCGGTTTCTGGATCCTTGGTTCCGATGTGGTCACCGAAGGCACCTGGAGGAACCCTGACACAAGTGAGTCTCTTAACTAATATATTTACTGTCTTCATTAAATTCATATATCTATATATATATACATCTATACATATATACATCTATATATACATATATCTATATATAATATGGACATAACACCACCAGAAAGCAAGAAACTCTCATTCAGGCTACACAGTGAATCACCTTTAGGTAATCTCTCAAATGCACTTCACAATATTAACTGGGAATCTGAATTCAATAATACACAGGATATACATTCATTAACTAACCTCTTTCTCTCCAAAACTCTAAGCCTCTACAACACTCACTGTCCCCTCCTTACCAAACAAGTAACTGACAAAAGAATAAACAATCCGTGGCTCACAAGTGGCATACTCAAATCAATCAACAAAAAACATGAATATGAAAAGAAATGTAGGATTGGTCTAGTTACAAAGGAAGTAGTTAAAAAGTACTCATCAGTGCTTACCAGTATCATAAGAAAAGCTAAACTTTCATATTATGAGACTAGATTCAAAGAAGCAGAGGGCAACATGAAAAGCACATGGAATACCATCTCTAATATCCTAGGAACTAAACAACACTCCCACAACCAGAAAACACCCTCTAAGGATGGCTTTACACCGTCAACTGATTTAGAAACTTCAAATGAATTTAATAGCTTCCTTTCGTGTAAATCTTCTTAATAGCATGCTAACCTTGCCAGTAAATTCCCACAGACTCAGACACATATCAACACATATCTCTCAGGCAGCTATCCAAAGTATCTTCTACTTTCACCAGTTAGCCCGACAGATGTTGTGTCCACCATACACTCACTAAAAACCAAAGCTGGGAACATCAGTGAAATCCCATCTATTGTATACAAGAGCGCCTCCCATGCCCTTGCGCCACCTATAGCTCTGCTGTTGAACAAATCCCTAGAGTGTCATACCTTCCCTGATATCCTTAAAAAACCAAGAGTAACGCCAGTTCATAAAGGAGGCAATCCGGTAGACATAAACAATTATAGACCAATATCAAACCTACCCATACTATCAAAAATATTTGAAAAAATTATCTACAAACAGCTCTACTCATACCTCGTAGGAGTAGAACCCCCTGTCAGTTTGGCTTCCGCTCTCAAAGAGTACCAACGATGCAATTATTTGTCTCCTTGATATAATTTACTCAGTTCTTAACAAAAATGAGTTTCCGATTGGACTTGCATTGACCTGAGAAAGGCCTTTGATACTGTTAATCACAACTACCTTTTACGTAAACTCCATCATTATGGAATCAGAGGTCATGCCGTGGACTATATCCAATCCTATCTTAGTGATAGACACTAATGTGTAGCCATCAATGATATAACCTCTCCCCTCTATCAATAACCGTTGGAGTGCCACAGGGCAGCATCTTGGGACCTCTCCTATTTCTTATATACATCAATGATCTGCCTAAGGTCTCTAACATTCTGAAACCTATATTGTTTGCTGATGATACTACCCTCACTTACTCTAACCCCAACCCACATACACTAAATAATGTTGTTAATAATGAACTAAAAAAAGTTCACATATGGATGTCAACCAACAAACTAACACTTAACATAGAAAAGACCTACTACATCTTATTTGGAAGCATATCAACAAATGCAATTCAGCTTCAGATAGACAATGTTAACATTAGTAATAAAAATTATGGAAAGTTTCTTGGCCTATTCCTAGACAAGAGACTCAACTTCAGCACCCACATACTACACATAACTAAGAAAGTCTCTAGAACAGTTGGTATATTCTCCAAAATCAGATATTATGTACCTAACTCTGCTCTCATCTCACTATATTATGCACTAATCTATCCCTATCTTAATTATGGTATCTATGCATGGGGTTCAACCACTGCAAACCACCTCAAGTCCATCATCACCAAGCGAAAATCTGCTATAAGAATAATAACAAATTCTGCTTTCAGACAACACTCAGCCCCCTTGTTTAACTCGCTAAACATAATCTCACTCCACACATTCTCCTGTGTCAACTACATATACAAACCCCCGTTCTTAAATGCAAATCCTGTTCTGAAACACTCCCTGGATAGATGTAATAGGACCCATTATCACCACACCAGAAATAAATATCTCTTTGATAACCCCAGAGTCAAACTTAATCTGTGTAATCACTCTATGCAAATAAAGGGACCCAGTCTATGGAACTCACTCCCTAATGAATTGAAAAGCTGTCCAACTTTTGCATCATTGAAAAACAAAACTAAAAAGTACCTAATTTCATTTTCATAGTTTTCTACCTTGTTGCTTTAAAATTGCACTGTATCTAGTGCTACCCAATCTTTATGAACCAAATTCGAACAACTTTACCATTGTGATCATTGCTATCTTCTTATATGTGCTATCAATTTGCTGTACGGTGCCTATTAATCTTTGTTTAAATTAAATTACCAATCAAACTGTCAATGCATTCAATCTGAGTTTTAATATACCAATGTGCTTTAATATACTTACTAATCTCTCTCATTTCATTTTTTTCTTGCAATGTATCTGTTATCATTTTATTAATTCTGCTAGAATTCACCTACTTAAAATTATCTGATAGATTAAGGACCTGCCTGAAATGCTGCACGTACAAGTGGCTTTGCAAGATTGTAGATACCATGCTATGTATTCTCACAAACCCAATGTACTTTCTTGTGTATAAATAATAAATAAATAAATATAACTAAAAATGGAAAGGTTCGTTTGTGCATGACCGCTAATCTCCGAAAGTTCTTCACCGACTGCTTTGAAATTTTCACACAACGTTCCATTCGCATCCGAGCAGGTTTTTACATACATACTATATGGATGTCACGTTTGTGACGGTAAAAAAAAACATTCTTTTTCTGGAAAACTGTGTTTTTCATGTGTTTTACATGTGAGGGAAATCATTGAAACCTCTTTACCGATTGCTTTGAAATTTTGACACAACGTTCCATTCGAATAGTCGCGTCTTTTTGTATATATACTATATCAACCCGTCCTCGCAAATTTAATAAGTCAATATTGACTTATTAGTTGCGTGCATAGGTGACATACTTAACATAATAGTTTCCCTTGAAAATCTTCATAGAAAACACCGACCTTACCTAACCTTGTTAGTATGTTAAAATAAGCATCTTATAGCTTCGTAATTACAATTGTTACTTAACCTATTATAGGTATAGGTTAGGTAATAATTGTAATTACGAAGCAATACGATGCTTGTCTTAACATGCTAACAAGGTTAAGTAAGGTTGGTGTTTTCTATGAAGATTTTCAAGGGAAACTATTATGTTAAGTATGTCACCTATGCACATATTTTATAAGTCAATATTGACTTATTAAATTTGCGAGGACGGGTTGACTATATACATGCCTCACGTGATAGGATTTTTTTTTGTTTAAACAGTGCCATCTGTTGTACGTAAAAGCAACACTCGCTGTAATCTCCGAAAGTTCTTCATTTATTGCTTTAAAAATTTGACAATGTTGCATTCGAATAGGCGCTTCTTTTTATATACCTACTATATAGATGCCACCTCTGTGACAGGTAAAAATCATGAGTTTTTGAAAAACAGCGCCATCTGTTGCACATAATAGCAACATGCACACTACACTAAATGTCACGCATTCCACTTCAGTGTTTCCGAATGCATTGATCAATTTTATTTTCATAAATTTCGATTTATTTTATGTTTTATTTAATTATTTTGTGTGACATTGTGTTGGAATTGAGCTGTGTTGTTTACCATACCGTTCATTTCGTAAGTGTAAGTATATATGACACACCTGTGACAGGTAAAACTATGCTTTTCTTGAAGAACAACGCCATCTGTTGCATGTAAGAGCAACACACATGCTATATTAAATATGTTACAATTCCTTTTCAATGTTTCTGATTGCATTGATAAATTGAATTTTCATAGATTTTGATTTAATTTCATTTTGATTTAATTATTTTGTGTGAATTACATTCGTACTGAGTTTTGTTGTTTACCATTCCCTTCATTTCGTGAGTATAGATTATTTTTATTTATTTTTTCATATTTTCATCTCATTTTTTAACTGTTTTTCTATATTTCATTGATGAGAACATCAGATCACTTGATGTTCCCAATTTTTTATGGGAACATCAGACCATTTGGCAAGGCATCAGACGAGGGAGTGGGGAATGGTGGGGATGATGAGGGAATGGAAGAAAAGAGATGGGGAGGAGGATGAGGGAACAAGGGAGGGGGTAATGGTGGGGACGGGGGGAGTTTGGGATGGTGGAGACGAGGGGTCGGGGGAGTGGAGAATGATGGAGAGGACAAAGGGACAGGAGAGTGGGGCATGGTGGGAAGGAAGAGGGGATGGTGGAGTGAGGAATTGTGGGGAGGACGAGGAGAGAGGTGGGTGGGAATGGTTGGGAGGCCGAGGAGATGGGTGAGGGGGGAATGGTGGGGAGGACTTTGGGACAGGGGAAGGTTGCTGTGGCTCAACAATGCACATGCATTGCTGAGCCACAGCAATGCGTGGCCGGGTACTGCTAGTCTATTAAATAAAAATGAAAATGTTCGTTTGTTCAAAATCGCTAAACTCCCAAAGTTCTTCACCAATTGCTTTGAAATTTTCACACAACGTTCCATTCGCATCCAAGTGGGTTTTTATATACGTAATATATAGATGTCACGTCTGTGACAGAAAAACATGTTTTTTTTGAAAAACTATGTTTTTCATGTGTTTTTTTGTGAGGGAAATCTTCGAAACCTCCTGCTTTGAAATTTTGACCCAACGTTGCATTCGAATAGGAGCATGTTTTTATATACCTACTATATATATGCCTCACCTGTGACAGGAAAAAAAAGATGCTTTTTTTGACAAACAAGTGCCATCTGTTAGACGTAAGAGCAACACATGCTGTAATCTCCGAAAGTTCTTCACAGATTGCTTTGAAATTTTGACACAACGTTCCATTCGAATATGCGTTTTTTTTTATATACCTACTATATAGATGCCACACCTGAAACAGATAAAAACATTTTTTTTTTAAACAGTGATATCTGTTGCACATAATAGCAACACTCAATATCCTAAATACGTAATAATTCCATTTCATTGTTTCTGATTGCATTGATAAATTGAATTTTCATAGATTTCGATTTATTTTCATTTTGATACAATTATTTTGTGTGACATTGCACTGGAATTAGGCTGTGTTGTTTACTATTCCATTCATTTCATAAGTATAAATATTTCTTGCAACACCTGTGATGGGTAAAAATATTTTTTTTCAAGAAACAGCGCCATATGTTGCATGTAAGAGTAACTCTTACATCAGATACAACAGCTTGGCATGTAAGAGCAACTCTTATATCAAATACACCAGCTTGATCCATACATCAGATACGTTGCTATACTAAATATGTTACGATTCCATTTCAATGTTTCCGATTGCATTGACAAATTGAATTTTCATAGATTTCGATTTATTTCATTTTGATTTAATTATTTTGCGTGACATTGCATTGGAATTGAGCTGTGTTGTTTACCACACCATTCATTTTGTGAGTGTAAGTATAGCTGCCACACCTGTGACAGGTAAAATTTTTTTTTTTTAAACAGTGCCATCTGTTGCATGTAAGAGCAACATACGCTATACTAAATATGTTATGATTCCATTTCAACGTCTTCGATTTCATTATATGCAGGCGAAGAGTCACAATAACGTGGCTTCAATTATAAATTGAATTTTTATAGTTTTGATTTATTTTCATTTTGAATTAATTATTTTGGGTGACATTGCATTGGAATTGAGCTGTGTTGTTTACCATACCATTCATTTCGTGGTTTATTATTTTTTTTCATTTGTTTTTTTTTTTAACTTTTTCTTATATTTCAATGAAGGGAACATCAGATCATTTGATGTTCCCACTTTTCTGATGGGAACATCAGACTATTTGGGAATGCATCTGGACGAAGGAGTGGGGAATGGAAGGAAGGACGAGGGGACAGGAATGGGGGATAGTGGCGAGGACGAGGGAACAGGGGAGGGGGAATTGGTGTGGAGGATGAGGGGACGGGGGAGTTGGGGATGGTGGGTATGAGGGGACAGGGAAATGGAGAATGGTGGAGAGGACAAGAGAGTATGGGGGATGGTGGCGAGGACGAGGGTCGTGGGAGGGGGAATGGTAGGGAAGATGAGGGGACCAGGGAGTGGGAGATCGTGGGGGAAGATGAGGGATGGTGGAGTGGGGGAATGGTTAGGAGCACGCGGAGGGCGCCGGAGTGGGAATGGTGGGGAGAACAAAGGTATGTGGGAGGGGGGAATGAATCGGAGGACGAGGGGACAGGGGAGGGGGGAATGGTTGGGAGGAGGGGATGGGGGAGAGAGGAATGGTTGGGAGGACGAGGGAACAGGGGAGGGAGGAATGGTGGGGGAGGACTGGGAAACATGTGAAGGTTGCTGTAGCTCAGCAACGCCTGGGAAAGGTTCCTGAGCCACAGCAACGCATGGCCGGGTACAACTAGTATATATATATATATATATATAAGATAGGCTGCCATCTTTCCTCCCCAAAGGGGTGGAAAATCTGCCTCCAAGGGAAGACATTATGGTGTATCATAAAAATACATTTACTCACGTATACAAGAGGGATGAGAAGGTGATTCGAGAGATAATTGACAGGAATTGTAAATCTTGCATTGAAAACATATGGATTCGTCATATCCTTAATTATACCGATCCTTGTATATCTTCTCTTATTATGAGAAATAACATCTTCCTCCCCTGACAAACTAAGGTGTATAAATGTATTGTATTATTATAAATCCAGCTCTAGAGACTGTACACTCCGAAATATATACTACATTGGACATACCACGAATATACTGAGTAGACCTCTTACACTTCATTTGCAAGAAGGAGGTATTTAGTAACACCATTTTCAAAACATCAACAGCATCCTGAATCGCAAAGACATAGGGAAAGATACGACAGTAATCACACGTATCGACTATTGTAGGAGGCTTCATACTGTTCTTGAGGCAGAGTTCATTCGGGAACTGACACCACGAATCAACATCCAGATGAATTTGACCACGAGCAAGCAGCTGTTCCATGGTCCTCTATTGATCCAGAGGGAAAATAAAACACCTGACGTACAGCTAGAAGCCGGAGGCAACAATCACCTTACCCTATCCTTTGACGGTCCCTATCATTAAGCGTGTTAATTGAATCGTAGAGTGAGGTGTAAACCACACTTATAAATGTATAGATTTCTCCTTATAAGGAGAAAATTAAATTATACACACAAAGACTCAAAAGTTGAACTTCAAATATTAGGAAAAACGCAGTGGAAAGATAAATTGGAAAAAATTACCACAATTTTATATCTTGGAGCAGTAGCTAAAGGCAAAGGATTCAACATAACCCTAAACTCGATCCCATTCCATGTTAAAATCCCATTAAATGAGAAAGCCGATGAAACTGCGAAATTGGCAACTCGTCATCCAGTGATCCACAAAAAATCCAACCCAGCCTAGAGTACATAAAAACAAAAAAAATCTACTACTGGAGAACTGGAGAACCCAGGGATTGGGAATGCATCTTATGCCAAACAATCTCCGAAAAGCTACTACTTTATTATCTCCTGGAATGAGAAGCAACAATGACCTTAGAAGAACATTAAGAGGCCCTGAATGTTGCAGTAACCAGCCTGAAGCCATCAACACTGCCACCCTTCTCGTTATGAAAAGTGTCCAGCAACTGGACACCCTCATAAATACTGTCAAGCAGTATCCTCCCTTGTGATAGGAGCCACATTGTAAGGACTGAAGATTTAAATGCGAGCTCAGCTCCCAGTATATCCTTTCGCGACAAAAGAATACATTCACTCCAAAAAATCTACCACTTACTCAGTGGAAGATTTTATTCTCACTTATTCATGCCCATGCCACCTCTTGAGTGGATACATCTTCATCAATTAATCAGTCCTTGTAAACTCAGTATAGCTGTCAGTTCAACAGAGTGTATTACTGAAGATGTTATATTGGTGATGAAACGTTGAACAATAAAAATGGAAAGATTAAGTGATCAAATGTTTCTTCACCCTGGTAGAAGACGTCTGCGTAGAATGGAAAATATCCCCCCCAAAATTTATTAAGTCCTAATGTAGATGTGTTTATATATGTGTTAAGATTATGTCGAGGTACCTCCAAGGTGATACTTTTTATCCTCCCCAGGATGGAATCCCACGACAAGCTCACCAACACTTGGGGTACCAATTTACTGGCTGGCGAACAGGTGCATTTGGTGACAGGAAACCTGCACGGCTATTTGTCCCGTTTGGCATTCATATCCAGAATTCCCGATTTTGAGATGAGAACGAACCCAGCTGTACTACTTTATCACCATCATCTTTGATATGTACTAGATCACCTTCACAGTCAACGCGCTCACCCTCATTATAATACCTTTTGCCCTGGTCATGTTTAGTTTAATTTCATTCTTCGGCATAATTACAATGGTCCTCACTTTTTGTTTCCCATACCATCCATATTCATCATCACCCTTCACCCTTACCATCCACCTTCATGATAATTGTTGGCATTTACCATACTAGATGTCAACAGTGATAGCAATGTTTGCCTCTTCCTGCAGATGAGCTCCTGACGTACCTGCCGTGGACCTCTGGTCAGCCTGACGGCGGCACCGCTGAGAACTGCCTCGTCTTGGACATCTCCGTGCAGAGGATTCTTGACCTCAGTTGTTCGGAACTTCTATGGTTTATGTGTGAGAAACCTGTCCACTAGTGGTCGTCCCCGACAGTGCCAGTTTTGCTCCAAGTGGTCGTGACCGCCGCCATTGATGTTCAATAGGAGTCGTTACCACTAGTGCTAGTGATGCTCACAAGGGGTCATCACTGCTGGTGTTAGTGATGCTCACTAAGAGTCGTCACCATTGGTGCCAGTGATGTTTACTAGGAGTCGTCACCACTGGTGCTAGTAATGCTTACTAGGAGTCGTCACCACTGGTGCCAGTGATGCTCACTAGGAGTCGTCACCACTGATACTAGTGATGTTCAATAGGAGTCGTCACCACTGATGCTAGTGATGTTCAATAGGAGTCTTCACCAATGGTACCAGTGATGCTCACTAGCAGTCGTCACCACTGATACTAGTGATGCTCACAAGGAGCGCCACCATTGGTACTAGTCATGCTCACTAGGAGTCCTCACCACTGGTGCTAGTGATGCTCACTAGGAGTCGTCACCACTGGTGACAGTGATGCTTGTGGGTTAATCCTAGTAGGTAGTATATGCTTTGTGTGAATATTTATTTGTATTTTTTTTACTGAAATAATTTTTAATTTACTTCAATATTGAATTATGATTCTAAGTGGACTGTACTTTAAATTCAGCCTGCCAGAATTTACTTGCACATAGTTGGGTGGGATGTGTACAGCTTATACCACAATTGGTGGTTATATAATAAGCTATACATATTTAACTTTTTGTTCATATAAATAATACCACATATGGTGGCTTATTTGACTACAGTATTTTTAAGTTATACAGTTATCTACTGAGTTAATATAAGGTTAAATGGTGGCCTTAGCTGTGTGGTTGCTATGGCCGGATTAGTCAGTGTGAGGAAGCTGATCCCACATCTGTTTGGTTGGCTTCATGTGGTTCAGGTGCTTGGCCATGTAATAGCGTCTGTGGAGGCAGCTAGATCATGCATGGAAGCATCACAGGTTATGTTGGCCAGTTCACTGATGTCTCATAGTTATAAGCTTACCTGTCAAATGAATGCAATTATAAGACTGACTACAACATATATAGTACAGGTGTGATATGTAAGTATTATGGGGATTGTTTAAAACGGCATCAGTTAGTTTTTTAAAAATTGTTCAATGTCAACAAATCTTTTTTGACTAGTTGTATATGAAAAGGGCTGCAATTGTTCTAAACTTCAGTATTGCAGCCTAAATAGAAAGGGATTTTTTCAACGAATTTTACACATTTTCAAATCAAAATTACAACCACAAGTTTCAAATTAAATAATTTCTATGATACTCTTCTATCACATTAGTATATAATAAAAGGATCTGTTTCAGCGGATTTTCTAAAATATGTTTAGTTTTACTAATACAAATAGTCAAACTTCAATAAAAAAATATGCAAATATATACCATGGTTTATTACTATTATAAAATCAATAAATGAACTAAGGCAAAAAACGTCGAAACAGATTTGTAGAAATATAAACTCTACGTATAAGATGTTAGTTTCATGTAAATTAAATAAAAAATGAAAGAGTTATACGAACGTTTATGTTACTTGAAATAAATAAGTAAAAAATAAAATCTATGGTTCTGCCATATGTTACTGAGGTTGACATCAACCAATTTTCTCCAAAATTGGCACCCTTACAAATAGGCTTATGTGCGGGCAGGTGTATAAGTTTCATGTAAATCGTCCGATAAACAAATGAGAAAAAATGAGAAAAAAATATTAACTAAATTTTGGGGGGATAAAACTAATTAGGAAATATTTGTGTTACATTCTATTGTGATAGCTGAGAGTCATAGATATTATTTTAGTTGACAGTTGTGTTTGATGCTAATTTTTGACCATTTTGGAACATTTTTGACACATAATTCAATATTTTTTCTCCCTTCCTATTTATGCTAAGATGCTGAGACTTGGACCAGATGAAACCCTTTTCATATACAACTCGTCAAAAAAGTTTGATTGAAATCGAACGAGTTTTCATTTCCTGTATATTTTTTGGCATATTTGGAATTGATGTCCTCTTAAAGAAGAGGCCAGGCTTAACGTGGCTTGGGGCTGCTTAGGCGGCTTAATATCAGCTAATATTACACAATGAGTAAGAGCTCAAATTTCATTTGCACACTGAACGAATATAATTTGCATTTCCTGTTGTTAATGTATGGTCGCTTTGGAAATTCTCGGTGGGGTGACTCATAAATTGGAGTCTATGACGAGTTGCTTGTCGAGATGTTCCACAAAAAGTCTTCTCGTGTCCCTTTGTTTACAAGGTAGTTGAGAGCATGCTTGACGCTCCTTACCTCAGGCTGTGCCACTAATATTTGGCTATAATACTCTGTAACTATTCTAAGTTTATTTAACAATAGCAAAGGAGCCCTGTGGTTTTATGGAATAATTATCTAAGAACTAGTCATAGTGAATGCTATTTTATTAATTAATTAAGTTTAAACAGTAGACTGGTTTAAGGAATAGTTGTGGAAGCTTATATATATACGTATTGTTGTGATGATGTCACGAAAACTCCCATTCCCTTTAAATTTCTGTTATTGGCTAACTATACAATGTTATGTGTGCGTTGGATTTCCGACAATGCTCACTAGGAGTCGTCACCACTGGTGTTAGTGATGCTCACTAGGAGTCGTCACCACTGGTGTTAGTGATGCTCACTAGGAGTTGTCAGCACTGGAGCTAGTGATGCTCACAAGGTGTCATCATCAATGGTGCTAGTGATGCTCACAAGGAGTCATCATCAATGGTGCTAGTGATGCCTATAAGGAATCCTCACCACTGGTTCCAGTGATGCTCACTCGCAGTCGTCACAACTGGTGCTATTGATGGTCATTAGGAGACGACACCACTGGTGCTAGTGATACTCAAAAGGAGTCGTCACCACTTATGCTAATGATGCCAACTACGAGTCGCCACCACTGGTGCTAGTGATGCCCACTAAGAGTCGTCACCACTGGTTCTAATGATGCCCCCCTAGAAGTCGTCACCGCTATTGCTAGTGTTGCTTCACTAGGAGTCATCACGGATGGTGCTAGTGATGCTCACTACGAGTCGTCACCACTGATGCTAGTGATGCTCAGAAGAAGTCGTCACCGCTGTTGCTAGTGATGCTCACTTACAGTTGTCACTACTGGTGCCAGTGATGCTTACTATGAGTCGTCACCGCTGTTGCTAGTGATGTTCACTCGTAGTCGTCACCACTGTTCTAGTGATGCTGACTTATAGTTGTCACTACTGGTGCCAGTGATGCTTACTATGAGTCGTCACCGCTGTTGCTAGTGATGTTCACTCGCAGTCGTCACCACTGGTGCTAGTGATGCTCACTCGCAGTCGTCACAACTTGTGTTAGTAATGCTCACTCGCAGTCGTCACCATTGTTGCTAGTGAAGCTCACTAGGGGTGGTAACCACTAGGAATCGTCACCACTGGTGCTAATTATGCTAACTAAGAGTCGTAACCACTGGTTCCAGTGATGCCTACTACGATTCATACCGATGATGCTAGTGATGACACGATTAGGAGTCGTCACCACTGGTGCTAGTGATGCTCACTCACAGTCCTCACAACTGGTGCTAGTGATGCCCACTCGCAGTCCTCACAACTTGTACTAGTTGTGGGAAAATCCTGGCAAGCTTTAATTGTTTTTATTCTGTGAATATTCAAATATTTATTTATTTTTTAATTGACTTTAATATTATATTATTTTTATTTGATTATTTTCTTAGTAGTTAGTTCTGGGTTCTCAGTGGGAACAGTGACATTGGTCACAATGACTTGTGGCTTTTGTTAAAGCCACTGGTCGCTGACTAGCCACTGAGGTCCATTAAACCACATCTCAGCCTTTGTTAATTGCCGTAAAGTCAGGCCTCTGGAGAGATAGTCAGCTGGATTCTCTTTGGTGGGGTACATATCTACCAGTTTGTACTCTGCCGACAACACTCGTATTTCCTTTGTAGTACTGCCTCATTATATGACCATACCACTGTTTCTTCAAAGTGGATGTTGCTTAAGGCCTTGATCAGATAATGAGCCAATCTTACACCTAGCAGTAAGGCTGTTAATTCCAGTTGTGGCAATGATCGTTTCTTTAACGGTGCCACTCTGGCCTTTGATGTGAGCAAATTGGCTTGCCCATTTGAGACCAGGTAAGTTACTGTGCCATAAGCCTTTTCCCGAGGCATCACAGAATACATGTAGCTTAATTGGTTCTTTTTCATTTACTGTGTTTCGGGAACTTGACAGACTCTAGGATACTTGAATCTTTCACTAGCCCTTGCCATTTTTCTTGTAAGGTGGGTGTTAGAAGATCATCCCAGCCTATCTTTCGTTGCCAACATTCCTGCATTATCAACTTTCCAATAAGTAAGAATGGACTTATAGTCGCAATGGGTCGAAGGGTTTGCTGACTTGTGAGAGTAATTTTCTCATTGTTAGGATGGTGGTATTAGGCTCCACCGACTTGATTGTCAACTGATCTGCTGTCGTATCCCATTCGACACCTAGTACTTTTGTCCTCTTGGGTACATGGTAGTCAGGAAAATCAGTTTTGATCAGTTGATTTAATTTGGCATTGTTGGAGACCCACGACTGGAGAGGCATATTTGCTCCCATTAAATCTTGATTGGCCTCGTGGTATATGTTCAGCAGTTTACTTTCACTGCTGGCTGTTCCTTGGAAATTGTCCACATACAAGTTATCGCTAATTTCTGTTTTATTTGGGCTATTGGACTCTTCAAGAGCGTGTCTAAGGTAGCTTGAAGCAGAAACGGGGAAGACGTGGCCCCAAACAAAACAGACGGAAACCTGTAAGTGATTAGTTCACTGTTTGGATCGATAGGATCCTTGATCCATAGGAACTTTGTGTAGTTACGGTCTTCTTCTTGGAGACCTACCCTAAGGAAAGTCTTGCTGATGTTGGCCGTGTATGCGTAAGTCCCAATGCGGAACTTTAACAGCACGTTGTATAGCCTTTGTGTCAGGCTAATGCCAGTTTAAAGGCAGTCATTTAATGAAACAATACCCTGCCTTGCCTTTGCACTGCAAAGGCTTTGTCTTTGTAAGTGCAACACCTGTGATCTTATTTGGTTTTGTGCCATAAAATGGATGATGGATAGCTGAGGGTGATTCAGCTTCCATGGTAACCTAACCCAGTATTCATTATCTCGGTAGATAACTGAGTCCAGGTATTGTCTGTAAATCCATTCGTCATCTGGACTAGGTTGTTCAGGAACAATGCCGAGAGTTGCCAGGTCCCATAATTTATGTTCAGGAGGATCAAGCTCATCCTCGGACAAATCTCTGAATTGTAGTGGAGCCTGTTCTCCTAGTCATGCAACCATTACTGGGTTGGCATGTTGGTGGTCTACAGGTGCGGGTCGCTTCAGTCGTAATACTGGGCCTGTTAGCAAATAGCCACCTGCAGAAAGAAATAGGTTCATTCCTTGTTTTTCATCCTTTCCTTTGATAAACTTATGGTAGACATCTGATCCTATATGGCTTCCAATATTGGAGAGGTTGTCTGATATGATTTTGTCAACCAATTTTATTCCCTTTTCTTTCAGGAATTTGGCTGTTGTCCCTAGACCATATACATACAGGTCTGTTGGGAATCTATCTACTACAAGAGCTTGTATCGTTCGGACATAACCGCCTAAACGTACTTTAGGTTGTACTACCTTGAAGACTTGGGCTCCTGAGTTAGTCAGGAATCCTGTTACGTCTATTCATGTCTATCGTACAGGTTTGAGTTTCAAGGTATCTACCTACTCCATTGAAATAAAAGTCATTTGGGATCCTTGGTCAAATAATCCATGTATGGTGACCTTGGACTTTCCAATTTTAATGATCAATTGAGCAGCGGGAAGAGCTGATTTATGATCAGACCTTGTTGAGAAGACACTTATGTCAGGTAGCACAGTACAAAGCTGTACTGAAGCAGAAGTTCATTCCTCCACCTGTGGTTTGGGAGACTTTGTACTTGAGTCCCCACAAAGTGCTGTATGGTGTTGACCCTTATGGCACCTATTGCAGGTGCATATTTGAGTTGCACAGGTGTCGGGATTGTGTGACCTTATACACCTGGTGCATTTACGTAACTCCTTAAGTCGTTTTATACGTGTAGCACGATCAGGGTAAGCTTTTCAGCGGTACATGGCATGTTGTTCTTCACAGAACACACATGGCCTCCAGACGCTAACAGCATCTTGGGGAGTCACCGTTTTGGGTGACACATTAACTGTAGCTTTGGAGTGACTCACTGCACATGTGCCCACACTGCCTCGTTTCCACTTTGGGGAGGGGGAACTTGTTTTAGATTTATTTGGAGTGCTGTTTGTACTCTGTTGTACTCTGTTGTTTACTATTAGTGGTTAAAGAAGGTTTAGATGTCGCTTTCCATCTGTGTTATCTCGTTGTCTTTCTATGATGGAACGCAAACCTTCTGTTATCTCCTTTACTGTCAGAGAAGATTTGTTATATAAGACAAACAACTTATCCAGTACGTCACTGGGTAATTTGCATTTCATATGGATTTGGATTATCCAGTTCGATTCCTCTAGATTTACTTTGTTCTTAAGTTCCTTGAGCAAGGACTCAAGCTCTAATCTAAAGGCTTGGAGTGAGTCAGCTGTTCCATCTGGAGGGTTAATGTCCAATAGGTTTTAAAGTTAAAAGTATGATAGTCTTTTCTTAGCATAGTTATCCTTAAGGAGCTGTACTGCATTATCGTAACCATCATCAGTAAAGGTCAAATTACAGAACACCTATAACGCTTTATCCTTTAAGAAAGCTTGCAAATATGTAAATTTTGTAGTCTTTGCTATATTGGCATTAGAATCCATAGAATCGACAAATTTGTTCCAGAAGTTGCCCCAACTCTCGTCCTCTGCACCAGAGAAAGTTGGGAGACTGAGTGATGGTAATTTGACTTCTGTTTGTGTCGGGTTTTGGGAAGCTGTGGCTGCAATGTTTGTATTGGCCTTATGTATGGTTATAAAATTGTCAAAGTGTTGTAACTTTGTATGTGTTGTATCTTCGTAATCTGCGTTTTCTTGTACTACAGCATCCATTGCCTCTTCATCGATGTTAGTAGTAGCAAGTACATTCTGATATTTCAGGATTTGCATTTGTACATGCTAATATTTGGTCTGTGCAACCTTATGATGGCCTTCCTGTTCTACATAATCAACTGGAGTTTGATTACATAAATTATAGCATTTTTTGATCTGTTGGGTTAAGTGGCCCTTCATTCCAGTGAGGGTCGCTTTTACAATTTTGGAAGCAGACATAATGGCTGTATTTGCAAGACGTGTTGCAGATGTTCTAGTGCTAAGCCTTGTTGGACTATGATTTGGACTGTTTCTAGCACTTGAGCTAGTAGAGGAACTAGTTTCTGAACTATAGCTGTATATCATTGAAAAAATACACTATATAATCATACACACTATAATTTGAGTGGTAACCATGTATCAATGTTGGATTTACTTCAAGTTAGTTCCTCAATTATCACTCTTAGTTGGTACAGAGACACAGATTAACACTGAAAGGTGAAATGAATATAGTTAAATTGTTACTATAGTTACGGAAATATTATATAGACAACACAACTCGGGATGTCATGAGTACTGCATAAAAATGTGTACTTGCTAGGTTGTAATATGTTCAACTCTAGACAAGTGTAAATTCTTACCCTAACATCAGGTTAGCACAATAAATTAGACTAGGATGCTGTACAACATCAGCCTAAAATGTCCTACCCTTGTGCAAGAATTAGTTGTAAATAATGTGATATGCAGTAATTGTTACAGTAATGGTGCAATATTATGTAAACACATAAATTTATAAAAATCATATACATTTATGAGTAAATTAGCCTCTTATCAATCTCTTGTAATGAAAAAACACAATTGTTCTTTTGGTACAGGCCTCAGAACAATAATAGTGCTTGTTGCAAGTTCTGTTCAATATTAGCCGAGATTGAAAAAGCTAGGCTAGAAAAATGCAAAATGTATAGCAGTGTCTTCCTGCTATAACTAATGTATATGTAAATATTGCATTAATTGTAATATGTTCTATCCGTTTCGTTGAGGACCATAATTTATATGGTAAAATCCTAGCAAGCTTTAATTGCTTTTATTCTGTGAATATTCAAATATTTATTTATTTTTTAATTGACTTTAATATTATAATATTTTTATTTGATTATTTTCTTAGTAGTAAGTGGACTGTATGTTCTGATTCAGCTGCTAGAACTTCTCACACAATAGGAGGAACAATTTGTAGCTTAAACCACTTTGAGGTGGCTCCTTCATAAACCACAAATTATTTACCTTATTGCTACAATTATAATTATTAATCATACAACATATGGTGGTCTAATCTACTCAAGCAAATTAAATTAATAACTACTAATACTATGTCTGCAGTATGAACACAAAAGGGCCTTAGCTGTTCCTGTTGGTGGGGCCTGCTAAGGCTGTGTAATTGTAGCATTAAATGAGGGTGTGGTCCTGTGCCTCTGAGTACCACGTAATGGCGGCTGTCTGGAGGCCTACAAGGCTTGATGTACAGCTAGTGGTAGCAAATTTGTATAATTATGTTGGGAGCCAGCATCCTGCTTCATTAACGTCCCTCACAATTACCTGTTTGGGATGTAAGGAACTAATAATGGTTCCCTAAACATATAAGTACAGGTATGACATGGAATATGTGTGTGTGTAGAGCTGAGTAACGTACTTGGTTGTGTTTTTTTTCATGCTAATAACCGGCCACCAATCTATATTAAAAGATGCATCAATTAAAACAGAATACTAGGTAGTCGGATACTCACGTGCTCCAGTTGTGTGGTAGGGGTGTTGCTGTGGTAGTTCTCTTGGGATAGAGTAAGTCTATCGTACGAGACTAGTATCACAACTCTCTCTCAGGAGCACTCATTTCGTGTTGTTATTGTTATGATTCTGTCGTGTATGTGACGACGCTCCAGGGGAGACGTCCTAAAATGTTTGGTGGTTCTATTTATGTTGAAGGAATGGAGAGTTAAGCTAGATTCCTGTTGTATTTAATTACATTCAATCCTAGTGAACACTTTTTTATTAAGCTTAAACACTAGACTGTTATTTAAAGAGATGAGATATATAATATAGGTCTTGCTGTATGACGTCACAGAATACCGGTCTCTTTTTTTTTTTTCTTTATGCAGTAACTTATGTTATTATGTGTGTCGGATTTCCGACTCTAGTGATGCTCACTCTTAGTCGTCACCGGTGATGCTAGTGATGTTCACTAGCAGTCGTCACTACTGGTGCTAGTGATGCTCACTCGCAGTAGTCAAAACTGGCACTTGTGGTGCTCACTAGAAATCGTCATAAATTGTGCCAGTGATTCTCACTCTCAGCCGTCACTAATGGTTCTAGTGATGCTCACACGCAGTCGTCACCATTGGTGCCAGTGATGCTCACTCGCATTTGTCACAACTGGTACTAGTGATCCTCACTTGCAGTCGTCACCACTGGTGCTAGTGATGCTCACTTGGAGTCGTCACCACTGGTGCCTGGTTGATGGGGTTCTGGGAGTTCTTCTACTCCCAAGTCCGGTCCGAGGCCAGACTTGACTTGTGAGAGTTTGGTCCATCAGGCTGTTGCTTGGAGCGGCCCCAAGTGTGGGGAAAATCTGACTCCAATAACTAATAATTAAATAAATATATATACTTCGATAGCTATGAAGGACCACCACTTTTTGAGAAAAAGTGGAAAACAAAGAGACAATGGAAAAACTGATCCCAAGAACTAGTGTCCTATGGATCTTAGTAAGACTGTAATTCTTATATAAATGGAGTCAAATTAACTATACAAAATTGGGGGTTACATGCTAAAAGATGAATACATCCCTAGCATTATTCTGGTGCTGGTTCTTCACCAGAGTAAATCAAATATAAAAGTAAATAAGGTTGAATATATAATATTAATTGGAGGTAAATGCACCTCAATATACTACTGAAATGTTGAACAGCATCAGTAAATCAATGGGTTAGTGTAATTGATCTCTTTAGGAGATCACTACTGTAACTACAGAGTTATTGCTACAGAAAAAAGGGACAGCTTAGCTGTAAATCTAGTGAGGTGTAATCAGTTGCTACGCTCCACCGACGACGTGTTGCATAGGGCAAATTGTTGCACAAAACGGTGGGGAAGCCTAGCACCTCGGTTGGCGTCGCCTTGGTACTGAAAGGCAATTACATTGTAGAAATCTTCTACATAATAAGTAATTACAATTACATCCTAAATTATGAGGATAACAGTGGAAATTTCAGCTAATATCTGAGCAATTTATATTCAAGCACTGTGAAATCTCTTTGGAAAAAATAATGAAATAAATCATCTATTTAGATGGTAAATTTACTAGAGACACATACGAGATTTTGTTATTCTGCATTGGGCCTAACGACTGCTAGTCTAAATGTTAACTGTGGCCACATGAAAACAAACAGATAAACCTAGATGCCGAGCCGCGTGTCCGTTGATGTGGAGACTTGAGCAATTCTTCGTCCTCCAGCTGCTGCTTGAAAGGTGTTAACTTTGTAATTGCAGATATGCTAGTCTGGGACACGGCTATTGTGCCAGATAACGTGGCACCACTCTACTGGTCGTTGGAGCGAAATAAATGGGATCAAAACGTAGCTCTGCTACACGCTGTCAATGGCGTCCACGCCGTGCTCTCTCGTTCCCTCGTGTCTAGTGACGCTCTCCCGTCTTCCTCCTCTTCCTTATTGCGCATGCGCGCCTCTCGATGTACATCTCGAGCGTAAATGAATATGTATATATCGCAATTGACTAAGGAAGGAAGAGGTAGTAACGAATATGAATATCACATTAAATTCTTCTGTGATAAATTAGAATTTCTCGTAACATAAATTGGCTTATTAAAATTGTGCAACTAATCGAGGAAATTAAGGTAAAATCATTTACATTAAAGTAATTTCCTCTAGAATGTTTAATGTCAACTAAATAAGGGAGTTCCAGTAAGTAGTAGTATACTACGAAATTAAACTTATTAATAAGTAACTATTTTTAGTAAAGGAAATGATAAACTGGGCTCTTGTTATAAATCCAACTAAATGTGGAGAAAATTCATGTTACTGCCTGTCGTTCCTCACGTCGTCACTCTGACTAGGAGGATTTTGGCAATGAATAAATCATGATAATGATTAAATCTACAAGTTAGTAATTTTAGTAACTACTTTGGTTAATACAAAGGTTGTATAAATACAATGATGTATAAAACTGTTGGTTATTTCCAACACCAGGCCCACATACCCACCACAGCCTGGTTGGTCCGGCACTCCTTGAAGGAAACAATCTAGTTTCCTCTTGAAGATGTCCACGGTTGTTTCTGTAATATTTCTGATGCTCGCTGGTAGGACGTTGAACAACCATGGGCCTCTGATGTTCATACAGTGTTCTCTGATTGTGCCCATGGAACATCTGCTCTTCACTGGTTCTGTTCTGCATTTTCTTCCATGTCGTTCACTCCAGTACATTGTTATTTGGGACCTGTCCCTCCAGTATTTTCCATGTGTATATTATTTGGTATCTCTCTCGTCTCCTTTCTAGTGAGCACATTTGGAGAGCTTTGAGTCGATCCCAATAATTTAGGTGCTTTATCTCGTCTATGTTCTCTGTATTCCCTCAATTTCAGCAATCTCTCCTGCTCTAAAGGGGGAAGTGAGTACTGAGCAGTACTCAAGACGGGACAACACAAGTGATTTGAAGAGTAAAACCATTGTGATGGGATCTCTGGACTTGAAGATTCTCGTAATCCATCCTATCATTTTTCTGGCTGACGCAATACTTGCTTGGTTATGCAAGTATACCTCTAGTATACTTATGCAAGTATACCTATGGTGCTAGTGATGTTCAATAGGATTCATGACCAATGATGCAAGTGATGCTCACTAGGAGTCATCACCACTTGGGCTAGTGATTCACACCAGAAATCGTCACCACTGGTGCCAGTGATGCCCACTAGGAGTCGTCACCGCTGTTGCAAGTGAAAGTCACTACAAGTTATCACCACTGGAGCTAGTGATGCTCACAAGGAGTCATCACTACTGGTGCTAGTGATGCTCACTCTTAGTCGTCACCGCTGTTGCTAGTGATGCTCACTCGCAGTCGTCACAACTGATGCCAGTGATGATCACTATTGAGTCGTCACCGATGTTGCTAGAGATGTTCACTCGTAGTCTCACCACTGGTGCTAGTGATGCTCAAAAGGAGTCGTCACATCTGGTGCTAGTGATGCCTAATGGGAAGCGTCACTTCTGGTGCTAGTAATGCTCGAAAGGAGTCGTCATCACTGGTGCTAGTGATACCCACTAGGAGTCGAACCACTGGTGCTAGTGATGCCTACCAGGAGTTGTCACCACTGGTGTCTGTTATGACCATTAAGTGTATCACTTGTGCCAGTGATGCCCATAAGGAGTAGTCACCTAGTTGCTAATGATGTTCACTAGGAGTCGTCTCCACAGTTGCCAGTGATGCCCACTAGGAGTAGTCACCACTGTTGCTGGTTATGCTCACTAGCAGTCGTCACTACTACTACAAGTGATTCTCAATAGGAGTAGTCTCAACTGTTGCTAGTGATACTCACTAGGAGTCGTCACCACTGGTGCTAGTGATGCCCACTAGGGGATCGTCACGACTGTGCTAGTGATGCTCACTAAGAGTCGTCACAACTTCTGCAATTTATGCCCACTAGGAGTTGTCACCACTGGTGCTAGTGATGCCACTAGGAAGCGTCACCACTGGTGTCAGTGACGCTCATTTAATGTCGTCAACACTGGTTCCAGTGATGCCCAATAAAAGTCGTCACCGCTGTTGCTAGTGATGCTCACTAGGAGTCGTCAGCGCTGTTGCTAGTGATGTTCACTCGCACTAGTCACAGCTGGTGCTAGTGATGCTCACTTTTAATCGTTACTGCTGTTGCTAGTGATGCTGACTTGCAGTCATCACAACTGGCGCCAGAGATGGTTATTAGGAGTCGTCACCACTGGTGCTACAGATACCCACTTGGAGTAGTCACTGCTGTTGCTAGTAATACTCACAGGCAGTCGTCACCGCTGTTGCTAGTGATACTCACTCGCAATCGTCACAACTTATACTAGTGATGCTCGCTCATAGTTGTCACCACTGTTGCTAGTAATACTCACTCGCAGTTGTCACCAATGGTGCCAGTGATGCTCAAGATGAGTCGTCACCGATGTTGCTAATGATGTTCACTCGCAGTCGTCACCACTGGTGCTAGAAATTCTCATAAGGAGTCCTCACAACTGGTGCTAGTGATGCCTACTAGGAATAGTCACTACTGGTGATAGTAATGCTCGAAAGGAGTCGTCATCACTGGTGCTTGGGATGCCCACTAGGAGTCTTCACCACTGGTGCTAGTGATGCCCATTAGGAGTGGTTGTTACGACCCTCGATCTCTGGGTATGGTTCCTCTGTTGCAGTTGGTAATATATAATAATATACGGCCTTGCCTCAGTAAATGTCTAGGGGAAATAATGCAACTGATACTAACAGAGCAATATACTTTTAGATAGGGGTAACAAAGAAACATACAAATAACATACATAGAATAATGCCGGTAGCCAGAAATATTCTTACACCATTAATTAATCTTACAATAGCACTGTATAACATAAATCACTTCATATCAATACAAATGAATAGATGGGTAATCTCATAATAGTCTAACCAGAAAATCAGCCTCGTAAGCTAAGAAATAAAAGGAAGATCCACCAACTTAACTCAAACATGTCTCCACCCGCCAGCTGTACCCACGCGAATGGCTAAGCCTCCTGTCAGCACACGGGCATCCTACCACAACATCAACTAAGCACCCACATGAACTCTTGTGAAACTCTGCTAACAAGATGTAGTACCAATAACCATTAATTCCGTAATCTTAAGGATATATAATACTGTTACAGAAATCACCTGAATTTATTACACTCAATAACAGGAAATAATCAAGGTTGAAATATAAACACTCGCTTGACAACAAGTTTCCACACTGGCCACATCCAAATATGGTCATCCCCCCACACGGAAGAAACCAACAGGAAATAACTTGCAAAAAGCCTCATATAATATAATGCAACTCAGGCACACTACAGCATGCTACAGTATATAACATACAATAGTCTATAATCATACAACTGGATACTATACTAATTATAGAACAAGACAATAAAGTATATAAGCATCAGGAGTATGTTAGAATCCTTGTAAGATTCGTAACATCCCTCCTATCCCGTAAGAAAAAAATGAAATTAATTGAAGGTTGATTTCATTTTTTTGACTGCATGAAATATAACATGAAAATGCAACATGAAAATACTTCAACAAAATATCAAAGTAGAAAACAATGAAATTTCACACAGTAAAAAAAATCAAAATTTTACATACATCTTATGAATAAAGAACACTACATATTTTTCACTGGAGTATGCAAATTTATCTCTCCAGGGTACTATCTCATTTATATCACATAGTGTCAGATCATATTTCACTCTTATCAACAACATTATTAGTATTAGCATGAATAGAACTGTCAAATAATGTAACTGTTTCCACACAGTCAATAAGGCAATTTATCTTTCCATCTGTTTCTACTATTTCTCTGAGATTAGTCCCATATTTCCAATTGATCCATTTTCTAGATGGTGACATTTTCCAAGACAGACTCCATTTTCCATTTTCCTGGAGCTGAACTGCTTAATTGAAGCTGACTGTATGTAAAGTAGATTAGGGACTTCTCCTGGGTATGCGCTGACAAATACATCTGCTTCTCATCACACTTGATCCTCTGTGGAACACATACTCTCGCCCAATGGATACTAAAATTAGAGAAATGTAATTGTGAGGTTAAACCTCACAATTACATATAAAACTTCTTCACCCATAGAACCTTCAGAAACACAACACAACGACTTAGCAAACATTTGACCTCGAAACCAATAAACACAACCCAAGATAAGTGCAAAGACTACCTGATCGAACTGACTCAATTGATCCTTAAGAAACACGTAAGTCAATTTCTGCATAACTCTGTCATGACGATCAGCGAAAAGACACAAGCTTATGCCTAGGCACCATATCTCAATCACAACTCCAAAACCAAGTTCACCCCCTCTGATGGTGGACTTGAACACAACACACACTTTCATAAACCTTCTAGTCTTCCAAAAAACTAACAAAAACATGCTGAAACCTTGACAACCCTTACCATGGATTTCACTTCCCAAGTGATTTCCTTCTGCTGAAAAACAATCAAACAAGAGGTTTAAGGGTTTCATCATCTTGAAGAGGCAGAGCAGATTACTTGGGAACCACCCGAGTACAATCTGTAACCCTTCACAATTATTACAACTAGGTATGATAACCTTGTCCCCCAACTTGAAACACACACCTGGAGCCTCAACCATCTGCTCCCAAGTATGATTAAATCTTTCAACACCAATTTGACTCTGAAAGTCAACACCACCCTTGAGAGGAACATACATGTTGATCACTATTCGTACATCAAAATAAGTTGGATCTGAAATTCGACACACTGCTCTAGTATGACTTACCACTTCCTCAGAACAACTGGATGTATAACCTACCTGAGTAAACTCTCTCTGCTCAACAACAAGACTGGACAAAGATGTCCCAGAGTCCATTACTTCAAGGGAGAATGGCTCCTGCGGAATAAAAGTAGATTGCAAGAACATCCCCCACACAACTTTTGCCAACGTGGATGCACAACTTATTGGAGTAAACTCTCTTTGTTCAACAACAAGGCTGGGCAAAGATGTCCCACAGTCCTTTTCTACAGAAGAGAATGGCTCTTGCGGAATAACAATATATTGCAAGAACACCCTACAAACACTCTGGTTCAATTTACACAATGACAAATACTTACTCCCCATGGAATAAGAATCACAAGCCACAAAACTCTGCAACTTAGATCCAAAGGAAACTTTGGATGATTAACATGATTTACCCTTAATGATTATACATGATTTACCAAAATTTCCTCCCATGACATCCGGAGCTGCTTGGAGTACTGTCTACTCACAATCAATAACACTATCAAGCTGGGTCACATCCTCACAGACAACTGAAGATGGTGGCTCAATAGGTCTCCATCTACTTAACAGAAGCTGATCCTCTGGCTGATTTCCCACACTCTCCAGAACTGGATCTACAGTATAGACTGTCTCCTTGCTTCTCTCTGAAATCTTGGGGTCAGTTCTACTCAACTTACATAAATTAAAAAGCAGGTAAGTAACAGGTAGTTTGACCTCCTCCCCTTTACTATCACCTTGACTAGGATGAGGCGGGGCCTCTACAACAGACGTACTATCGACAACTGATTCTAAACTTGGAGTGAGCGGGAATACTTCAGCCAACCCGACTTCTTGTCCAAAACCATTCACCTGGCTAGAATACATCAGAGTCGTGGCTTTTAAGTTTCTCTCAACTCCTGGCACAACGTTCGTAGTGAGCGGGCAAGACAGTCGTACATAGACATCCTTTCCCAAATCTTCCACTAGATTGGAATAAAGCAGAGTCTTAGTACTAGGCTTACTCTAAACAACTAGGTTGGCCACACATGAATCTGGGACAACCACATCCCACTTCTCCACTGAAGGGGTACTGGTTTCTGGAAGAAATACTTGAGTAACATCAGAGCTGACAACTGGATTAATAATAGTACTGACATTAGCACAGGTTGAGTGGATAAAGCCATCTAATACCACAGATTTTTCATTCATAGAACTAACTTCAGCACAGGCAGAATAAACAACAGGGTTTGCAACTGGCTGGTTAAACAAACTGGGATCAATCTCCCCCCCAACATGATTTATGGCAACATCATTACCCAATATAACATCCACACCTGGGATGGGCAACTGTGTGCTAACACCCACAGTGCATACACTTGGTGTAATGGTGGATCTCAAATTAACATGTATCAGAGGTATAGTTTTACATCCTGCAACACTCTGAAGAACTACAGACTTCCTAGTATCTCTCTTTTCAACATTAGAGAGTATACTGGCAGAAATTAAGGTTTGGGAAGCACCAGTATCACGAAGAACCACTGACTTCCATTTCCCATTAACACAAAAAACTTCACCTGAAGTTTTTGATTAATATGGAGAAAACTGTTTCACCCAATTGGTGTTCACAGTTACATGTTCATTAGTTAATTTATTTTGCACACCTCTACAATAAATGAGACCAGTTGGTCTTAACTCTGGGTGCAAAACATAACAGGAATTTTCCACATGACCTCTTCTCCTGCAATGCATGCAATATCTGCCAGTGGTCGAAACAGCCGAACCAACTTCAGGCTTAATCACTACATTACTTGAGATTGACAACCCTGTCTGTTGTGTCTCAAATTTAGGCTTTGCAGGAAAAGGGTTCAGGGGAGTAGTTGGTCGGGTCTGGAAAACATGATTTTTAGGAGCATAATGATTAGTTTTAGCATTATAATGATTAATTGGTGCTCTAAAAGGCACTTTAGTAAGTAATTCATGCTCATCAGCTAGCTTGCCTAGTTTCAAAAGATCAGTGGTTTGTTTATTTTCAGCCATCTATCTTGAGGTTATCTTGAGATGATTTCGGGGCTTTTTAGTGTCCCTGCGGACCGGTCCTCGACCAGGCCTCCACCCCCAGGAAGCAGCCCGTGACAGCGGACTAACACCCAGGTACCTATTTTACTGCTAGGTAACAGGGGCATAGGGTGAAAGAAACTCTGCCCATTGTTTCTCGCCGGCGCCTGGGATCGAACCCAGGACCACAGGATCACAAGTCCAGCGTGCTGTCTGCTCGGCCGACCGGCTCCCGCCATAAACAAAGCTAATTTCTCTGGTAGACATCCCAATACTTTCTCAGTTACTATGAGGTCTCTCAAAGTCTCAAACTCTGCTATATTAAGTGTTTTAACCCATCTGTCAAAGTGATTTAGTTTAACCCTTACAAAGTCAGAAATAGTCTGGTCATGTGCTCTTTTTAAACTTCTGAATTTTTGTCTATGTGCCTCTGGGATCTGTTGGTATGCATTCAAGATACTATGTTGAACAAATTTAAAATCAAAAGAATTCTCAGCAGGCAAAGATGCAAATACCTCTTGAGCTTTACCCTTAAATTGTCCTTGTAAAATGGCAACCCATTGATCCACAGGCCAGTTCATGCTGACTGTTAATTTCTTAAAATGCAAGAAAAATATTTCTGGATCTTCTTCATTAAACTTAGGTAAATCTACATGTTTAATGTACTTAGAAGAACTATTTGTACTCTCTGGATTATTACTAGTGTTACCTAGCCCTGCCGCAATTCTCTGCTGTTCCAACCTGTTATTATTTTCAGCCATACTCTGCTGAATTTCTAATTGTTTAGTTTGTTGCTCTGCTAGTCGTAACTGAGCCTCCAACTCGAGGTGTTTTTGCTGAATCTGCAACTCCAACCTCTGCTTGTCTGCTTCCAACCTAGCCATTTCTAATTTAGTCTCCATCTACAACGTTAAGATTGCCACCTTGTCACTTGACTCTTCTTCTAACTCTCCTAAACTCTCCTCGTCAAGTCTTTCCTCCTCCACCAAGTGTGTGACAATAACTCTTAACACTTGAGCCTTTAACAATTTACAGGAAACTGCCAGGTTCAATTTATCAGCCAGCAATAACAAACCAGACTTCCTCAAGTCTTTAATTTTACCAAAATTTGGCTGCTTTACTAGCACAGCAACCTGATCCTCCAAGGTTGGCTCAATTATCACAACTTAACACTTGTAACAACACTGAAAATTATACTTGGCCCCTGGCACAAGCTGAACATTTACCTCAAATTGTGAAGCGTTGAGAAGTTTTAACAGCAGCTCAAAACGACAGAGAAATTTACCCAGGCTTGATTAGGTGTCACTAGATAATCACAGAGTACCTAGGAAGGAAATTGCTATTAATACTTAGCACTGTCAATTGTACATACATTACAGGGAATTAAGGTTAAGCTCTCGGACAGTGACCCTCATTTTGTTACGACCCTCGATCTCTGGGCATGGTTCCTCTGTTGCAGTTGGTAATATATAATAATATACGGCCTTGCCTCAGTAAATGTCTAGGGGAAATAATGCAACTGATACTAACAGAGCAATATACTTTTAGATAGGGGTAACAAAGAAACATACAAATAACATACATGGAGTAATGCCGGTAGCCAGAAATATTCTTACACCATTAATTAATCTTACAATAGCACTGTATAACATAAATCACTTCATATCAATACAAATGAGTAGATGGGTAATCTCATAATAGTCTAACCAGAAAATCAGCCTTGTAAGCTAAAAAATAAAATAAAGATCCACCAACTTAACTCAAACATGTCTCCACCAGCCAGCTGTACCCACACGACTGGCTAAGCCTCCTGGCAGCACACGGGCATCCTACCACAACATCAACTAAGCACCCACATGAACTCTTGTGAAACTCTACTAACAAGATGTAGTACTAATAACCATTAATTCCGTAATCTTAAGGATATATAATAATGTTACAAAAATCACCTGAATTTATTACACTCAATAACAGGAAATAATCAAGGTTGAAATATAAACACTCGCTTGACAACAAGTTCCCACACTTGCCACCTCCAAATATGATCATCCCCCACACGGAAGAAACCAACAGGAAATAACTTGCAAAAAGCCTCATATAATATAATGCAACAGGCACACTACAGCATGCAACAATATATAACATACAATAGTCTATAATCATACAACTGGATACTACACTAATTATAGAACAAGACAATAAAGTATATAAGCATCAGGAGTATGTTAGAATCCTTGTAACATTCGTAACAGTAGTCACCTAGTTGCTTATGATGCTCACTAGGAGTCGTCTCCACAGTTGCCAGTGATGACCAATAGGAGTAGTCACCGCTGTTGTTAGTTATGCTCACTCCAAATTGTCACCACTTGTGCCAGTGATGCTCACTATGAGTCATCACCGATATTGCTTGTGATGTTCACTCGCACTCGTCACAACTGGTGCTAGTGATGCTCATAAGGAGTCGTCACAACTGGTGCTAGTGATGATAACTAGGAATCGTCTCTACTGGTGCTAGTATTGCTCGAAAGGAATCGTCACCACTGCTGCTAGTAATGCCCACTAGGAGTCACCACTGGGTGCAAGTGATACGCACTAGGAGTCGGCACGACGGGTGCGAGTGATGTCTTCTATGACTTGTCACCACTGGTGGCAGTGATGCTATTAGGAATAGTCACACTGTGCTAGTTATGCAGGGAGTTGACCCTGAGCAGCCGTGGAGTGCGGACGTGTCCCTCCGTGACTGCTAGGGTAGTCAGCCGTTTGATCGCCAGGTGGCGGGGCGGAGCTGCCCCCCCCACCCCCCAGTGTTGTTGCCTGCCTGGCGGAGTGCAGACGTGGCAGGTGTTGGGTTCACCATGGGTGGTCCCCTACCAGCAATTAAGAGAGTGAACTCAGTAGGCCTGGAGTTCTCTGGCCGTGCTGGGTATCCAGAGGTAGCGGAGGTGCTGTGCGACTTGCTGCATATCCCGGTGCTAGATGTCGACGGGATTGAGCTGGTGACTGCGCATCGCGTTGTCATCAAGCTGGCGACGGAGGCGGTATACCGTGCCTTCCTCAGTCGTTACGAGGGGCGCTCGCTGTCATTGCCGGGAGGTACCGGCTCAGTCTCCATATCAGACCGGAGTGGTGCGCTGACCTATGTCAGCGTGCATGGGGCGCCCCTGGAGTTTCCCGAGGATCTTCTGCGGCGTTATTTCCAGCGATTTGGGCCCGTCGTCAGTGTGAGGGTAACACGTTATCCTCCGGGAGGTATGCCGAGAGGCGGACAAATATTCGCACCTGGGCATGCGTCTGCGGTCGGACATTCCATCTTCGGTCCGGCTTCTGGGATGCTACATCCGGGTGTACTATGCCCGGCAGCCTCGGACCTGTTTCCGGTGTGGCTTGATGGGCATCAGGCTGCCGGGTGCGAGGCGGATCCGGTTGCACCTGTCAACCTCTTTCGGGAAGAAGATTTCCCTCCGCTTCCCCTGGACGAGGACTCGGGGATGCGGAGACCGCCCGGCTCGTTGTTGCGGCTCCCCCGGCGTCCCCTGACGTTTCCCCGGATGTCGCCGGCCCTCCTCAGGCTGTTGCGATGAGATCGGTGGATTCTCCTGATCCTGTTAGTGTGCCTGTCCCTGCTGCTCCAGTGGCCCATTGTGCTGCGCCCTCCTCATCGCATGCTCACCTGTCTTCCGATGCTGCGCCTGGCCCTGTCTCCTCGACTCGGGTCCAGATGCTGAAGTGGCTGTGGGGTCCCCGGTTGTGTGTGGTCCGGTTCCCCCTGCGGTTGAAGCTGCTGCAGTCGTGAGACGAGTACGCGCGGCTTGTGATGCCCGTGGGTCTGGGTCCGCTTCCGGTTCCGAAGATGTGCGCCCGGTGCCCAAGCGGTCCAGGCGTTCGTCTACTGCATGGGCTGATGTGGTGGATTCTGGCGCTGGGGTTCTCGGGAATTGAGGTAGTGGACGCTGACGTCCATGTATCTGCTGATGCCAGGGGCTGTGTATATGATTCGCCTCCTGTGGCTTCTGTCGGCAGTTCCCCGCAGTGGGGGGTGGTTGCACCTCCAGTTGTTGGTGAAGAGGGTGCTGGTGCAGGTCGGGACCTCGTGTTGGTTCTGAGGAAGGATGTTAGGGGTGAGGAGCCCCCACGAGTGTCCCGTCCGGTGGTTGCTGCGCAGCCCTGTGAGGCTGCCGCGGGTACGAGTGCGCTGCCCGTCGTTTGCACCAAGCAGGAGGAGCCTGTCCCGTTCATCTTAGCCAACGGCGAGCCGTATAATGTGCGACGTCCAACACTGTAAAATTTACCTATACTAACCGGGTGGAACCTGTTCCGTGGTGCCCCACGACTGTCTGGGTTCCAGCATATAGGGTGTTTATTTCGGGTGTGCCGCTTTCGATGCCCGATCCTCGGTCGACCCTTCGTCCCCCTATTTCGGAAGATATTATGGCGATATGGGAGGCGTATTGCGTTCTTTTTCCGGCTGCAGAGTGGCCGGAAAAGTATGCGCAGTCCTGATAATCTGTGCGATGTGGATGTCGGGTGTGTTTTGGATTTTAGTCTGTTATGTGAGGGTGTTATGTGATGTATATTGTGTGCCCTTCCGGCCGATGTTTTCTAAATGTCCCTGTTATTTTAGCTATGCCTTTTCCTGATCTATGTTTGTTTTCATTGTTGTATGTGTGCTCTTTTGGATATGCCTTTTCATGATCTATGTTTCTTTCATTTGTTGTCTTATGTGCCCTTCTGGCTATGATGTTCGATCTCTATTCTTCAATTATTATGTTTAAAATTTATTGTTCTTCTATGCTTATTTTGTGTATTGAGTATTTGGGTCTCGGTCATTCAGGCGGTGTTAGTTTCGTTTGTTGTGTACCGTTGTGCTATGCGACCTGTGTTTTTCTTTTTTTTTTGCTCTTTTGCATCTTTATCCTTGTGATGTTTTGTTTATATTTTGTGCTGCACGTGTTTACCATTGGCCTGTATTTTCCATACATCTTTGAGTTTGTTATGCTGTGCTGTCGGCCCTTCTGGCTGATGGGTTTTTTTGTTTTCCTTTTGTTCTATGTGTTTTGTACTGTGTATATTGTTTTTATTGTATTTAATTGCATGTTTGCATGTAAAAATAAAAATAAAAAAAAAAAAAAAAACTGTGCCAGTGATGCTCACTATGAGTCATCACCGATATTGCTTGTGATGTTCACTCGCACTCGTCAAACTGGTGCTAGTGATGCTCATAAGGAGTCGTCACAACTGGTGCTAGTGATGATAACTAGGAATCGTCTCTACTGGTGCTAGTATTGCTCGAAAGGAATCGTCACCACTGCTGCTAGTAATGCCCACTAGGAGTCGTCACCACTGGTGCAAGTGATACGCACTAGGAGTCGGCACGACGGGTGCGAGTGATGTCTTCTATGACTTGTCACCACTGGTGCCAGTGATGCCTATTAGGAATAGTCACCACTGTTGCTAGTTATGCTCACTAGCAGTCGTCACCACTGCTACAAGTGAGGGTCACAAGGATTCGTCTCAACTGATGCTAGTGATGCCCACTAGGGGATCGTCACGACTGTGCTAGTGATGCTCACTAGGAGTCGTCACCACTGGTGCTAGTGATGCTCACTAGGAGTCGTCACCACTGGTGCAAGTGACGCTCATTAAAAGTCGTCAACACTGGTTCCCATGATACCCACTTGGAGTCGTCACCAATAGTGCTAGTGATGCTTACTAGGATTCGTAACGACTGGTGACCGTGATTTTCACTAAAAGTCGTCACCACTGGTGCTAGTGATACTCACAAGGAGTCGTCACCACTGGTTCCAGTGATGCTCAATAGCAGTCGTCACCACTGGTGCTAGTGATGCCCACTAAGAGTCGTCACCACTGGTTCCAGTGATGCCCACTAGAAGTTATCACCAATGGTGCTAGTGATGCTCACTAGGATTCGTCACTGATGTTGTTAGTGATGCTCACTAGAGGTCGTCACCACTGTTGCTAGTGGTGCTCACTCGCGGTCGTCACAACTGGTGCTATTGATGGTCACTAGGACTTGTCACAACTGGTGCTAGTGATGCCTACTAGGAGTCGTCACTACTGGTGCTAGTGATGCTGGAAGGGATTCGTCACTACTGCTACTAGTAATGCCCACAAGGAGTCGTCACCACTGGTGTTAGTGATGCCAACTAGGAGTCGTCACCGCTTTTGCTAGTGATGCTTTTAAGGAGTCATCACTACTGGTGCTAGTGTTGCTCACTAGGAGTCGTCACCATTGGTGCCAGTGAATCCCACTAGGAATCATCACCACTCTTGCTAGTGATGCCTTTAAGGAGTCATCACTACTGGTGCTAGTGATCCTAACTGGGAGTCATCTCCATTGGGACAGACGATGGCCACCAGGAGTCGTCACTACTGATTCTAACATGGAGTCGTCACCACTTGTGCTACTGATGCTCACTATGAGTCGTTACGACACGTGACAGTAATTCTCACTGAGGAGTCGTCACAACTGGTGCTAGTGATGCTCTCTAGCAGTCGTCACCACTGGTGCTAGTGATGCCCACTAGGAGTCGTCACAACTAGTTCTAGTGATGCCTACTAGGAGTCGTCACCACTGGTGCCAGTGATGCCCACTAGGAGTCGTCACCACTGGTGCCAGTGATGCCCACTAGGAGTCGTCACCACTGGTGCCAGTGATGCCCACTAGGAGTCGTCACCACTGGTGCTAGTGATGCCCACTAGGAGTCGTCACCACTGGTGCCAGTGATGCCCACTAGGAATCGTCACCACTGGTGCCAGTGATGCCCACTAGGAATCTTCACCACTGGTGCCAGTCATGCACACTAGGAGTCGTCACTACTGGTGCTAGTAATGCTCACTAGGAGTCGGCACTGCTGGTGCTAGGGATGCTCACTTGGAGTCGTCACCAGTGGTTCCAGTGATGCCCACTAGGAGTCGTCACATCAGTTGCTAGTGATGCTCTCTACGAGTCGTCACCACGGCTGCTAGTTATGCTCAATAGTAATCTTCACCACTGGTGCTAGTGATGTTCACTAGGAATCGTCACCACCGGTGCTAGTGATGCTCACTAGGAATCTTCACCACCGGTGCTAGTGATGCTCGCAAGGAAGCATCTCATCGGAAGCTAGTGATGCCCACTAACAGTTATCTCAACTGTTGCTAGTGATGCCAACTAGGAGTCGTCACCACTGGTGCTAGTGATGCCCAGTAGGAGTCATCACCACTGTGCTAGTGATGCCCACTTGGAGTCGTCACCACTGGTGCTAGTGATACTCGACAGGAGTCGTCACCACAGCTGCTAGTGGTGCCCACTGTTGGGTATCTGGGCTTTGACTCAAATATGGAATTATTTAATTGTGAGAATTAATATAATCGAAGGACCACCCACTTTTGAGAAAAGAGGGAAAACAAATTAAGGATTTTAAGACTGACACTATAGAACCAGTGCCTATGTATGTTAAATTACTTAATAATCACTTAAAGATAATGAATGGACTGTATTATTAATTGATTAAAACTAAAAGCTCAAATGTCAACATTGGGGGGGGGAGTATTTCTAGAAGTTCATATATATCTAGGAACCAGTGTGGTTCGGCACCAGTTCATTAAGGTTGATAGTAAATTATATTGAATATGAATGAATTAGGTAATAGTAATTAGAGGCGAATGTGCCTCAGGGTACTACAATAATATCGAATAATATTACTAAAATAAAAGGTTAGCAATATTGATCTCATCAGATCATTAAAGTATCTATATTGGTTAGAATTTCTACAATAACAATTAACAGCTTAGCTGTGAAATTAAGTGAGATGAAATCGGTTGCCACACTCCACTGACGACGTAATGCATCGGACAAATTTTTGCACGTGAAGGTGAGGAAGCCTAACACCGCGGTTGACGCGGACTCGGAAGCTGAAAGGCAATTACAATGTAGAACTTTTCTACGTAACTAACTACAGATACATACAGAATTCTTCCTAAAAATATCTGTCACTGCAGAATTCTTCTGCAAACACTAATATAATATATTCTCATATAAATTGCTAGAAATAAATATTGCTAGAGGAGACGTATTGGATTTTTGTTGTAATGTCTCAGCCTAACGACAATTACCCTACAATGTAACATGTGATCACAGTGTTACAAGAAAGGTTATTAATAGTTGCCGGGCCAAGTGTCCGTTGATGTAGGAACAAATCCAGATCCCTCGTCTTCAGCTGCCGTGATAAGACATCAATTATGGACTGGAGAATTGATTAGTTCCTTGGACCCTGCCGTGATGTGCCAAAATTAACGTGGCACCAGTCTCGTACCTGTAGGAGCGAAAATTAAAGATACTACGCAAGTTCCTAGCAATGGCGCTTCTCTTACACGTTGGTAACACGCCGCTAACATGGCGTCGTCCACACAAGTGGCGTCTCCTTCCTCCCCTCCCTCAACCCTGGCTGCGATACGAATGCACAGCCCGCTCAAAGTAGTCTCGAGCTTAAAGTATTCCAATTTACTTATAATTAATCAGGGAAGTAAGGACTGGTGACAAGTGCTTATGTCACTAATAAATGTATTAAGGTGCAATATATTTTCGCACAATGCAAGTCAGCTTATTAAGACTGCATTAAAAAATATTATATAAATCGTTTTATACTATAATATTTTCCACTGTAGTTATTAATACACGTAAATGAACGAATTCAGTAAGCAATAATATGCTATGTAAATAATCAACTAAATAAACGATTATCCTTATTAAAGGAATGTAATTAACTAAACTCTGTTTAGATGCAAACTAAAGTTGAAGGAATTCATGTTTTAACCTTTCGTTCCTCACGTCGTCACTCTGACTAGGAAGAATTTGGCAAATATATTGCTTCGTAATAGAAACATTAATTGAATTAATTCTACATATTAGTAGTGTAAGTAATTACAATGGGTTAATATAATAATGATGCATATAATACAATAATGATGCATTAGTGTTGGAAACTTTCCAACATAACTCCGGGGGAGGAAATTTCGGGTCGTTGTTCTGAATACTGACATACCGATTCCTAAGTTATATTATGGATTAGTAAATTAGTACGTTAGTAACAAATGTCCCGAATCTGTTTGACAGATGTGACTCTAAGTCATTATGGGAACGTGAATAATCATTTATTATTATTATTATTATTTTCTACCACAGACGAGGCCACACATTTACAATGCTAACCAGCATATATACATTTTCTTCTGTCCTCCATGGACAGGGTGAAAGATTTGTCAAATATACAGTTCAGAGATTTATTTAACAACCACAGAAGGTGATCGTAGTGCTATTAAAATGGTAGGCTAAGCAACATACCTAAATACATAGATTTATGAATACATTAATGTGAATTTAAAATGGTGAAATGTAATTCTGATCAGCTTCATACTTTATACACATACATACATACACACACACAAATACATACATACATACACACACACATACAGACATACATACACATATATTTGTCTGTTTTACTCTGTCAGGGTGAGATAACTGAGAAGAGAAACTAGTGTGCAATTAAGAACTTAACCACTGAAGGTGATTAAGATGCTTTTACAAGCTCAGGTTATATAGTTATATTACATGGTTAATCTAGGGTACAAGTCCAATATATCATCAAGTGTTCCAGTACTCATACAGTAGTTACAGAGTTCAGCATACCTCAGCCCAGGAGGGCGAAAGTCACAATATGGGACATTCTACAATGAAATGTTCAAGTGAGTGCATGTTTTCTCTTTCACAAAGTTGAGACATTATGTACTCGACATTTGGGTTTTGAGAAAGCTGCCAGATACGTTTATATCCCAGGCGTATTCTGGCAACTATGGCATCACATTGCCGAGATCTTGCTCTATTAGTCCCATATGTGAATGTCTCCTCACGATATCTATCATAATATTTAATACTGCAACCTTCAGGTCTTTGTGAATTTGTTAGGTCGGTGAGATCTTCATTAGATATTTGTTTAAGTATTCTCTGTCACTGCTAGTGAAACACCCATATTAGTTTCTACTACTGGTTTCCTACAAGCTGTCTTTGCAAGCATATCAAGTGTCATGCCTTGAGATGCCAACATGTGATGGTATCCATAGGAATTTAATTTCAAATCTTTTCTTTAGCAGCTACAACATTCATTCGAATATCACTGACTATTTTCTGGCTGTCACTACTATGTGCATTCTGTGCAGGAGTGCACTCTGCGAGTCACAGTATATAAGTCCACTGCCTTTGTCTTTTAAAAATTCAATGGCAAGGTATATGCCTGCAAGTTCAGTTTGAGTTGTACTTGCCCAATCATTGACGCGCTTCATTGCTGTATGTACGAGAGAAGATTGTTCAAATATATTACATGCGCCTCCGTTATATCGTCCACCTTTATCACAACTCTTGAGACTTAGTACGGTTCTTTTCCCGCAGTGATCAAAGTATATTAAATCGGCTTGCCAACAGGTGTCTAGGTGGTGAAAGGAAACACTGCATAAATTGGGAAAACAATGTAACATACTTCATAGCTAAGAGTGACAAACATAACAATTAAATGGTACATGTAATAGCCAGAAATATTCTTTAGCATGCAATGATATAAATAAAAATCCTTATTGAGCAATGACCATAATCACCAGCACATGAAGTATTTAATGGAATACTTAAACAATCATCTAACCAGAGAATTAACCGAGTATTTAGCTAAAATAACAATAACCACTGACCACAATAACAATAACCACTTAAAACCATGTCTCCTCCCGATCAACGCTGCCACGCCTCTGACCAAATCCTGGCTTGCCAGGGCGGCATCCTACCACACATCAGCTAAGCATCCACATAAACTATTGTGGAACTTCTACAAACAAAATGTAGTACTTAATCAAATAAACTCATTAATCTTAAGAGTATATAATATTGTTACATTACTTAATAGAATTTACTGGCAAACAATAATAAGAATTAATCAAGGTTGAACTATAAACACTCGCTTGACATCAAGTTCCCACACTGGCCACATCCAAATATGGTCCTCCCCCCACACGGAAGAAACCAACATGAAAATACTTGCACAAAAAAGCCTCATACAATATAATGCAACTAAGGCACACTACAGCATGCTACAATATATAACATACAATAGTCTAATATCATCCAACTGTATACTATACTAATTATAGAACAAGACACAAAGTATATAAGCATCAGGAGTATGTTAGAATCCTTGTAAGATTCGTAACATCCCTCCCGTCCCCTAAGAAAAAAATGAAATTAACTGAAGGTTGATTTCATTTTTTTGACTGCATGAAATATAACATGAAAATACAACATGAAAGTACTTCAACTAAAATCAAAGTACAAAGCAATGAAATTTCACACAGTAAAAAAAAATAAAAAATTTACATACATCTTATGAATAAAGAACACTACATATTATGGCACTGCAACAGGAAATCCTCTGGATAAGGCGTCAGCAACAACATTTTGCCTCCCAGGAATATGACGAATTACAATATTGAATTCTTGCAGAATCAATGACCATCTAAGTATTCTGTGGTTTTTACACTTCATAGAGTTGATAAATGTCAATGGATTATGATCTGTATATACTACCACTTGATTTCCTGACAAATATGTCTGAAATTTCTTCACTGCCAATATTAAACAAAGTGCTTCTTTCTCTACTACAGAGTAATTAATTTGTGCCCTGTCAAATTTACGAGAGAAATAATAAACAGGATGATCTAACTCATCTGGTCCTACTTGAAACAAAACAGCACCTGCTCCTAGATCTGAAGCGTCTATGTGCAGAATAAAAGGTTTATCATACTCTGGACTAGCTAGCACAGGTGAAGTAGAGAGAATTCCTTTCAACTTCTGAAAAGAGTTCTGACACTCCTGCGTCCACTTGAATTTTACCTGCTTCCTTAGAAGATTGGTTATAGGTGCAGCAACAATGGAAAAGTTATGGGTGCAGCAACAATGGAAAAGTTTTTACAATATCTCCTATAATACGCACACATTCCAATAAATCTCTGCACAGACTTCTTATTTGTTAGGACTGGGTAATCCACAATTGCCTGGATCTTGTCTTGCAATGGGACTATCCTTCCATGTCCGACCTCATGTCCTAAGTACACTATAGTTCTTTTAGCCCCACTACATTTCTTCATATTCACAGTTAAATTAGCATGTTGTAACACATTAAACAATTTCTTTAAACTTGACATATGATCTACCCAATTCTTACGGAAAATCACAATGTCATCCAAATATGCCCTACAATCTGGCACATCCTTCAACGAAGAATTCATTAACTTCTTAAAAGTGGCTGGAGCATTCCTTAATCCGAATGGCATTACATTAAACTCTTAAGCTCCATCAGGAGTGATAAATGCTGTCACTTACCTTGCAAAATCTGTAAGAGGTATCTGGTGATATCCCTTAGACAAGACCAATTTCGATACAAACTTAGCATGACCTATAGTATCGATACAGTCCTCCAATAAGGGTAATGGATACACATCAACTACATTTACCTGGTTGAGTTTTCTATAATCCACTACTAATCTCCACTTATCCTCTGGTTTTGGTACTAATAAACACGGTGAACTCCAGGAACTCTGACTGGGTCTAATGAACCCATGTCGAAGAAGATAATCAACCTCCTCCTGGATGATACGACGTTTCTCGGGTGTCACTCGATAAGAGTGTAGCCGAATTGGAGTTACATCTGTCAGGTTAATGTTGTGAGTAATGAGAGAAGTCTGAGTGGGGACCTTCCCAAACAAGGTAGAAGACATCTCCAAAAGGTCCTGGAACTCTGCTCTCTCCTCATCCTGCAAATGACAACAATTCTTCCCCGGAACTGGAATTAGACAAACAAGAATTACCATCTTCCTCTGTAACACTCGACTCTTCAGGATTTACCTCCTCAGCAACACAACAAGCCACAATACTAGGCCCACAATAAGCCTTCAACTGGTTCACATGTACACTCATGGTCTGACGTTTCTGTTTGGGATGGCAAACTTTGTAAGTAACTTCCCCAAGACGTTTTACCACTTGATACGGTCCTGCAAATTTATGAGACATAGAAGTACCCATACGAGGCTTCAAGACCAATACCAAATTTACAGGCTCAAAAACTCTGAGTTTGGCCTTGAACCTCTTGTCATGCTTCTCCTTCATTACCTGTTGTTGTTCACTTAGATGTCGTAAGGCCAACTCCCTCGTTCTGGACAGCTAGCTCTTTACATCCGTCAGGTAACGTTCACTCTGCCTGGCTGTAACATCTCCCAACATCTTCTCATGTAACATTTTTAAAGGTCCTCTCACCTGATGTCCAAAGATTGGATCAAATGGAGAGCAGCATAAGGCACTGTGCAATCCACCTCTAGCAGCAAAAACAAATGGTAAATTATCGTCCCAATGTCTGGGTGAATCTTCCCCAGTTGCTTTCAACATTTTCTTGAGAGTTTGGTGGAACCGCTCGACTCCCCCTTGACTCTGAGGATGGTAAGGACTGGAAAAATTATGCTGAATACCAAAAGAATCACAAAGTTTTAAATGTGGTGGAACAAAAATTTCTTCCATTATCAGTTTGAATTATACAGGGCATACCAAATAATGAGAAGAATCGTTCCAACTGCCTTATAATGGTTGAAGCATGTCAATTAAAATTAATTAAAAGCACCAATTAATTTAAATGATTAATTGGTGCTCTAAAAGGCACTTTAGTAAATAATTCATGCTCATCAGCTAGCTTGGCTAGTTTTATAAGATCAGTGGTTTGTTTATTTTCAGCCATAAACAAATCTAATTTCTGTGGTAGACATCCCAATACTTCCGCAGTTACTATGAGGTCTCTCAAAGTCTCAAACTCTGCAATATTAAGTGTTTTAACCCATCTATCAGTGATTTTGTTTAACCCTTACAAAGTCAGAAATAGTCTGGTCATGTGCTCTTTTTAAGCTTCTGAATTTTATTCTATGTTCCTCTGGGATCTGCTGGTATGCATTTAAAATACTTGTTGAACAAATTTAAAATCGAAAGAATTCTCAGCAGGCAAAGATGCAAATACCTCTTGAGCTTTACCCTTAACTTGTCCTTGTAAAATGCTAACCCATTGATCTACAGGCCAGTTCATGCTGACTACTAATTTCTTAAAATGCAAGAAATTTATTTCTGGATCTTCTTCATTAAACTTAGGTAAATTTACATTTTTAATGTACTTACAAGAACTATTTGTACTCTCTGGATTATTACTAGTGTTACCTAGCTCTGCTGCAAATCTCTGCTGTTCCAACCTGTTATTATTTTCAGCCGAATTTCTGCTGAAATTTCTAAATCTCTGCTGAATTTCTAAATGTTTAGTCTGCTGCTCGGTTTGTTTAGTTTGTTGCTCTGCTAGTCGTAACTGAGCCTCCAACTCGAGGTGTTTTTGCTGCTTCTGCAACTCCAACATCTGCTTGTCTGCTTCCAGCCTAGCCATTTCTAATTTAGTCTCAATCTCCAGCTTTAAGATTGCCACCTTGTCACTTGACTCTTCTTCTAAATCTCCTAAACAATTCTCGTCAAATCTCTCCTCCACCAAGTGTGTGACAATAACTCTTAACACTTGAGCCTTCAACATATTACTGGAAACTGCCAGGTTCAATTTATCAGCCAGCAATAACAAACCAGACTTCCTCAAGTCTCTAATTTTACCAAAATTTGGTTGCTTTACTAGCACAGCAACCTGATCCTCCATGGTTGGCTCAATTATCACAACTTAACACTTGTAACAACACTGAAAATTATGCTTGGCCCCTGGCACAAGCTGAACATTTACCTCAATTCGTGAAGCGCTGAGAAGTTTTCACAGCAGCTCATATTGACATAGAATTTTGCACACAGGCTTGATTAGGTGTCACTAGATAATCACAGAGTACCTAGGAAGCCAATTGCTATTAATAATTAGCACTGTCAATTGTACATACATTACAGGGAATTAATTTTATAGCTCCCGGACAGTGGCCTTCATTTGTTACAACCCTTGAGACTTAGTACGGTTCTTTTCCCGCAGTGATCAAAGTATATTAAATCTGCCTTGCCAACAGGTGTCTAGGGGGTGAAAGGAAACACTGCATAAATTGGGAAAAAAATGTAACTACGCTAAGAGTGACAAACATAACAATTAAATGGTACATGTAATAGCCAGAAATATTCTTTAGCATGCAATAATATAAATAAAAATCCTTTTTGAGCAATGACCATAATCACCAGCACATGAAGTATTTAATGTAATACTTGCACAATCATCTAACCAGAGAATTAACCGAGTATTTAGCTAAAATAACAATAACCACTGACTTAACTTAAAACCATGTCTCCTCCCGATCGTCGCTGCCACGCCTCTGACCAAATCCTGGCTTGCCAGGGCGGCGTCCTACCACACATGTCAGCTAAGCATCCACATAAACTATTGTTGAACTTCTACTAACAAAATGTAGTACTTAATCAAATCAACTCATTAATCTTAAGAGTATATAATATTGTTACATTACTCAATAGAATTTACTGGCAAACAATATTAAGAATTAATCAAGGTTGAACTATAAACACTCGCTTGACATCAAGTTCCCACACTGGCCACATCCAAATATGGTCCTCCCCCCACACGGAAGAAACCAACATGAAAATACTTGCACAAAAAAGCCTCATACAATATAATGCAACTCAGGCACACTACAGTATGCTACAATATATAACATACAATAGTCTAATATCATCCAACTGGATACTATACTAATTATAGAACAAGACAATAAAGTATATAAGCATCAGGAGTATGTTAGAATCCTTGTAAGATTCGTAACAACCTTCTTCTACAAAACCGTCGGTATAGCACTGATACACATCGTTACCCATACCCTGAGTACTCTCAGTGATGCTTTTCAGCGTTATCTGTTTTAATAATGTAGAGTGTACATTATCTTTCTTGGGTGCATTTACAAAATCAACTGATAGATCCCAGTTATCTCATGGAGTAATTGGTTGAGTAATCATTAATTGAATTGGGTACATATTTAAGATTTTGATGGAATTAGCTACCTTGTAGAACCAAAATGTATAATCAGATTTCGCTCTTCTTCTATGGACCTCAGGTGAGAAGCATATTAGAAAGTTTTTCTTAAAACTTCATGTGCTGCCGAGATCTACTCAACGCCTTCACGCTGAAAACTGTGCTAATGAACAAAATTCTTTCACTTATGGTCGGTAATTTTAACTCTGCTCTCATATTAACTATTCTCGTGGACTTTGGAGCCCCAAGGATGAGACACATAGCTTCATTTTGAAAGGTTTCAAGAGATTTCAGCTCTTTGTCGGTATACAGTGTGAGATGTAGAGCGTTGTAGTCAATCACAGAGCGTATAAATGACATATAAAACATTCTAGCAAGTCTCATGTTTGTTCCATGATTGACACCAACAAGGACCCGCAAGGGCTTTAATCTCTCTCCCAGAGTCTCCTCTTGAGAGAAGAAAGGTACCCAGGGTCGTTAATGGGGGACATCTGTAAGACTCGCAGTTCTCAAGTACTCGCCTATCTATATGATAATTGGCTGGTGGAATACCACATGGAATGAGGGCACGAGTTTTCTGTACAGAGATAAGTAGGCCACATTCCTCAGCTCAAAAGCATCGAGCAGAACTTGCATTCTAGGTTCAGAGGCAGCCTGTAAACATATATCATCAGCATAACAAATGGCAGTGTCTTCATTATTAGTTGGGAGATCTTTAATAAGTTTATGCATCAGAACGTTGAACAACAAGGGACTGAGGACCCCTCCTTGTGGAGTTCCCAGTTCAAAGTGTTTGCTCTATGTGCTTTTAACACTATTAAACAAAACATATGCTGTTCGATTAGACAAATATCCCTTTATCCATTTCAATAATTTTCCTTGTATTCCTAGCTCAGCAAGCTGTTCTAGTATGATTTCCCTGCTAGCTGTATCAAAAGCTGCAGCTAGGTCGATGAAGACTACTTGAGGGGAAGTTTCAATATAAGCGAAGTATTCAGCAAAACAGTGTTGTGTACTGAGCCCAGGCATAAATCCAAACAGTTGGGGTGACAGGTGCCCCTGTATACGATACATGAGTCTGTTAAGGACAATGCGTTCAAGCACTTTACAGACGCACGATGTTAGAGATATGGGTCTATAATTATCTGAGTGTGGTTTGGGGATGGGAACAATGACATTTTGTCCAAGCATCAGGTAATACTCCTTCACTTAAACTCATTCTGTACAACATTAAAAGTGGATTACCTGGCACTTGTGAGACTAATCTCAGTAGACTGTAAGTAATACCGTCCTCTCCAAGAGCAGTTGATTTGCCCATCATTAGTGCATGATTTAATTCCTATTCAGTTACATCATTAAGATCAGACACGTCAACAGCTGTACAGGCAAGATTGATGGTTCGTTGAAATATTAAATGATTAAGTTATCTGTAATAACGAACTCTCTAAAGTTTACAGTAGACTCAACAACTTGGGGGCGCAGTGACATGTTATGGTAGTATTACGTAGTTGCTGAATTGTAGGTATACTCAGAAAATTTTCCCAATAACTGATAACATTATTGTACAAGTTGTATTCTACATTATTATACAGTAATTAAAGTATTATTCATTGGGTCATTCAAGATCAAGGAGACTGACACTACAGTAAGGTCACTGTCTAGGGTCGCTGTGACTTGCAACTGTTGAGTTGCTAGACAATAACACATCACTGAGCATCATGATCACCCCAAACTCAAATGAGGAAATTTGATTTAATCTGCACTGTGGTGCAGTAGTCATTCTGACTAATGGTATAACTTAAGTTTCTAACTAGCTATAGATAATATAATAGAGAACTGAAAAGGTTATTCATTAAAATCAAGGAAGATTGAGTCGACAGTGAGGTTAGTAGTCTAGTCATTCTGACTAATGAGCTAATTAAATTGCAGCTCATAGGCTTGTCATTGGAAGCTCATTAATACATCCTCAACTTTAGATGAGAAATTTATTTTATTAAATCAGTCTATGTATTTAATTGTGAGTATAGACTAGGCTGGTACTCAGTTGACACTAACTAAAGTCCCTAATACCTACCTAAATAGATGGTTTAAATTCTAACCTACTTAAGTAGAGGGCTAAGCTAATTGTGATAACTCACTAATTCTTAGTGGAGTTACTCTAGCTAAATTGTGAGCAATAAAAATTGGAATTTTATTATGGTGAGCAGTAATGTACTCGAATGAACATTGTGAGCTGTAATAAGCTCGGATTAACATGGTGAGCTGTATTGAGCTCATTAACATAGTGAGCTGTATTGAGTTCAAATTAACGAGGTGGGGCAACAAAGCGTTCGATTTTCATGTCGAGCAATATTAAGCTCGAATTTGCACGGGGAACAATAAAGCGCTCAATTAATATGTTAATCTACAGGTGAGCTGTTGGGTCAGCTCAGGTCATTAGTGCAAGATCCTTCTTGAAGGATAGCTAAGCACGGAATCTATGCAGATTCTCTGGTGAGAAGTGCTCGAATTAGCGAGGTGGAGCATTATAGCGTTAAAACATTACTATGACCAACAGGGCGCTCAATTGTTACGCTAACTCAGGGGTGAGTTGTGAATTGAGCTCGTTAAGCATGTTAGGTAACAATGTTTATGGTTTAATGGTAATGCTTAAACAATGGTAAACCTAAGGTTGCTGGAAATTTAATTATTGCTACGATTAATCCTATTTGAAGATAATTTGTAACATTTTCCCAACCTAAACGTTTCACGGGTTATTAGTTCTCTGTGGTATATTCACATACATATTGATAAGCTTGCAATTTTGCTCAAGCTGCCTCCTACAACAATAAGCAGAAACGAGAATTAAGCAGCTTAAACAAAAATTGATGCAAATATTTTTACTAACTCTTAGTGCAGAAAACGTAGAATTAATAAAGTTTTCTTGGCAAACCTTAAGCGCAGGTATTATGGACCTTAGTCCTAGTGAATTTACAAGTTTAGAAGTTTTTTGATGACTTCGTGTTATTGATAAATTCAGGAATGCTGGATGCATTGGGTGCTAGATTCCCTAGCCAAATATTATTAATTACCTAGGGAGTGCTAGATTCTCTAGCCTAATATTATTAATTACCCCCAGGAGACTGAGTGTGGTCAATTATTACTTGTCGATATTAATTCTAGGTCTGCAGTGGATTCAATGGCTTGGTCGCTGTGACATGTATCTGTTTAGGTATGGACCACTGATTTTCCACTGAGAGCTATGAAATATATAGCCGAATACTAATTGTATTACATTCAATTTGGGTTTATTACTCAGCTAGGTTTCTCATTTAGCTTGATGCTGGAGAATTGATTTACTGCTGACTAATTTATTATTGTTGACAAGCATAGGCTTCTTCAGGTTTAAAAGTTTCCCTGTCAGTAAGTAGCCACCTGTAGATTGGAGCATATTCATGCCCAATCGTTTAACATGTCCAGTGATGAACTGGTAATAGTAGTCTGCTCAAACTTTTATTTTTTTTATTTTGATGTTTACATGCAAGCATGCTTATAAATACAATAAAACAAACCAAAAACCACAGACAGAACAAAGAAAGCATACATGTGCAAAAAACATAAAGGACATAAGTACATAAACACAAGAAAAAACAACGCCGTCCGGAAGGGCCGACCACAAAATAACAAAATTAACAAAAACAAAGTCAACAATAAGTACAAAAACAAATTTCAAATAAAGAAGACACAGCGGAATACAACACAGAAGTGACACTTAAACAGTAAAAAACAGAACAAGGCTACCAGCACCGTAAACACACACGGAGAGGCACCAACACGAACAAAAAACAATAATAAGAACCATAACAATAATAACAATAATAAGAACCATAACAATAATAATAATTATAAGACAGGAAATAAAATAACAACAAAACATACACGCCAAAAGCCTGAAGGGCACTCAGCACTCCATAAACAAGCGCACAAACAACATCATGAAACCAAAAAGAAACCACAAAACATAATAAAGGAACATACCATCCACAACCAGACACACACACACAGGAACCGGACACACACGCACACTGCACACACCGCACACAAAGAAACCCACAACCACAAACCGGAGCACGCAAGGACCGGTAAAACAAACCCTCCCCACCCACTCACACACCCGACCCACACCACACAACCATGCACACTAATGGCAATAACCCACAACCCACAATACATAAAGGAAGCATGGGGCAAGCAAAAAACCAAACCCCTCGGGAGAAATATACTTAACAGGGAAACATCCTGTTAGAGCCCTCCCAAATCAGTTACTCCTTCTCGGTGGGGCGACGACCCCCCAGACCCGGCACATACTCTGGAATCTCCAGATCAGGCGGATACTGGTACCTCCGAAGGTCAAAGGCAGTCGCATAACGAGGCCGGGGTTCACAAGCCACGCCCACCGACGTAGCAGACGACACCGATGAAGCGTACGAGGCCTGCCGAGATAGCCGCGTTGCCGGACGCACCGGAGCAGGGGACAAACGACAAGAAGGGAATGCCTCCACCGAGACCGCAGGAGACACTGAAGATGCGGCCGCAGAAGGAAGAGGCGGCGAAACCGCAGTCGAGGAACCGGGGACCGAGGCAAGAGGCACAGAATTTTCCAGAGCGAGCAGTCGTTTTCAACAGCAGCACAAGGTCATCCCGCTCACCACGAACCTCAGCAGGGGGCACCACCCCCCACGAAGAACCGGAGCCATCCGGGGCAGGCGATGCACCCGAAGCAGGAACCGCAGCCACTAGATCGGAAGTGGAAGCCGAAAGACCGTCACAGGCATCTTCTGGCAAATGCACCTCCACCGCCACCGTAGTACGCACTGAAGCCGTAGCCATCCCGCTGTCGCCTGCAGACTCACAAGCGCCGAATTCGCCAACGTCCGCCCATGCAGACGACGAACGCCGGGAACGCTTAGGCACGGGCCGCACATCCTCAGACCCGGAGGTCGACTCAGACACACGCTCAACACAAGCTGGGCGAACCGACGCCCGCCGTAGTACTGCAGCATCCTCAACCACATGGGGCACCAGGCCAGAAACATGGGAGAAGCGCCGGAACCACCCCAGCACCCAGCACAGCCGGAACAGACGTCGAGGGTGCAGGGACAGGGACAGGGTCAGATGCAGCAGAGGAAGACGGGGGATTCGAGCAGTGTCGGCCGAAGAATCCTAGAGACACTAGGCGGAGCAGGATGATCACCAGGCAATGGCACAACCACCCGGAGGAGAAACCACCACCACAGGGGGCGCATCAGGCGATACAGGGGGCATATCCGCGGCCGGAGAGTCGTCCATAGCCACAGAAACCTCCTCCACAGGAAGCGGTGGAAAATCCTCCTCACTGAAGAGGTTCACATGCGCAGAGGCCGGCGCAGAACAGTCAGCAGCCTGATGGCCCAACAGGCCACAACGATAACACGTCCGAGGCTGGCGGGCGTAAAACACACGAACTGTGTACCCCATCAAACGCACAGAGGACGGAATATCCTCCCGGAGCCTCATGCCCAGGGTGCGAATGTTCGTCCTCACACCCTTAAGTGGGCTCGAAGATACTACGTTCACCCGCACACTAACGACGGCGCCAAAACGGCCGAAGTACCGCCGGGGCAGACCCTCTGGAAATTCCAATGGAGCCCCATGCACGCTGACGTAGGTGAGGGCACCACTCCGATCAGAGATGGAAACAGTGCCCGCACCATCCGGCAGAGGGATTGTTCGCCCCTCGTAGCGACGGAGAAATTCGCGGTACGCCAACTCCGCTGAGAACTTAATAATCACACGACGGGCCGTCACCAGCTCGACGCCGTATATGTCCATCACAGGAATGTCCAGATGCTCACACACCCGCGCGATCTCCGGGTACCCAGCCCTGCTGGAAAATTCCAAGCCCACAGACTGAGCCCGCAGTATTGGTGGGAGGAGGACCCCCATCGTGAAGTCCACGTCAGCACAGGCGAGCAAGAGTCACACGCCCCCAAACGGCAAAAACTGGCAACAAGCACCAAACAGCCCGGAGCGAGCAGCGGACACGTCCGCTCACCACGACAGCTAGTCAGCCTCCAGTCTGCTCCAACTAGTACATTTACATTGTTAAGGCGGCCAGACATTAACTGGTTGTCAGACAATATAATTTCATGTTCTGCAGGAAGTTGGCTGTATACCTTAGACCCTTAATATTTAGGTCAAATGGTATTTGATCTACAACAATGGCTTAGATAGCCTTGACATGACTACCTAGATGTACGAGCGGTTGTACTACTCAATATTCTTGGGGTCCTCGATTTATCATGAACCCTGACAGGTTTAATTTTACCTGTTTGATTGGTTTTAAGTTAAGTGCTTCTGCTGCTTTCTGAGTAATGAAAGTTATCTGGGATCCTTGATCAAATAGTCCACAAGTGGGGATCTTGGCTCCTTTAATATTTACGTGAAGTTGGGCAGTGGGCAAGGTTGTATCCACTTGAGACGCTGGTGAAATTATGCTGCAAACATCTCGCACCTTGCAGCACTGTACATGTGTTGATTCTCTACCTCCTATTCTAGGATTGAAATAATTTATTTTGACAAATTTGCACAGTACAGAATGATGCTTGACCCTTCTAAACCTATTGCAGGTGTTCAATGAGGTGTCACAGTTATTAACATTGTGATTTGAGACACCTAGTACATTTGAGTAACTGTTTGAGTCGTCTGACTCGTGTGTCTCTGTTAGGATAATTAGTACATTTGTACAGAGAATGTTTTTGATTGCAAAACAAACATAATCCCCATCCTATAGTTCGTTTAGGGAACACCGGTTTAGGTGAAACTGCAGGTTGTGAAGGTTTTGCTGCTTGCATTTGCTTGTAAATTATTCTCTTGTGAGTACTTAGTGTACTCTGGGGAGTAATTATTGGGCTATTGGGTCTCTTAGGAGCACTTGAGGGGCGCTTAGGTCCTACTGATGAATCAGTGTTTGACCTGTTGTTATTACATTGATTAATTATAACCTTATTACCTAATGACGTTGTCAATTTAGGAGTTTCAGGTAAGGAAACTGATATGGGTACAGTTTCTGTGCATTCAGAAGAGGCATAAAGTGCCTGGTTTGCTAATTGATTGATTATATTTACACAAACCTGCGAATATATCCTGCATTGACAGGACATTACTATTCTGATATAAATATAATCTTTTGAGTACCTCACCAAACAATTTTCTCTGGACGATGATTTTAGTCATCCGCTCAGCAGTTGGGTGATCCACCTCTTGACTGAAGGAATTTAACAGTGACTCAAGCTGAAAACTAAAGGCTTGTAAAGAGTCCACTGATTGTTTTGGTGGAGATAAATCTAATAATTGGTGAACAAGGTTTATAACATGTCTTCTCATTATCAGCACGTGCTCTAGAGGGCTGGTTTGAGTACTGGTTTAAGACTATTACTTGTGTTGCTTAAGGCTTCTTGCTTAGCCGCAGCTTTAATTACAGCTTCAGCTGCTGCTGTAGCTTCAGCTGCAATTTCATTTTCTGGTTCAGATTCACTGGCTGTTGCAGCTTCACTTTGAGTTACATCTGCAGCTTCACTTATTTCTCTGGGGTCCTGTGAGACGCTGGTTAATTCAGTAGCCTCATGTATTGAATTCATAGATTCCAGGGAATATTGAGATGATTTATTTGAAAATTTATCAGGCTCTGTGAATGAATCATTAAGTGAAGTTCTATTAGATGAGATTATAGAAAATGAAGGTTTAACTTCAGTTGTTGATCCTGTGCAGGGATCAGTATTGATTACAGGATTCTGCTCATTTGAGTTAGCTCATGTATTTCATCTTAGCTGGGTGCTTGCTTGGGTATAATAAGTAAACTATAAAAAAATGTTCTAACCAATTAGGAACTTTTTGTGTCGCAAGCACTTTGTAATAGTGATCTAACTTGTCTTGAATTATATCTTCATAGTCGGCAAGGTCAGATTCAATCAGACTCAATTCGTCTGGATCAGTATTACTGACAAGGAGGACATTCCTATAAGACTCTACTGTATTCTTTACTTGGTCATATTTTTGGGTAGTCACCTTTGTGGAAATTCTTAGCCTGAAAATATCAACTGGTTAACTCCTAAACAGTTGTCACATTTGTCAAATAGTCTTGATAAGTGATTTTGTAAGCCTTTCAAGGTGATTCTAGTTTTTTTCTGGAGTAGGCATTCTGGCTGTGATTTTGAGCCTTATAGGGCTTATATAGCTACTTGGACAGCTATGGTACTTGCTCATATATGTAGAGCAGGTATGGAATTGACAGCCTAATATTTTCTTAAATAGGTTGATTGTAATTTACCTCATTTGAAGGTTGGGTTACCTACCAAACAATCAGTAACTAAGATTTGAGTGGTACTTTGGTATCACTACAGGGATTCCTAGGCCTAGCTCTTCATAATTAGCTTTGGATGGGTAGTGACACTTGCAGTAACACTTAAAGATGAACACAGAAATATGTAATGAAATATAATTGCACAATAAATGGTTTATAAATCCAACAATAATTAGGGTCAGCACTACATAAATAATAATACACCAGCACTGTCTAACACAGTACTTGTTTGGTAATAATCCTACCTATTAATGCAGCTAATGGTGTAGACTGAATTTGCACAAATCTTAGTACTGTGGCAGTCTAGAATATCCTACCTCTGTTGGGGTGGCATAACTACAATAAATGTGGTGAAATAATGTGTAAAATAGTGCTATGTTTTTGGATTTTGAAATTTTATATAATATATACACTTGTAGAAATTATGTGTATAAGAAATTTAATGAACACAAGATTATTAATTGTGTTTGGCAAGTATTCTACTGCCGTAAATAATGTTTAACACCAGAATGTACTTCCTAATTGTGGAATATAATGTTATCATTGTTAGTAATGATTAATTGATTTATGGGACCAGTAATTTGGATTAGTATAATGGATGCTGAAATATTAATGAATTTCACTGACTGGAGTGAATCAGTAATTATAGATAAAATTTGGTTTAGGTTGTAATGGAAAAACTGCTGACAGCCGTAAATTGAAATATTTGTATAGCCCAATAATGGTAACAAATTCTAATTGGTATGGGTTAGGCGAACATATGTGGTACACTGCTGGTAACCACAGTTAATGAAATATGTTTAACCTAAATTACTACACAGTGTGATTAGTAATGGTTAATTATAATGCATATTAATTAAAAGGTAGCTATTTTATTCTAGCTATTTTATCCGGTTCGTTAGGACGAAAATGTTGTGTATCTGGGGCTTTGACTCAAATATGGAATTATTTAAGTATGAGAATTAATATAATCGAAGGACCACCCACTTTTGAGAAAAGAGGGAAAACAAATGAAGGGATTATAAGACTGACACTATAGAACCAGTGCCTATGTATGTTAAATTATTTAACAATCACTTAAAGAGAATGAATGGACTGTATTATTAATTGATTAAAGTTAAAAGCGTCAAATGTCAACATTGGGGGGGGGGAGTATTTCTAGAAGTTCATATATATCTAGGAACCAGTGTGATTCGGCACCAGTTCATTAAGGATGTTAGTAAATTAAATTGAATATGGAATGAATTAGGTAATAGTAATTAGAGGCGAATGTGCCTCAGGATACTACAATAATATAGAATAATATTACTAAAATAAAGGGTTAGTAATATTGATCTCATTAGGAGATCATTAAAGTATCTATATTGGTTAGTATCTCTACAATAATAATTAAGAGCTTAGCTGTGAAATTAAGTGAGATGAAATCAGTTGCCACACTCCACTGACAACGTATTGCCTCGGACAAATTTTTGCACGTGAAGGTGGGGAAGCCTAGCACCTCGGTTGACGTAGACCCGGGAGCTGAAAGGCAATTACAATGTAACTCTCTTCTACATAACTAATTAGATACATACGGAATTCTTCCTAAAATATCTGTCACTGCAGAATTCTTCTGCAAACATTAATACAATATATTCCTATATAAATTGCTAGAAATAAATATTGCTAGAGGAGCGTACTGGATTTTCTTCTTCTTCTTGAGAATAGGTGCAGTTTGCATGAAGGGTTAACCCTCCCGATGACTGCACCAGGACAGACGTAAGGAGATGCGTTGACGGTTAGGATGAGAAGAAAGTCAAAAGCGGTAGATGTGATGGGCCGTAGAGAGAGGAGAGGCGGCGAAAACTGAGTCGAACGTTAGAGGGAGACACCCCGCACCGGGGGGCGGGGCGTCGCGGTCACGGTGGCAGCCACGCACGGCTTAGCAGTGTGTGCAAGACGGGAACTAATACTTCTCCGGAAACTTGTATATCGGAAAGCGCAAGCAGTACGCTTCCCAAATCACCCGCTCGTCAACGGGCAGCCGGCCACTAGGCAGCGCCCTCGGCTGAGACATCCTATCCGGCACCGATACACAAACTCCTTCACCCGCGACACCCAGATAGTGGACGAGCACCACGGGATCGGAAGCACCCGGGCATCTCGATAAGGGCCCAACTCCGGACCCTCACAGGGCACGACGCCAGCAGACGGAACCAGGCAATCCCCAGACCGGAGCAAGGAAGGAGGGGATACAGCAGGGGATGCAGGTGCGTCACCGACCCCACCACCGGGCACAGGACCCGAGGCCCCCCGGCGCACATCTTTCCGCAACATCACGACGAGGTCCCGATCATCAGGGACAACCCCCCACTGCGGAGATCCAACAGCAGGAGACGCAGGAGGAGAGAGGCACAGGTAGCAACATCGGAGTCTCGCACAGCACCAACATCCTCGGAGGGGGGCGCCAGATCATCATACTCCCCCACCTCCTCCCAAGGCACACCGCGAGGGGGAGACACACTCCGAGCCCGCCGTGAACGCTTCGAGACAGGTCGCACCACACCACGCCCAGCAGGCCCCGCCGCAGGCACGGCCACCATCTTCACATCCACACAGGTCACACCAGCACTGTCCGAAGAGTCCACAGAGGCCACATCACCCACACTGTCCACATCATCCAGGGAAACAGCCTCAGAACACCGACGCGCACGCTTCTGCAAAGGGATGGAAAGAGCAGAACTACAGTTGTCAGCACACACAGGCACGGCTGGCACCTCTCCCTGCCGAAGCACCCCCTCTAAAACAGCAGAACCCGCATTCCCGGGAGCCGGTATCACATCCACAGGCGGGACGTGGACCTCCACCGGGACATCCTGCACAACACGCAGCTCAGGCGACGGCCCAACACCCACACACACCGGCTCAACATCCCCAGGGGCCACAGCAGGCACCAGACGGGTCGTGCAGGCCGTAGAATTCACCTCAACAGGCAGAGCAGCAGACAGGCAATCAGGCGCCGCAGGCACAGTACCCACGCCATCCTCAGAACCGTCCGAAAGTAACAAGGGTGGGAAATCCTCCGCACGAAAAACATGCACCCGACCAGCTGCTCCCACGTCGCACGCTGCAGCCAGATGACCCTCGTGACCACACCGATAACAGGTGCGCGGTTGACCCCGATACTGGCAGTGGAGCGTGTATCCCAACACGGACATCGACGACGGTACACTGCACTTCAGCGACATTGTCAGGGTGCGGGAGCCGTCAAGCATACCAACACAGTGCCCGGCTACGACCCTGTTCCAACGAACACTTAACACTGTCCCAAACCGTTCGAAACAGGAGGTCAAAAAGTCGTCCTGAAATTCGAAGGGGGCACCATGCACCGCCACAGACGTCAAGGTGACACTAAGATTCACTACCTTAACGGAGCCAGCAGTATCAGGGAGAGGGTAAACACGCCCCTCACACCGCTCGAGAAACGCCTGAAAGGCAGCCTGGAGGCGGAACTTTACCACAGCACGGTTGCCCTGAAGCAGCTGGATGCCCACCAGGTCCGACAGCTGCACATGAAGCACGTCCACCAGGGCGACACCAACCAATGGATGGCCCACTGGTACCGTAAACGCCAGACCAGCCGACAATGTCCTCTTCACTGGGGGGCGAGAAGTCCCATGGCTAAGCAAACGTCACCCTGTCAGTGGCAGACCACCACCAGCAGGGCAAACCAGCAATCACCCAACGTAAACACTAGCCAGTGCGGAGAGACCTCAGGAGCGTCCGACCTGGCCGGTGGTCACCACGCAACTCCGTACTGGATTTTTGTTGTAATGTCTCAGCCTAATGACAACTACCCTAAAATATAACATGTGATCACAGTGTTACAAGAAATGTTATTAATAGTTGCTGGGCCAAGTGTCCGTTGATGTTGGAATGATTCCAGGTCCCTCGTCTTCAGCTGCCGTGATAAGACGTCAATTATGGGCTGGAGAATTGATTAATTCCTTGGACACTGCCGCGATGTGCCGAAATTAACGTGGCACTGCTCTCGTGGTTGTAGGAGCGAAAATTAAAGATACTACGCAAGTTCCTTGCAATGGCGCTTCTCTCTTGCACGTTGGTAACACGCTGCTAATATGGCGTAGTCCACACAAGTGGCGTCTCCTTCCTCCCTCCCGGCTGGCTTAGATATGCGTGCATAGAACAGTCAAAGTGATCTCGAGCTTAAAGTATTTTATTTACTTATGATAAATAAGAGAAGTAAGGACTTGTGACAAGTACTGATGTCACTAATAATTATATTAAGGTGCAATATATTTTTGCACAATGTAAGTCAGCTTATTAAGAATGCATTAAGAAAGTTTATATAAACTGTTTTATACAATAATAATTTCCACTCTAGTTATTAATACACCTACATGAAAGAATTCAGTAAGCAATAATATATGTAAATAATCAACTAAATAAACTATTATCCTTAGTAAAGGAATGTAATTAACTAAACTCTGTTTAGATGCAAACTAGAAGTAGAGGGAATTCTAGGCTGTCGTTCCTCACGTCGTCACTGACTAGGAAGAATTTGGCAAATATATTGTTTCGTAATAGAAACATTAATTGAATTAATTTTACATATTAGTAGTGTTAGGAATTACTATGAGGTAATACAATAATGATGTATTATAAAATAAGAATGATGTATTAGTGTTGGAAACTTTCCAACAGGTAGGGAAGGCAGGTGTGAGTGGTGCGTGTATTGTGCACAGGTGGGGGAGGATGTTGTGAGAGGTGCGTGTAGTGTGGGCGGGTGTGGGGAGGCAGGTGTGAGCGGTGCGTGTAGTGTGGGCGGGTGTGGGGAGGCAGGTGTAAGCAGTGCGTGAATTTGGGTGGGTTGTTGGGAAGAAAGCTTACTCTATTAATTGATTGATATTTAATTAATAGAGTAACTTAAATTAATCGAAGGACCACCCTATTTTGACTGAAAAGGGAAACAGATAAAGTTAAATGATAAGAACTGAAACACCAGTTCCTATGGATAAGTAACTATTAAAGATTATTCTTTAAACTTCAATGGGCTGTATAATATATTATTGTTCGAGAATAAACTTTCCGTACTTCACAAAATGGGGGGTTAATACCAGAAGTAATCTACTCCCAGTACGCTTCATCAAGGCTGGTTCTTCTTCGAACAAAATTAGGAATTTCTACTAAATAATATTTTAAGAAACATTAGATAAATTGATTAATGGTAAAAAGATTATATGTTGATTAACCAAGAAATTATTCTCATTTTCTATGAGGCTATCAAATTACGTTAGATATCTCAAATCAAATAAACTAAATGTCTTCGATTGATAATCAATTCTAGAATTTTCTCAATCAAAGAAACAATAGAAAAGGGTCCAGCTGCTTAGCTGTAATAGTGAACGGAGAGGTATAGATGCAATGGCATCGTCTGCTATTTGCTGCAACTGTGAGCTCGAGCATGGCGTGGGAACCTGAGTGGACCATGACCGCTTTCAACACAGGCTGAAATTTCAACTAAATATACCATTTTTTTACACCTATCTAGTATCCTCACTATGCCATAGAAGGAATAAATTAATTCCTCATGGACTTACTTATTGTTTGGGGAGGTCGCGCATAACGATGGACAGTGCACAGTATATAGATGATAGAAAGAGATCTCTAAATATATATAATACTAGGGCACTTAACCTGCTGGATGTCCAACGAAGCAATCCTAGATTGCTATGGAGCAATTGCACGCTCCTAGGCCATTAACTGCAAGGGCCTAACATAGAATTGATGTAAATTCGACTCTCCCGGGACGCACGATGTGCTTGTTGGCGTCGCTACGAATAATGGCATCTTCACGCCTCTCTCCTCAAGCCGTCTCACGCATTCACAACAGAATATCACGGATAATTCTTTTCAGTGTAATTACTGATGTAATGCGTTAATGAGAACAGGGTTGCAATTATAGGGAATTAAATAATATCATATTCTCGTTAAATGGTGTTAATCGAGAAATGGAGAGAAATTTTATTTCCTCCATAGCATTCGTANGTAGACTGGATCTCCTTTCCAGGTGGTTGCTCCAACATACCCTTACTCACCGTCGTTCGGCGGGTCTTCCCTCAATCCTCTAGGCTCCACTGCTGGCCTCGGAGAGTATCCCAGTCGATCTCACAACCGGCCTTTAGATTTGTAAGATGAGTGGGAGCACAGATCGTTCCCTCAATCTGTGGCCCTCCCGACACCGAACTCTTACACAGCCTTCAAGGTCGCCACTGGTTTTTTGTGTCCAGTAACACTGCAGTGGTCAGGTGTAATTGTGCAAGAGCAAATTCCAATAATATGGTTCAGGCAGGTCACTCTACTTTATATCATAACCGGTCACAAGATAAATGGAGGGGATGATATCAAACACCAAAGAGTTTTGGTATTTTACTTAAAAGACAACGAGAAATATATATGCATCAATGTATCAGAATTAATATATGACAATCGCTCCATTCATAGCATAATTTCTAGAGCGCACCATATGTCAACATCGGCACGTGTCACCTGTCAGAATGCCAGCTGACCGGGCCCTCGCGATCGTGGGAACAGACTAGTACTTGTTTTCTAATTGTCACGATCCCCGTTATTTAACTTTTTCCAAACACTATTCAACGTTCACATGCTTACTTATGATTCACTGGCCTCGCGATCAACATCTATATCACAATACTCTCACAGTGACTTTCACTGTACCAAAAGATTACTCTATTTAATAATATTTACTGTGAATGCACTCGCCTGTCGCTGAACTTTTCTTTATATTATACTTCCTCTCACAGAGATATCACTGGCAATCACTTCACGTATATGATATTATTCAGCACACAATCATGTCATATATAAATCATTAATCAAACTTCACAGGCTATATATATAATATATATATCAGTGCAAGAGATCATAGAGACAACACACAGGCATTTATATCGATAGATTATGGAGATCAACACACGGGCAATTTATATGATAGATTATAGAGATCAACACACAGGCATTTATATCGATAGATAGAGATCAACACCGGGCACGATATCAATAGATTATAAGATCAATCACAGGCATTTATATCAATAGATTATAGAGATCAATACACCAATATCTGGTTTACTACCAATATATATATAATAATAATAATCACAGATCAATAATAATAGTCACAGTAAATTCTCTGATGAATCTCGGTGCTTGCACACACCCACACATAGATATATATGTAAATTGATACTGTGAGCGCTCTGGGCAGCCTCACCACATACTGTGCTCTCTGTGACTTAAACTCAGGTGAGACTTGCTCACGACATATAGATATCCTGACAAGAATATATATATAGCTAACTAAAGGGGAAATGGGAGGGAACTGTAAACACCTACTTCACCTATCCTAGGATGACAGTTGGGTTGTAGCTCCTGGTCCAGGCTCTCGCCTCGTTCATCCAGAAACACAAGCCCCACGCCTTAGGATGTCGCGTCTCGCCGCTTCTGTACACAGCAGGTCCGTGCTTCTTTCCCTACAGTACGTCGCTGGGTTGAAGTCGGTCTCCTGGCCGTCAACTTTCCTCCCAACTACGGCAGCCAGCCATACGTCTCGGCGGTCGTCGTACGTTTCCCAATTAGTTCTTGTCACTGTTCTCCTAGAGGAACTGCCTCTCACCACTACGAAGTCACGGTGAAGTTACCAGCCGTACCAGACGATGCTGCTTAGCTTCATACGCACAGCACCCGACTTCAGAGCTCTTGAAGCTCACAACACTGTCAATTCCCTCGTCGTCTAGATATATCGCTAGGTATTTGGGAAGACTTCTCGACGTGCTTGCATCCAACTGTTGACTCGTAGGGTTCCACGAAGGTGGGGTTACTGTCAAACTTGACAGGATCGTCGATCACACGTTCAACCTGGTTGACAAGGCTGTCAACCCGGTTCACTCACGGTGGTGGCCCGGCCACTAAGCTGTCTCTTATACTGGTGAACTGCCAACGACGACACACGTCGATGCCCGGCCACTTCTTGCAACGCACCTGTCCCTGAGCACTTGTTGCTCAATATTTGTCAATTCCTTATCTGAGCCAATTCTGGGTTGCAGGAAGACCTCACAGAGTGCGTGCCAACAACTGGAGACTCTTAAATCCACGGAGTTCGGTAAATCCGTCACTCTGACAGGATGACCGATCGCGCGTCCTACCTCTCGGACGTGTCGTGAAAGACTGATATCTCCTGGCGCCAACACGGGCGGACCCCCTATGCCTATGTGACGTCACTTTTCCCAAAGTTGGTTTTCATTGGCTCCCAGTGCCATGTCGCTGACGGTGACCAATCTGGCGCCACTGACGTCACACAGTTTTGGCGGGAGAACAGACTTGCCAGCGCCATATTGGCTCCCTAAAGGGCCTATCCCACAGGACAAAATACTACCTTTTCGCGAATTTCTCGGCTCTTCGAGAATACTGTTCTCTCCCACATATGTTCAATTGATGCCTGCAATGTAGAGAACGCTCGAGAATAGTGGACATGACTCTTACAGCAGGCGTGGGAGAATTAGAAGGGGGGGAACACCGTCACAATACACATATATTTGTCTGTTTTACTCTGTCAGGGTGAGATAACTGAGAAGAGAAACTAGTGTGCAATTAAGAACTTAACCACTGAAGGTGATTAAGATGCTTTTACAAGCTCAGGTTATATAGTTATATTACATGGTTAATCTAGGGTACAAGTCCAATATATCATCAAGTGTTCAGTACTCATACAGTAGTTACAGAGTTCAGCATACCTCAGCCAGGAGGGCGAAAGTCACAATATGGGACATTCTACAATGAAATGTTCAAGTGAGTGCATGTTTTCTCTTTCACAAAGTTGAGACATTATGTACTCGACATTTGGTTTTGAGAAAGCTGCCAGATACGTTTATATCCCAGGCGTATTCTGGCAACTATGGCATCACATTGCCGAGATCTTGCTCTATTAGTCCCATATGTGAATGTCTCCTCACGATATCTATCATAATATTTAATACTGCAACCTTCAGGTCTTTGTGAATTTGTTAGGTCGGTGAGATCTTCATTAGATATTTGTTTAAGTATTCTCTGTCACTGCTAGTGAAACACCCATATTAGTTTCTACTACTGGTTTCCTACAAGCTGTCTTTGCAAGCATATCAACAGTGTCATGCCTTGAGATGCCAACATGTGATGGTATCCATAGGAATTTAATTTCAAATCTTTTCTTTAGCAGCTACACATTCATTCGAATATCACTGACTATTTTCTGGCTGTCACTACTATGTGCATTCTGTGCAGGAGTGCACTCTGCGAGTCACAGTATATAAGTCCACTGCCTTTGTCTTTAAAAATTCAATGGCAAGGTATAGGCCTGCAAGTTCAGTTTGAGTTGTACTTCCCCAATCATTGACGCGCTTCATTGCTGTATGTACGAGAGAAGATTGTTCAAATATATTACATGCGCCTCCGTTATATCGTCCACCTTTGTCACAACTCTTGAGACTTAGTACGGTTCTTTTCCGCAGTGATCAAAGTATATTAAATCGGCTTGCCAACAGGTGTCTAGGTGGTGAAAGGAAACACTGCATAAATTGGGAAAACAATGTAACATACTTCATAACTAAGAGTGACAACATAACAATTAAATGGTACATGTAATAGCCAGAAATATTCTTTAGCATGCAATGATATAAATAAAAATCCTTATTGAGCAATGACCATAATCCCCAGCACATGAAGTATTAATGGATACTTAAACAATCATCTAACCAGAGAATTAACCGAGTATTTAGCTAAAATAACAATAACCACTGACTTAACTTAAAATCATGTCTCCTCCGATCGCCGCTGCCACGCCTCTGACCAAATCCTGGCTTGCCAGGGCGGCATCCTACCACACATCAGCTAAGCATCCACATAAACTATTGTGGAACTCTACAAACAAAATGTAGTACTTAATCAAATAAACTCATTAATCTTAAGAGTATATAATATTGTTACATTACTTAATAGAATTTACTGGCAAACAATAATAAGAATTAATCAAGGTTGAACTATAAACACTCGCTTGACATCAAGTTCCCACACTGGCCACATCCAAATATGGTCTCCCCCACACGGAAGAAACCAACATGAAAATACTTGCACAAAAAGCCTCATACAATATAATGCAACTAAGGCACACTACAGCATGCTACAATATATAACATACATAGTCTAATATCATCCAACTGTATACTATACTAATTATAGAACAAGACAACAAAGTATATAAGCATCAGGAGTATGTTAGAATCCTTGTAAGATTCGTAACATCCCTCCCGTCCCCTAAGAAAAAAATGAAATTAACTGAAGGTTGATTTAATTTTTTGACTGCATGAAATATAACATGAAAATACAACATGAAATACTTCAACTAAAATCAAGTACAAAGCAATGAAATTTCACAGTAAAAAAAAAAATACACAGAAAAAAAAAAAAAAAAATTTACATACATCTTATGAATAAAGAACACTACATATTAGGCACTGCAACAGGAAATCCTCTGGATAAGGCGTCAGCAACAACATTTTGCCTCCCAGGAACATGACGAATTACAATATTGAATTCTTGCAGAATCAATGACCATCTAAGTATTCTGTGGTTTTTACACTTCATAGAGTTGATAAATGTCAATGGATTATGATCTGTATATACTACCACTTGATTTCCTGACAAATATGTCTGAAATTTCTTCACTGCCAATATTAAACAAAGTGCTTCTTTTTACTACAGAGTAATTAATTTGTGCCCTGTCAAATTTACGAGAGAAATAATAAACAGGATGATCTAACTCATCTGGTCCTACTTGAAACAAAACAGCACCTGCTCCTAGATCTGAAGCGTCTATGTGCAGAATAAAAGGTTTATCATACTGTGGACTAGCTAGCACAGGTGAAGTAGAGAGAATTCCTTTCAACTTCTGAAAAGAGTTCTGACACTCCTGCGTCCACTGAATTTTACCTGCTTCCTTAGAAGATTGGTTATAGGTGCAGCAACAATGGAAAAGTTATGGGTGCAGCAACAATGGAAAAGTTTTTACAATATCTCCTATAATACGCACACATCCAATAAATCTCTGCACAGACTTCTTATTTGTTAGGACTGGGTAATCCACAATTGCCTGGATCTTGTCTTGCAATGGGACTATCCTTCCTTGTCCGACCTCATGTCCTAAGTACACTATAGTTCTTTTAGCCCCACTACATTTCTTCATATTCACAGTTAAATTAGCATGTTGTAACACATTAAACAATTTCTTTAAATGACATATGATCTACCAATTCTTACGGAAATCACAATGTCATCCAAATATGCCCTACAATCTGGCACATCCTTCAACAAAGAATTCATTAACTTCTTAAAGTGGCTGGAGCATTCCTTAATCCGAATGGCATTACATTAAAACTTAAGCTCCTCAGGAGTGATAAATGCTGTCACTTCCCTTGCAAAATCTGTAAGAGGTATCTGGTGATATCCCTTAGATAAGTCCAATTTCGATACAAACTAAGCATGACCTATAGTATCGATACAGTCCTCCAATAAAGGTAATGGATACACATCAACTACAGTTACCTGGTTGAGTTTTCTATAATCCACTACTAATCTCCACTTATCCTCTGGTTTTGGTACTAATAAACACGGTGAACTCCAGGAACTCTGACTGGGTAATGAACCCATGTCGAAGAAGATAATCAACCTCCTCCTGGATGATACGACGTTTCTCGGGTGTCACTCGATAAGGGTGTAGCCGAATGGAGTTACATCTGTCAGGTTAAGTTGTGAGTAATGAGAGAAGTCTGAGTGGGGACCTTCCAAACAAGGTAGAAGACATCTCCAAAAGGTCCTGGAACTCTGCTCTCTCCTCATCCTGCAAATGACAACAATTCTTCCCCGGAACTGGAATTAGACAAACAAGAATTACCATCTTCCTCTGCAACACTCGACTCTTCAGGATTTACCTCCTCAGCAAAACAACAAGCCACAATACTAGGCCCACAATAAGCCTTCAACTGGTTCACATGTACACTCATGGTCTGACGTTTCTGTTTGGGATGGCAAACTTGTAAGTAACTTCCCAAGACGTTTTACCACTTGATACGGTCCTGCAAATTTATGAGACAGAAGTACCCATACGAGCTTCAAGACCAATACCAAATTTCCGGCTCAAAAACTCTGAGTTTGGCCTTGAACCTCTTGTCATGCTTCTCCTTCATTACCTGTTGTTGTTCACTTAGATGTCGTAAGGCCAACTCCCTCGTTCTGGACAGCTTGCTCTTTACATCCGTCAGGTAACGTTCACTCTGCCTGGCTGTAACATCTCCCAACATCTTCTCATGTAACATTTTAAAGGTCCTCTCACCTGATGTCCAAAGATTGGATCAAATGGAGAGCAGCATAAGGCACTGTGCAATCCACCTCTAGCAGCAAAAACAATGGTAAATTATCGTCCCAATGTCTGGGTGAATCTTCCCCAGTTGCTTTCAACATTTTCTTGAGAGTTTGGTGGAACCGCTCGACCCCCCTTGACTCTGAGGATGGTAAGGACTGGAAAATTATGCTGAATACAAAAGAAATCAAAGTTTAAATGTGGTGGAACAAAAATTCTCCCATTATCAGTTTGAATTATACAGGGGCATACCAAATAATGAGAAAAATCGTTCCAACTGCCTTATAATGGT
>WNGS01142304.1:15712861-15724329 GCA_020271785.1 Procambarus virginalis | reverse complement strand
GGGCCTAACGACTGCTAGTCTAAATGTTAACTGTGGCCACATGAAAACAAACAGATAAACCTAGATGCCGAGCCGCGTGTCCGTTGATGTGGAGACTTGAGCAATTCTTCGTCCTCCAGCTGCTGCTTGAAAGGTGTTAACTTTGTAATTGCAGATATGTAGTCTGGGACACGGCTATTGTGCCAGATAACGTGGCACTCACTACTCTGGTCGTTGGAGCGAAATAAATGGGATCAAAACGGAGCTCTGCTACACGCTGTCAATGGCGTCCACGCCGTGCTCTCTCGTTCCTCGTGTCTAGTGACGCTCTCCGTCTTCCTCCTCTTCCTTATTGCGCATGCGCGCCTTCGATGTACATCTCGAGCGTGTAAATGAATATGTATATATCGCAATTGACTAAGGAAGGAAGAGGTAGTAACGAATATGAATATCACATTAAATTCTTCTGTGATAAAATAGAATTTCTCGTAACATAAATTGGCTTATTAAAATTGTGCACCTAATCGAGGAAATTAAGGTAAAATCATTTACATTAAAGTAATTTCCTCTAGAATGTTTAATGTCAACTAAATAAGGGAGTTCCAGTAAGTAGTAGTATACTACGAAATTAAACTTATTAATAAGTAACTATTTTTAGTAAAGGAAATGATTAAACTGGGCTCTTGTTATTATCCAACTAAATGTGGAGAAAATCATGTTACTGCCTGTCGTTCCTCACGTCGTCACTCTGACTAGGAGGATTTTGGCAATGAAAAATCATGATAATGATTAAATCTACAAGTTAGTAATTTTAACTACTTTGGTTAATACAAAGGTTGTATAAATACAATGATGTATAAAACTGTTGGGTATTTCCAACACAGGCCCACATACCCACCACAGCCTGGTTGGTCCGGCACTCCTTGAAGGAAACAATCTAGTTCTCCTCTGAAGATGTCCACGGTGTTTCTGTAATATTTCTGATGCTCGCTGGTAGGACGTTGAACAACCATGGGCCTCTGATGTTCATACAGTGTTCTCTGATTGTGCCCATGGAACATCTGCTCTTCAACTGGTTCTGTTCTGCATTTTCTTCCATGTCGTTCACTCCAGTACATTGTTATTTTACTGTGCAGATTTGGGACCTGTCCCTCCAGTATATTCCATGTGTAAATTATTTGGTATCTCTCTCGTCTCCTTTCTAGTGAGTACATTTGGAGAGCTTTGAGTCGATCCCAATAATTTAGGTGCTTTATCTCGTCTATGTTCTCTGTATTCCCTCAATTTCAGCAATCTCTCCTGCTCTAAAGGGGGAAGTGAGTACTGAGCAGTACTCAAGACGGGACAACACAAGTGATTTGAAGAGTAAAACCATTGTGATGGGATCTCTGGACTTGAAGATTCTCGTAATCCATCCTATCATTTTTCTGGCTGACGCAATACTTGCTAGGTTATGCAAGTATACCTCTAGTATACTTATGCAAGTATACCTATGGTGCTAGTGATGTTAAATAGGATTCATGACCAATGATGCAAGTGATGCTCACTAGGAGTCATCACCACTTGGGCTAGTGATTCACACCAGAAATCGTCACCACTGGTGCCAGTGATGCCCACTAGGAGTCGTCACCGCTGTTGCAAGTGAAAGTCACTACAAGTTATCACCACTGGAGCTAGTGATGCTCACAAGGAGTCATCACTACTGGTGCTAGTGATGCTCACTCTTAGTCGTCACCGCTGTTGCTAGTGATGCTCACTCGCAGTCGTCACAACTGATGCCAGTGATGATCACTATTGAGTCGTCACCGATGTTGCTAGAGATGTTCACTCGTAGTCTCACCACTGGTGCTAGTGATGCTCAAAAGGAGTCGCCACATCTGGTGCTAGTGATGCCTAATGGGAAGCGTCACTTCTGGTGCTAGTAATGCTCGAAAGGAGTCGTCATCACTGGTGCTAGTGATACCCACTAGGAGTCGAACCACTGGTGCTAGTGATGCCTACCAGGAGTTGTCACTACTGGTGTCTGTTATGACCATTAAGTGTATCACTTGTGCCAGTGATGCCCATAAGGAGTAGTCACCTAGTTGCTAATGATGTTCACTAGGAGTCGTCTCCACAGTTGCCAGTGATGCCCACTAGGAGTAGTCACCACTGTTGCTGGTTATGCTCACTAGCAGTCGTCACTACTACTACAAGTGATTCTCAATAGGAGTAGTCTCAACTGTTGCTAGTGATACTCACTAGGAGTCGTCACCACTGGTGCTAGTGATGCCCACTAGGGGATCGTCACGACTGTGCTAGTGATGCTCACTAGGAGTCGTCACAACTTCTGCAATTTATGCCCACTAGGAGTCGTCACCACTGGTGCTAGTGATGCCACTAGGAAGCGTCACCACTGGTGTCAGTGACGCTCATTTAATGTCGTCAACACTGGTTCCAGTGATGCCCAATAAAAGTCGTCACCGCTGTTGCTAGTGATGCTCACTAGGAGTCGTCAGCGCTGTTGCTAGTGATGTTCACTCGCACTAGTCACAGCTGGTGCTAGTGATGCTCACTTTTAATCGTCACTGCTGTTGCTAGTGATGCTGACTTGCAGTCATCACAACTGGCGCCAGAGATGGTTATTAGGAGTCTTCACCACTGGTGCTACAGATACCCACTTGGAGTAGTCAATGCTGTTGCTAGTAATACTCACAGGCAGTCGTCACCGCTGTTGCTAGTGATACTCACTCGCAATCGTCACGACTTATACTAGTGATGCTCGCTCATAGTTGTCACCAATGTTGCTAGTAATACTCACTCGCAGTTGTCACCAATGGTGCCAGTGATGCTCAAGATGAGTCGTCACCGATGTTGCTAATGATGTTCACTCGCAGTCGTCACCACTGGTGCTAGCACTTTCGCGCACTGAGGTTAAGGAAAAAAACTTGGGCCTTATGCCCCTGGCGCTTCGCGCAGCCAAGCGGTGAGACCAAAAAGTGTATACTCTTTTTACTCTCCTCACACTAATTGTAGGCGTACGTATTTAAATTTGGTATCACTGTGTTCGCAATAGAATTGTCTAAGAACATACGTATAAAATGCCGTCAAATCATAAGGCATATCAACAACCAATAAAAACTATTGACATCACTTGCCGAGAGCGCCAAACAGCAACAAAATGTTTCCATTCTCGTAATGGTTGTGAAGCCCACAGTTGTCCTACATCGTTAATTTTGGTATCATTGGAATCGCAATTAAATTCTCTATACGGACATATGCATATAAATATAGAATCAATGTCGCAACTGACCCACAAGAGTGTGGGAAGTGGCTGAAGTGTTACCCGCGGCGGCATATCGCCGAAAATGACATCGAAAAGTGTATTTTCAATTCACTGTCCTGACATTATTTTTGGATGTACGCATTTAATTTTTGTACCAATGTGTTCGCAATAGAATGTTCTATAAGAATATAAGTATAAACCGTCAAATAAGAATGCGTTCGACCGGCAACAAATATAAAAAGTACGTCGATCATACGCGTCGTGTCAATAATGCAATAGTTTTCCCACGAAGATTCACTGCCATGACATTTTCTTTAATAAGCTTTTCTGTTATTAGAGAAAAACGTAAATTTTATGGCGAACATTTCTAAACTATCCCCAAGAAAATCGAAGCAAAAATGGATTTTATACAAATATTTTTTATTTTAACTGGGATACTAGTTAAAAGTGCGGAACCGTCAGAACAGCTCATAACGACCCGGCTAGTTATAAATGGGTGAAAGTGCTAGAAATTCTCATAAGGAGTCCTCACAACTGGTGCTAGTGATGCCTACTAGGAATAGTCACTACTGGTGATAGTAATGCTCGAAAGGAGTCGTCATCACTGATGCTTGGGATGCCCACTAGTAGTCTTCACCACTGGTGCTAGTGATGCCTACCAGGAGTTGTCACTACTGGTGCTAGTGATGCCCATTAGGAGTGGTTGTTACGACCCTCGATCTATGGGTATGGTTCCTCTGTTGCAGTTGGTAATATATAATAATATACGGCCTTGCCTCAGTAAATGTCTAGGGGTAATAATGCAACTGATACTAACAGAGCAATATACTTTTAGATAGGGGTAACAAAGAAACATACAAATAACATACATAGAATAATGCCGGTAGCCAGAAATATTCTTACACCATTAATTAATCTTACAATAGCACTGTATAACATAAATCACTTCATATCAATACAAATGAATAGATGGGTAATCTCATAATAGTCTAACCAGAAAATCAGCCTCGTAAGCTAGGAAATAAAAGGAAGATCCACCAACTTAACTCAAACATGTCTCCACCCGCCAGCTGTACCCACGCGAATGGCTAAGCCTCCTGGCAGCACACGGGCATCCTACCACAACATCAACTAAGCACCCACATGAACTCTTGTGAAACTCTGCTAACAAGATGTAGTACCAATAACCATTAATTCCGTAATCTTAAGGATATATAATACTGTTACAGAAATCACCTGAATTTATTACACTCAATAACAGGAAATAATCAAGGTTGAAATATAAACACTCGCTTGACAACAAGTTCCCACACTGGCCACATCCAAATATGGTCATCCCCCCACCCGGAAGAAACCAACAGGAAATAACTTGCAAAAAGCCTCATATAATATAATGCAACTCAGGCACACTACAGCATGCTACAGTATATAACATACAATAGTCTATAATAATACAACTGGATACTATACAAATTATAGAACAAGACAATAAAGTATATAAGCATCAGGAGTATGTTAGAATCTTTGTAAGATTCGTAGCATCCCTCCTGTCCCGTAAGAAAAAAATGAAATTAACTGAAGGTTGATTTCATTTTTTTGACTGCATGAAATATAACATGAAAATGCAACATGAAAATACTTCAACAAAATATCAAAGTAGAAAACAATGAAATTTCACACAGTAAAAAAAATCAAAATTTTACATACATCTTATGAATAAAGAACACTACATATTTTTCACTGGAGTATGCAAATTTATCTCTCCAGGGTACTATCTCATTTATATCACATAGTGTCAGATCAAATTTCACTCTTATCAACAACATTATTAGTATTAGCATGAATAGAACTGTCAAATAATGTAACTGTTTCCACACAGTCAATAAGGCAATTTATCTTTCCATCTGTTTCTACTATTTCTCTGAGATTAGTCCCATATTTCCAATTGATCCATTTTCTAGATGGTGACATTTTCCAAGACAGACTCCATTTTCCATTTTCCTGGAGCTGAACTGCTTAATTGAAGCTGACTGTATGTAAAGTAGATTAGGGACTTCTCCTGGGTATGCGCTGACAAATACATCTGCTTCTCATCACACTTGATCCTCTGTGGAACACATACTCTCGCCCAATGGATACTAAAATTAGAGAAATTAGCGTTAAACCTCACAATTACATATAAAACTTCTTCACTCATAGAACCTTCAGAAACACAACACAACGACTTAGCAAACATTTGACCTCGAAACCAATAAACACAACCCAAGATAAGTGCAAAGACTACCTGATCGAACTGACTCAATTGATCCTTAAGAAACACCTAAGTCAATTTCTTCATAACTCTGTCATGACGATCAGCGAAAAAACACAAGCTTTTGCCTAGGCACCATATCTCAATCACAACTCCAAAACCAAGTTCACCCCCTCTGATGGTGGACTTGAACACAACACACACTTTCATAAACCTTCTAGTCTTCCAAAAAACTAACAAAAACATGCTGAAACCTTGACAACCCTTACCATGGATTTCACTTCCCAAGTGATTTCCTTCTGCTGAAAAACAATCAAACAAGAGGTTTAAGGGTTTCATCATCTTGAAGAGGCAGAGCAGATTACTTGGGAACCACCCGAGTACAATCTGTAACCCTTCACAATTATTACAACTAGGTATGATAACCTTGTCCCCCAACTTGAAACACACACCTGGAGCCTCAACCACCTGCTCCCAAGTATGATTAAATCTTTCAACACCATTTGACTCTGAAAGTCAACACCACCCTTGAGAGGAACATACATGTTGATCACTACTCGTACATCAAAATAAGTTGGATCTGAAATTCGACACACTGCTCTAGTATGACTTACCACTTCCTCAGAACAACTGGATGTATAACCTACCTGAGTAAACTCTCTCTGCTCAACAACAGACTGGACAAAGATGTCCCAGAGTCNTGAAGATTTAAATGCGAGCTCAGCTCCCAGTATATCCTTTCGCGACAAGAATACATTCACTCCAAAAATCTACCCACTTACTCAGTGGAAGATTTTATTCTCACTTATTCATGCCCATGCCACCTCTGGAGTGGATACATCTTCATTCATCATTAATCAGTCCTTGTAAACTCAGTATAGCTGTCAGTTCAACAGAGTGTATTACTGAAGATGTTATATGGTGATGAAACGTTGAACAATAAAAATGGAAAGATTAAGTGATCAAATGTTTTTCTTCCCCGGTAGAAGACGTCTGCGTAGAATGAAAAATATCCCCCCCAAAATTTATTAAGTCCTAATGTAGATGTGTTTATAATGTGTTAAGATTATGTCGAGGTACCTCCAAGGTGATACTTTTTATCCTCCCCAGGATGGAATCCCACAACAAGCTCACCAACACTTGGGGTACCAATTTACTGGCTGGCGAACAGGTGCATTTGGTGACAGGAAACCTGACCGGCTATTTGTCCCGTTTGGCATTCATATCAGAATTCCCGATTTTGAGTTGAGAACGAACCCAGCTGTACTACTTTATCACCATCATCTTTGATATGTACTAGATCACCTTCACAGTCAACGCGCTCACCCTCATTATAATACCTTTTGCCCTGGTCATGTTTAGTTTAATTTCATTCTTCGGCATAATTACAATGGTCCTCACTTTTTGTTTCCCATACCATCCATATTCATCATCACCCTTCACCCTTACCATCCACTTCATGATAATTGTTGGCATTTACCATACTAGATGTCAACAGTGATAGCAATGTTTGCCTCTTCCTGCAGATGAGCTCCTGACGTACCTGCCGTGGACCTCTGGTCAGCCTGACGGCGGCACCGCTGAGAACTGCCTCGTCTTGGACATCTCCGTGCAGAGGATTCTTGACCTCAGTTGTTCGGAACTTCTATGGTTTATGTGTGAGAAACCTGTCCACTAGTGGTCGTCCCCGACAGTGCCAGTTTTGCTCCAAGTGGTCGTGACCGCCGCCATTGATGTTCAATAGGAGTCGTTACCACTAGTGCTAGTGATGCTCACAAGGGGTCATCACTGCTGGTGTTAGTGATGCTCACTAAGAGTCGTCACCATTGGTGCCAGTGATGTTTACTAGGAGTCGTCACCACTGGTGCTAGTAATGCTTACTAGGAGTCGTCACCACTGGTGCCAGTGATGCTCACTAGGAGTCGTCACCACTGATACTAGTGATGTTCAATAGGAGTCGTCACCACTGATGCTAGTGATGTTCAATAGGAGTCTTCACCAATGGTACCAGTGATGCTCACTAGCAGTCGTCACCACTGATACTAGTGATGCTCACAAGGAGCGCACCATTGGTACTAGTCATGCTCACTAGGAGTCCTCACCACTGGTGCTAGTGATGCTCACTAGGAGTCGTCACCACTGGTGACAGTGATGCTTGTGGGTTAATCCTAGTAGGTAGTATATGCTTTGTGTGAATATTTATTTGTATTTTTTTTACTGAAATAATTTTTAATTTACTTCAATATTGAATTATGATTCTAAGTGGACTGTACTTAAATTCAGCCTGCCAGAATTTACTTGCACATAGTTGGGTGGGATGTGTACAGCTTATACCACAATTGGTGGTTATATAATAAGCTATACATATTTAACTTTTTGTTCATATAAATAATACCACATTGGTGGCTTATTTGACTACAGTATTTTTAAGTTATACAGTTATCTACTGAGTTAATATAAGGTTAAATGGTGGCCTTAGCTGTGTGGTTGCTATGGCCGGATTAGTCAGTGTGCGGAAGCTGATCCCACATCTGTTTGGTTGGCTTCATGTGGTTCAGGTGCTTGGCCATGTATAGCGTCTGTGGAGGCAGCTAGATCATGCATGGAAGCATCACAGGTTATGTTGGCCAGTTCACTGATGTCTCATAGTTATAAGCTTACCTGTCAAATGAATGCAATTATAAGACTGACTACAACATATATAGTACAGGTGTGATATGTAAGTATTATGGGGATTGTTTAAAACGGCATCAGTTAGTTTTTTAAAAATTGTTCAATGTCAACAAATCTTTTTTGACTAGTTGTATATGAAAAGGGCTGCAATTGTTCTAAACTTCAGTATTGCAGCCTAAATAGAAAGGGATTTTTTTCAACGAATTTACACATTTTCAAATCAAAATTACAACCACAAGTTTCAAATTAAATAATTTCTATGATACTCTTCTATCACATTAGTATATAATAAAAGGATCTGTTTCAGCGGATTTTCTAAAATATGTTTAGTTTTACTAATACAAATAGTCAAACTTCAATAAAAAAATATGCAAATATATACCATGGTTTATTACTATTATAAAATCAATAATGAACTAAGGCAAAAAACGTCGAAACAGATTTGTAGAAATATAACTCTACGTATAAGATGTTAGTTTCATGTAAATTAAATAAAAAATGAAAGAGTTATACGAACGTTTATGTTACTTGAAATAAATAAGTAAAAAATAAAATCTATGGTTCTGCCATATGTTACTGAGGTTGACATCAACCAATTTTCTCCAAAATTGGCACCCTTACAAATAGGCTTATGTGCGGGCAGGTGTATAAGTTTCATGTAAATCGTCCGATAAACAAATGAGAAAAAATGAGAAAAAAATATTAACTAAATTTGGGGGGATAAAACTAATTAGGAAATATTTGTGTTACATTCTATTGTGATAGCTGAGAGTCATAGATATTATTTTAGTTGACAGTTGTGTTGATGCTAATTTTTGACCATTTTGGAACATTTTTGACACATAATTCAATATTTTTTCTCCCTTCCTATTTATGCTAAGATGCTGAGACTTGGACCAGATGAAACCCTTTTCATATACAACTCGTCAAAAAAGTTTGATTGAAATCGAACGAGTTTTCATTTCCTGTATATTTTTTGGCATATTTGGAATTGATGTCCTCTTAAAGAAGAGGCCAGGCTTAACGTGGCTTGGGGCTGCTTAGGCGGCTTAATATCAGCTAATATTACACAATGAGTAAGAGCTCAAATTTCATTTGCACACTGAACGAATATAATTTGCATTTCCTGTTGTTAATGTATGGTCGCTTTGGAAATTCTCGGTGGGGTGACTCATAAATTGGAGTCTATGACGAGTTGCTTGTCGAGATGTTCCACAAAAAGTCTTCTCGTGTCCCTTTGTTTACAAGGTAGTTGAGAGCATGCTTGACGCTCCTTACCTCAGGCTGTGCCACTAATATTTGGCTATAATACTCTGTAACTATTCTAAGTTTATTTAACAATAGCAAAGGAGCCCTGTGGTTTTATGGAATAATTATCTAAGAACTAGTCATAGTGAATGCTATTTTATTAATTAATTAAGTTTAAACAGTAGACTGGTTTAAGGAATAGTTGTGGAAGCTTATATATATACGTATTGTTGTGATGATGTCACGAAAACTCCCATTCCCTTTAAATTTCTGTTATTGGCTAACTATACAATGTTATGTGTGCGTTGGATTTCCGACAATGCTCACTAGGAGTCGTCACCACTGGTGTTAGTGATGCTCACTAGGAGTCGTCACCACTGGTGTTAGTGATGCTCACTAGGAGTTGTCAGCACTGGAGCTAGTGATGCTCACAAGGTGTCATCATCAATGGTGCTAGTGATGCTCACAAGGAGTCATCATCAATGGTGCTAGTGATGCCTATAAGGAATCCTCACCACTGGTTCCAGTGATGCTCACTCGCAGTCGTCACAACTGGTGCTATTGATGGTCATTAGGAGACGACACCACTGGTGCTAGTGATACTCAAAAGGAGTCGTCACCACTTATGCTAATGATGCCAACTACGAGTCGCCACCACTGGTGCTAGTGATGCCCACTAAGAGTCGTCACCACTGGTTCTAATGATGCCCCCCTAGAAGTCGTCACCGCTATTGCTAGTGTTGCTTCACTAGGAGTCATCACGGATGGTGCTAGTGATGCTCACTACGAGTCGTCACCACTGATGCTAGTGATGCTCAGAAGAAGTCGTCACCGCTGTTGCTAGTGATGCTCACTTACAGTTGTCACTACTGGTGCCAGTGATGCTTACTATGAGTCGTCACCGCTGTTGCTAGTGATGTTCACTCGTAGTCGTCACCACTGGTTCTAGTGATGCTCACTTATAGTTGTCACTACTGGTGCCAGTGATGCTTACTATGAGTCGTCACCGCTGTTGCTAGTGATGTTCACTCGCAGTCGTCACCACTGGTGCTAGTGATGCTCACTCGCAGTCGTCACAACTTGTGTTAGTAATGCTCACTCGCAGTCGTCACCATTGTTGCTAGTGAAGCTCACTAGGGGTGGTAACCACTAGGAATCGTCACCACTGGTGCTAATTATGCTAACTAAGAGTCGTAACCACTGGTTCCAGTGATGCCTACTACGATTCATACCGATGATGCTAGTGATGACACGATTAGGAGTCGTCACCACTGGTGCTAGTGATGCTCACTCACAGTCCTCACAACTGGTGCTAGTGATGCCCACTCGCAGTCCTCACAACTTGTACTAGTTGTGGGAAAATCCTGGCAAGCTTTAATTGTTTTTATTCTGTGAATATTCAAATATTTATTTATTTTTAATTGACTTTAATATTATATTATTTTTATTTGATTATTTTCTTAGTAGTTAGTTCTGGGTTCTCAGTGGGAACAGTGACATTGGTCACAATGACTTGTGGCTTTTGTTAAAGCCACTGGTCGCTGACTAGCCACTGAGGTCCATTAAACCACATCTCAGCCTTTGTTAATTGCCGTAAAGTCAGGCCTCTGGAGAGATAGTCAGCTGGATTCTCTTTGGTGGGGTACATATCTCAGTTTGTACCAGTTTGTACTCTGCCGACAACACTCGTATTTCCTTTGTAGTACTGCCTCATTATATGACCATACCACTGTTTCTTCAAAGTGGATGTTGCTTAAGGCCTTAATCAGATAATGAGCCAATCTTACACCTAGCAGTAAGGCTGTTAATTCCAGTTGTGGCAATGATCGTTTCTTTAACGGTGCCACTCTGGCCTTTGATGTGAGCAAATTGGCTTGCCCATTTGAGACCAGGAAAGTTACTGTGCCATAAGCCTTTTCCCGAGGCATCACAGAATACATGTAGCTTAATTGGTTCTTTTTCATTTACTGTGTTTCGGGAACTTGACAGACTCTAGGATACTTGAATCTTTCACTAGCCCTTGCCATTTTTCTTGTAAGGTGGGTGTTAGAA
>WNGS01142304.1:15701752-15711861 GCA_020271785.1 Procambarus virginalis | reverse complement strand
ATATAGAACAAGGCAACTGCAGAAGGCCTATGGCCCATACGAAGGCAGTCCTATTTATAACACCCAATCGCCATATACATGTCCAACCAAGCTTGAAACAATCGAGGGACCCCACTCACCAATGTTACGCGGCAATGGTTCCACAAATCAACAACCCTGTTACTGAACCAGTATTTACCCAAGTCTTTCCTAATCTAAACTTATCTCATTTATACCATTGGTTCGTGTTCTGTCTTGTGTTGATACTTTTAATACCCTATTAATATCCCTTTGTTATGTCCATTCATCCACTTGTAAACCTCTATCATGTCACCCTAACTCTTCGCCTTTCCAGTGAATGCAACTAAGCTTTGTTAATCTTTCTTCATATGAAAGATTTCTAATTTGGGGAATTAACTTAGTCATCCTACGCTGGACACGTTCAAGTGAATTATATCCATTCTATAATATGGCGACCAAACTGAACTGCATAATCTAAATGGGGCCTAACCAGAGCAAGATATAGCTTGAGAACCACACCAGGTGTCTTGTTACTACGCTGCGATTAATAAATCCGAGTGTCCGATTTGCCTTATTACGAACATTCATGCATTGATCCTTTTGTTTTAAATTCTTACTAATCATAACTCCCAGATCCCTTTCGCAATCCAACACCCACATCTAGCTCGTATCTTGTAACTCTATCATCATTACCTAGCCTCAGAACTTTACATTTATCAGCATTAAACTGCATCTGCCAGTCCTTTGACCATTTCAAAACCCTATCTAGATCAACTTGAAGTGATAGTGAGTCCTCCTCCGAATTAATTTCCCTACCGATTTTCGTATCATCGGCAAATTTGCAAATGTTGCTACTCAAACCTGAATCTAAATCATTTATATATATTATAAACAACAGAGGTCCCAAGACAGAGCCTTGAGGCACTCCACTTACAAATTTTCCCACTCTGACTTGACTCCATTTATACTAACTCTCTGTTTCCTTTGGTATAGCCATGCCCTAATCCAGCTTAATATAGCACCCCCAATACCATGAGCCTCTATCTTTTTAATCAGTCTTTCATGTGGCACTGTATCAAAAGCTTTGCTAAAGTCAAGGTACACAACATCACAATCCTTACCACTATCAACTGCCTCAACTATGCTAGAATAAAAAGATAACAAATTTGTTAAACATGAACGGCCATTTATAAAACCATGTTGCGACTCAATTATTAATTTATGTTTTTCAAGATGAAGACGAATTTTATTTGCTATTATAGATTCGAGTAACTTTCCCACAATAGACGTTAGGCTAATTGGTCGATAGTTAGACGCAAGTGATCTATCTCCTTTCTTAAAAACTGGTATCACATTAGCAACTTTCCAAAACTCTGGCACTCTGCCTGACTCTATTGATTTATTAAATATGATTGACAGTGGGTCACAAAGCTCCTCTTTGCATTCTTTCAGCACCCTGGCAAACACTTCATCCGGCCCTGGGGATTTGTTTGGTTTGAGTTTTACTATTTGTTTAAGAACATCCTCCCTGGTAACTGCTAAACTCGTCAACCTGTCCTCGTCCCCACCCACATAGACTTGTTCGGCTGAAGGCATATTGTTAAGTTCCTCTTTAGTAAATACAGATACAAAATATTGTTAAAAATACTACTCATCTCTTCATCACTATCTGTTATTTGACCTGTCTCAGTTTTTAATGGACCTATCCTTTCCCTAGTCTTAGTTCGATATAACTGAAAAAACCTTTAGGATTTGTCTTTGCTTGCCCTGCTATACGAACTTCATAGTTTCTTTTTGCTTTCCTTATCTCTTTTTTAACATTTCTAACCAGTTGTACGAATTCCTGTTCTAAAGTGACCTCCCCATTTTTAATCCTTTTGTACCAAGCTCTCTTTTTACCTATAAGGTTCTTCAAATTCTTTGTTATCCACTTTGGGTCATTAGTAATCGATCTATTCAATTTGTGTGGTATACTACGTTCCTGTGCTTTGTTTAGAATATTCTTAAATAAGTTATATATTGAATCCACATCGAAATCCCCATTTACATCACCTATCGCTGGGTTCATGTCTCGCTCCAAGACCGGCCCACACCCCATACCCAAGACTTTCCAATCAATTTGACCCAAAAAATTCTTAGGCTATTAAAATCAGCTTTTCGAAAATCTGGCACTTTAACAGAATTTTCTCCTACAGGTCTATTCCATTCTATGCTAAATCTGATTTCTTTGTGATCACTGTTCCCTAGCTCACTCCCTATTTCGATGTCATTAATTTGTGTTTCCCTGTTAGTTAACACTAAATCTAAAATATTATTTTCCCGTGTTGGTTCCTTAATGTGTTGCGTAAGAAAGCAATCGTCAATTAATTCTAGAAAATCTTCTGCTTCACTATTCCCTGTTTTGTTCAACCAGTTTATTCCACTAAAATTAAAGTCACCCATGACATAAATACTGTTAGATCTAGATGCCCTAGATATTTCATCCCATAGATGCTTTGCTTCCATTCTGTCTAAATTTGGTGGCCTATATATAACTCCTATTATAATATTATTTGCTTTTTCGTTTAATTCTATCCAAATAGTTTCTGTGTGTGGCTCAGTTTTGATTCCCTCTTTGAGACTACATTTCAAATTGTCCCTAACGTATATGGCTACTCCACCTCCTCGTCTAATATATCTATCTGTGTGAAATAGTTTAAATCCATTTATTTGATATTCAGCTAATAGTTCTCTATTATCTACATTCATCCACGTTTCGGTAAGTGCAATAATATCTATTTTTTCTGTGCAGACAAGAGCATTTAATTCGTTAATTTTATTTCTTAGACTTCTACTGTTAGTGTAATATACCCTAAGTGAATTGTTATTTTGAGGCCCTTCTCTTTCCCTGATCATTTTGCCAATTCCTTTCTCCCACAAACACATACTTTTATTACCTCCTTCCTCCAAATCAATTCCCATACCTCTATCTACTAACAGTTTAAACCCAAACAAACACCTCTAACCACTTCTTCCAACGAGTTCGCAACAGCAACAACCCCAGCTCTCGATAGATGCACCCCATCACGAGCATACATTTCATTCCTTCCATAGAAGTGTTCCCAGTTGTCTATGAAAGATATTGCATTTGATTTGCAATATCTTTCCAGCCGGCAATTGACACCAAGTGCCCTCGACATCCATTCATTTCCCACTCCCTTTCTTGGAAGAATGCCACATATGATCGGGATTCCTCCCTTGCTCCTAACTAATTCAATGGCTGTCCTGAATCTCTGTATTAGTTCCTCACTCCTAACTCTCCCAACATCATTACCCCCTGCACTAATACAAATAATGGGTTTGTTCCCATTTCCCGTCATAATATCATTCATGTTTCCAACAATATCACCAATTCCAGCTCCCGGATAGCACACCCTAAATCTGTTTCCCGTATCTCTGGCACAAAACGTTCTGTCTAAATATCTCACCTGGGAATCTCCCACAACCAAAATTCTCTTCGATTCTCCCTTTTCCTTTCGAGCAGTTTGAAGGACCTGCGTTTCAATGCTCTTCATTGCTTTGCCTTTGCCTCCTCGTTGAACAACAGGTTCACCACAGCACTCGTCCTCTAACACATCAAATGCGTTAAAAGTCCTTAGGTGTAGGCTATTAGTTGTCGGTTTTGCCAAGGTCTTCTTAAGACCCCTGTCTTTCACAACTTGACAAGATGAGGACTTCTTAATACTGGTCTCAACAAAGGCCTCCTTTGTTTCTTCCTGATGTTGCTTCAGCAAACGTACCTCCTTCCGTAGCGAATCCAGATCTGTCCTCAGATCTCCAACTAGATTGACCAGTTCCTTCACCAATCCTTCCATTATTGCTGTAATAATATTACTGCAATCGGAGCTCCAGCTAACACAACCTCTCACTGTGACAGCAACTGACTGACTGTGACAGCACCTGACTGACTGCCAGCATTCCTGCATGAGGAGTTTGCCTCTTATTAATATAGGACTAAGTAAGCCTAAATGGTCAAATGGTTGACTGACATACGAGAGTAATTTTCTCATGGTAAGAGTTGAATTATTGGTTTGAACTGACTTGACATTCATCTCGTCAGTAACTGTGTTCCATTCCACGCCCAAAACCTTTAATTGATCAGGCACCTGATAACCCGGAAATTCTTTCTCGGTTATCTGGTTTAATGATTTATTGTTTGAGGACCATGATTGAAGTGGCATATTGGCTCCTAACAACTCATGGTTAGCCTCATGGTAGATTTCTACCAATTTGGATTTGTCATTAGTGGTTCCCTGGAAATTATCGACATACAAGTTGTCACTAATCTCTGCCTTATAAGGGCTATCTGACTTCTTCAAATGTGTATCTAATGTGGCTTGAAGTAGAAACGGTGAAGAAGTTGCACCGAATAGCACAGAGGCAAACCAGTGGGTCCTTAATCCAGAGAAATTTGGTGTAATTACGATCCTCCTTTTGTAAGCCTACTCTAAGGAAAGCCTTACTGATATCAGCAGTATAAGCGAAAATACCAGTGCGGAATCGTAACAATACATCATGTAGCCTTTGTGTCAGGCTAGGTCCCGTTTGGAGACATTCATTCAAGGACACGCTGTTTGCCTTCACTTTGGCACTACAGTTGAAGACGATACATATTGGTATTGTCCATGAATCTTTCACCACAGCGTGATGGGGTAAATAGTGGCCTGTTTTTCGGTCATCATTATCAACAACTTCGATAAATTTACTGTTGAGTTGTTGTTGAATTAATTGATGATACATGTTCAATTTATCTGGCTGTTTCTTCAGCTGTATTAATTGAGACTGTAATTGAGAGGCTGCCATGAAATAATTAACTGGAAGTTGGGGATGATTCAACTTCCATGGCAGTCTCACCCAGTACTGTTTGTCTTTATAGACAACTGTGTCCAGATATTGCTGGTAAGTCCACGTATCATCAGGGCTTGGTTTATCAGGGACAATACTAAAGTGTCTAAATCCCACAGATGATGTACAGGTGGATCAGACTCATTATCTTCAGATATTTCTCTGAAATGTAGGGGTGACTGTTCCAAGCCTAGTCACACCACTATTGAATTGTTAGTTTGTTGGTTGATGCTGTTTTTTGTTGGAAAAGCACCAGTCCAGTAAGCAATTTGACTCCAGCAGATGACAACAAATTCATTCCGTGTTGTCTGGTGCATCCTGTTATAAATTTATAATAATAGTCAGTGCCCATTAGGATACCAACATCTGTGAGGCAGTCAGAATTTATTTTGTGATCTGCTAGCCTCATGCGGTTATATTTGAGGTATCTCGCAGTGTGAGCTAGTCCTGTGACCTGCAGGTCTGAGGGAAGTTTATCTACTACCACTGCTTGTATTGGACTAGTGGAAGATCCAAGTCTCACTAACACCTTGACAACTTGGTATTCACGAGGTCCACTATTAGTCAAGAACCCAGTGATATTCAGTCTCACACTTTTGGCAGGTTTTAATTTCAACTGCTCGACTAATTGTTGTGTGATGAAAGTTTTCAGTGATCCTTGATCAAAGAGACCTCTAGTGTTAACTCTAGACTTCCTATCAATTAGTTTGAGTTGAGCCATAGGCAGAGTAGTATTATTGCCTGACTCAGTAGCAAGTACATTTATTTCTTGGTGTACCTTGCAATATTGTACTGTGGTAGAATTCATAGAATCCTCCCTAGGTGTCACAGATTGTGAAGAATTTTTTCTACACAAGGCATAATGATGCACACCTTTGTTGCATCTACTGCACAACCGTAGATGCACTACACATTTACTGGGATCATGAGAACCCATGCACTTGGTGCATCTGTGTAATTCTTGTAGCCGTTTATTCCTGGTATTAAAGTTAGGATAAACATTGCATTTGTAGGTGACATGTTCTTGATCACAGAACAGACACTTTCTCTCTCTGGCTGATTTTGTCCTTTTAGTAGACACATCAGTTGTAGCATCAGAGGGAGATACAGAATAAATACCTACATTACCACTCCTTTTTCCAGTGGATGGAGTAGTCCTAGGTTTGGATTTATTGGACTTATTCAAAGTCGATTTGGCTTTGACTGAGCTGTCAAGGTTAGGTTGTTTAGACTCAGGTTTAATCTTATCATGAGTCTTCAACCTGTTAACCGTTATTCTCAGTCCCTCGAATATTTACTCGAAAGTGAGAAACTCGGTTTTATAGTGTGAGCAGATTTCCGCTAAGATATTTCGAGGTAATTTCCTCTGTAAAAGTAACTTAATTGACCATTCTGAGGCTGGTACATCAACTTTAGTACCTAAGGCCTTCACTAGAGACTCTACTTCTAGCCTGAAGCTTTGAAGTGAGTCTGGTCGGTTACTTGGTGCATTCAGATCCAGCAACTGGTAATAAATGTTAGCTATACTCAACTCCTTGTTGCAATAGTTCAACTTTAGTAGTTTTATAGCTTCCTCATAATAACTCTCAGTGAGAGCTAGGTTATTTATGACCTTTTTAGCCTCCCCTTTGAGAAGACTAATCAGGTAAGAAAAGTTAGAAACTTTGTCAAGAGAAGATTTGTTATGTATATGCACTTCAAATGAAGTCCAAAATGTGTCCCAATTTTCTTCATCCAGCCCTGCAAATGTAGGTAAGTCTAAAGTAGGCAGACGAACCTCAGGTAATTGATTACTGGATTGAGACATAGTATTATTTGTATTGGATTTATGTTTTTTTACTATATTGGATAGTACATTAAGTTTATCTTGAGTCTCATCTTTATACTGGGAAATTTATGCTAGAATTTGATCTATTTCATCAGGATCAGTTGCAGTTGCATTCAGTAGGTTGAGATAAGACTGGATTGTAGATCTGATTTGATCAAATTTGAGATCAGCTACTCTCAATGATGTTTCTAGTAGATAGTAATCAATGGGAGTTGCTTTAGACAAAGTATCAGACTTATTAATCAGTCTGGTTAAATGACCTTTAAGGCCAATATAGGTTAACTGTTCAGGAGTAGCCATGGTTGCTTTAAGTCCAAGTTTCATAGTACTTGAATAAGTATTACTAATGAAGCTGGGGTACTTGCTCATTAGTCGACAAGTAAATTGAATATAGCCTAAATTATTCTGGCTAAATTGCAATTTTCCTCATTCGAGGTTAAATGTACCTACCTAACAATAAGTGGCTAAGGATTTTGAGCAGTGCTTCAATGTCACCATTAACTTTCTTCCGGCTAACTCTTCTTTATCACCATTAGATGTAATAGTGATCATTCAGCAGCACTCAAAATCCATACACACAAATACCTTGGTAGGGTCAGCAAAAGAATGAATAATGTATGCACTACTGACTAGTCTAAGACTAGTTGTAAGAATTTCTATCTAAGAAACTACTAATTTATTTAGTCTGCATTTGTGCAAAACTCATCACAATCACAGCCTAAATTCCTACCTAATAAAGGTTGGCATAAATTAATTTATGGTGCAATAATGTGAATATAGTTGTGCTGTGTTTTTGGTTTTTTAGATTTTATAGTTTATATAAATGTGCACTTGCACACACAGATGAAAATACAAATATGTACAGTTAATTTTGGCTTGCTAGCCACAGCCTTTTATGGTGGTTGATTGTGTTGACCAACTTATCAACTACATGTGACCTAGACTCACCTGACAGGTGTACACCATCTCTTGCCAGGTTTTGCCTGTATGGTCTGGCTGTAAATTGAATGTAAGTTATGAGCTGTTGCTCCCGGTGACCTGAAGATTCTTACCTCAGTGTGAGGTATAGGTCCGAGTGTTGTGGGTAACTGACTGTGTCCCACTAGTGCTGTTGGGTATCTGGGGCTTGAACTCATATACTAAATTAATTAATTGATGTATTGAAATAAATCGAAGGACCACCCACTTTTGACAAAAGAGGGAAAACAAATAAAAGTGATCATTTGAATGACACTAGAGAACCAGTGTCTGGATACTCATTCACTGAATAATCACTTGCAAATAAAGAAATAGACTGTATTATAATTAAAGCCAAAGCCTCAAATATCAACATTGGGGGGTTATTTCTAGAAGTTCATATATATCTAGGAACCAGAGTGGTTCGTCACTAGTTCATTGTTGTATTAATAACATGGTAAATCTAACTACAATAAATTCAAGGATATGATAACTCCAATATGAATACTTAAGATCATGAATTACTGACCAAAAGTAAGGTAAACACATTAATTATCAAATCTGGTAATAATTATGTACTGTAAAGATCTCAATTGAATTATATAAGAATCAATAATGAGATTGAATAAATTTGTACGAAAAAAGTCTTAGCTTTAAGACGATTTCTGTAACATCATTCCGCCATTCATCCTCATGATCACAGGATCTCCACAACGGAAGAACTCGAGGTAAATAACACGACTGACGAGAAACAAACGTGCTGGCTCCTGTATACAAGCTGTAATCAAAGGAATGTAAGTAGCGATTGATTAGGCTACAAATTATATTCAGATATTCATGAAACTGAATGCGGTATGGAAATATACTAACGTGGTATTTTTAGTCACTTCTCTTCCTAACGACAGACTACTCCCAAATATACAGTCTTGAGTGATGCATCTCCCTGAATTATATACTTAGCTGAGCGTATTGAATACTGAAGTCTGCCGAAATCGCGTCAGCCGGTCTCCAAGTGTTCACTGCTATGCACACGTAATTACGAGTCCTGGCTTCAATTGTTGACGCGTTATTAACTGACGAGGCACTAGAGAACACATGGATAAGTAATTGTCACTTGTTAACTGGGTATCAACGTAATTCTTGTCGATAAGAATTCCCAGACGCCACCATGTGTCTCGTCAACGCTGCCTCGTGACCAAGTCTTTTTGAGTAATGGCGTCGCCGCCTCCTCCCTCCCCGCTCTCGCATTCATCACAGAAATTATTAAACACGAATTATTCTTTTCGCGTAATTATGTATGAAATACGGTAATATGAATTGGGTTGCAATTATAGGGATTTAATAATTATAATATTCTCGATAAATGATCTCTAACGAGAAATGGAGATGATATTTATACTTCTCCAGAGCATTCGATCGTAACAGAATAAAAACTGTTACTAAATAATTTCAATTAATAACTCTCGATTTTACATGATCAGGAGTCATATTATCAGTAATAGGCTCAGATTAAATTATATTAACACTACTGTTAGGGTATTAATAACTAATGTAATTAGTAAGTGATGATGAATTATTTAACACAATAGTAGATGATAAGTGTTGGAAATTTCCAACATAACTCCGGGGGGAGAAAACTCGGGTCGCAGTGCCATGTTGAGTACTGACGTACCTATCCCGAAGTTGGTATTAAGGTTAGTATGTTAGTATGTTAGTACACACATAACGGATGTCCCGTAATTGTCAAGGACATACAAGAATTTAAGACATGAAATTTAATGTCATAATTAATAGTTTACACAAACAAGTTAATGATTAAATCATACAATTTAAGTAACTGAGAATCTACTGTGAGGTGAATGTCTGGGTCATTGTGACTTGTAGCTGATTGGTTACTAGACATCACAACACAGTATCATCATGATCACTCAAATTGGATGAAAAATTATTTGCTCTTAATCAGAGCTATAATAGGCTTGTAGTTTCCTTTTACATTGTTGAGCAGCTGCTCTAGTGGGGCGGGTGCTCGGTGGATCAGAATTGTTGTCCTCGGAAACTGTTGAGCTGGTTCTGATAAACACTCTCGTTCTGCTAATTCGAGAGGTACCAACTTCTCTAATGTCTTTAGGGTAGTAGTGCCTTTGCACAAAACTCGTACTACCCTTAGGATGCCTTGGTGATCGGGGTGGATAGCAACAATTTTTGCCTATAGGCCATTCTGACCTTGGTCCATCACTGTCAACTAGTACTAGGTCTCCTGGTTTAAGTTTACTTTATTATAGGGCTCGAAGCTCCATAGTGGTACTCTCGTAGAGCGGTGAGGTACTCTCGAGTCCACACCTCATTCCACCTTTCAATTACTCTTGAGAGATGTTGGTAACTTTGTACTAAGTCACTCCTGGTTACATAGGAAGGATCGACGGGGTCCTCTTTCTGCCAA
>WNGS01142304.1:15671560-15688557 GCA_020271785.1 Procambarus virginalis | reverse complement strand
TATATATATATATATATATATATTATTATTGTGGCTGCAGTGTTAACATAATTTTGGTAGAATTGTGGTGAGTGACGAGGCTGTCGGGAGTGACAGCCGTCACTCTGTCGAGTAATGTAATTCTCGGGAGTGTTTATCGGCCCGTGAGACCGATAAATCACTCACCCTTGTGATTTAAGGAGTACGAGATTTCTTAGTGTTCCCATTAACGATTGATAGCTGTAGGCTACATGTGTCAGCAGTAATTATAAATATATATATATATATATATATATATATATATATATATATATATATATATATATATATATATATATATATATATATATATATATATATATATATATATATGTTATTAAATATGACCGAAAAAGTAAGATTAATAATTCTAACACGAATTTTCTCAATTTTCCTTATGTTTGTTTTTACTGATGACGGTAAATGAAAAATCAAAATCATGGGAGAATTGATTTTTCATTTACCGTCATCAGTAAAAACAAACATAAGGAAAATTGAGAAAATTCGTGTTAGAATTATTAATCTTACTTTTTCGGTCATATTTAATAACATATGTCTACAGGAAAGACTGCTACCAAAATATACTAATATATATATATATATATATATAATATATATATATATATATATATATATATATATATATATATATATATATATATATATATATATATGTTATTATGTGTTATTTACTGTGGTGATTGCAACGTGTGGACCAGTGTTCTAAGTGGTAATTACAGCACTGGAGTCATTTGCAACAGTAAGTGTGGTGCAGTGTACTAATATAGTTTGATTTAGTACATGTGCCGTGTGTGTTATTGCAAAGGGGTTGTCATTGGTGGTGATTGTTGCTAGTATTGAGCAATCACCAGGGTGTGTTTTGCAATTCAGTAAATCATTGTGGAGTCGTGTTCTTGAGGGTTCATGTTCTGAGGGTTATTTACTGGGTTTTTGCAGTATTGTCATTGCAACTAGATTATAACGTAAATCACTGTGTTTTGTTATTGTGATTTAGTCATTGTCGTGGGTGAACTCTGTCGAGAAGAGTATACTTGGGTACACATATATTCTCCTGTTATCTGGTAAGACATCGATGTCCAGTATTCAGTGAGGTGATTGCGAGGCAATTATTATAACGTAACCAAGGGACCACCCATTGCTTTAAGAGAATTTGTTCTTTAACAATTTGAAAAACGTTGAATACGTTTGGGTTAATTATCTCTCCTGCAAGCAGCTACAGTATTTTCAGGGTAGTGTAGCTATCAGCCAGATAAGAATAAGAGTACTGTCTGTCATAATTAACGGTCAGTGGGCTGGGTAATTGACGTGTTTCAGGAAGTCAACGTAATTTACTTCTTCTTGAGAATAGGTGTAGTTTGCATGAAGGGTTTACCCTCCCAATTACTGTACCAGGACAGATGTAGGGAGACGCGTTGACGTTGAGGAGAAAAAAGTCAAAAGCATTAGATGTGTCGCGTCGTAGAGAGAAGAGGGGCGACGAAAACAGAGGCGGACGTTACAGGGAGACACCCTGCACCATGGGGCGGGGCGTCGAGAGCACATCGGCAGCTGATCCATGCAAGGCGTAGCGGTGCGCGCAAGATGTTAACTAATACTTCTCCGGGAACTTGTATATCGGAAAGCGCAAGCAGTATGCTTCCCAAATCACCCACAGGTCAGAGGGCAGCCGGCCACCAGGCAGTGCCCTCGGCTGAGACATCTTATCCGGCACCCTATAAACAAACTCTTTCACCGTTGATACCCAGACAGTGGACGAGCACCATGGGAACGGAAGCACCCAGGCATCCCGATACGGTTCCAACACCGGACCCTCACAGGGCACGACCCCAACAGTCTGAACGAGGCTTCCCCCAGTCCGGGGCAACGAAGGAGGGGGAACTGCTGGGGATGCAGGCGCAGCATCGACCGCATCACAGGCTACAGGAGCCGAGGCCCCCCTGGCGAACATCTTTCCGCAACACCATGACGAGGTCCCGATCATCAGGAGCAACCCCCACTGCTAGGATCCAACAGCAGGAGACGCAGGAGGGCGGGGGGGGGGGGGGTACAGGCAGCAACTTCGGAGCCCCGCACAGCACCATCATCCACGGCAGGGGACGCCAACTGAGCTCCATACTCCCTCACCTCCTCCCAAGGCACACCGCGAAGGGGGGAGACAGTCCGAGCCCACCGCGAACGCTTCGAGACAGGCCGCAACACACCACGCCCAGCAGGCCCCTCCGCAGGCATGGTCACCATCTTCACATCCACACAGGCCACTCCCGCACCGTCCGAAGAGTCCACAGAGGCCACATCGCCCACACTGTCCACATCATCCAGGGAAACAGCCTCAGAACACCGACGCGCACGCTTCTGCAAAGGGATGGAAAGAGCAGAACTACAGTCACCAACACACACAGGCATGGCAGGCATCTTCCCCTGCCAAAGCTTCCCCTCCAAAACAGCAGAACCCACGTCCCCGGGCGACGGTACCACATCCACAGGTGGGGGCTGGACATGAACCTCCACCGGGACATCCCGCACTACATGCAGCGCAGGCAACTGCCCGACACCCACACACACCGGCTCAACAATCCCAGGGGCCACAGCAGTAACCAGACGTGTCGAACAGGCCGTAGAAATTGCCTCAACAGGCGGAGCAGCAGACAGGCAATCGGGCGCCTCAGGCACAGCACCCATTCCGTCCTCAGAACTGTCCGAACGCAACAGGGGCGGAAAATCCTCCGCACGAAAAACATGCACCATACTAGTTGCTCCTACGTCGCACGCTGCAGCCAGATGACCCTCATGACCACACCGATAACAGGTTCGCGGTTGACCCCGATACTGGCAGCGGAGTGTGTAAAACTAGGTGAGTACAACCAGGTGAGTACACCGAAAGGGAAACTATGAGGAGATGAATAAATTCCTATGGGATATACATTGGGACACAGAACTCCGAACCAAGTCCGTACAAGACATGATGGACTATGTCACCCAAAAATGTCAGGAGGCTGTAAGCAGGTTTGTCCCAGCCAACAGGAAAAAACAGAGAAGCAAAGGAAGAATCCGTAGTTTAATAGGGAATGTATGAAAGCAAAGGAGCTGAACAAAAGGGCATGGAGGAACTTCCGTAATAACAGAACACCAGAAAGTAGAGAGAGATACCAGAGAACCAGGAACGAGTATGTCAGTGTGAGAAGAGCAGCTGAGAAAAGGTATGAAAATGATATAGCTAACAAAGCCAAGACTGAACCAAAGCTACTACACAGTCACATCAGGAGGAAGACAACAGTGAAGGAACAGGTGATTAAACTTAGGGTGGGCGAGGACAGGTACACAGAGAATGACAAAGAGGTGTGTGAAGAACTCAACAAAAGGTTCCAGGAGGTCTTTACAATAGAACAGGGAGATATCACGGCGCTGGGAGAGGTGGCAGCAAACCAGGTGACCTTGGATAGGTTCGAAATTACAAGAGATGAGGTCAAAAAGCACCTATTGGAGCTGGATGTGAGAAAAGCTGTTGGGCCGGACGGAATCTCACCATGGGTATTGAAAGAGTGTGCAGGAGCACTTTGCTTGTCACTCTCCATAGTGTATAGTAGGTCACTGAAACGGGGACCTACCAGAAATATGGAAGACTGCTAATGTAGTACCAATATACAAAAAGGGTGACAGACAAGAGGCACTGAACTACAGGCCAGTGTCCTTAACTTGTATACCATGCAAGGTGATGGAGAAGATTGTGAGAAAAAACCTAGTAACACATCTGGAGAGAAGAGACTTCGTGACAACCCATCAACATGGGTTCAGGGAGGGTAAATCTTGCCTTACAGGCTTGATAGAATTCTACGATCAGGTGACAAGATTAAGCAAGAAAGAGAAGGGTGGGCGGACTGCATTTTTTTGGACTGTCGGAAAGCCTTTGACACAACCCCATAAAAGGTTGATGCATAAGCTGGAGACACAGGCAGGAGTAACTGGTAGGGCGCTCCAGTGGATAAGGGAGTACCTAAGCAATAGGAAGCAGAGAGTTACAGTGAGGGGTGAGACCTCAGACTGGCGTGAAGTCACCAGTGGAGTCCCACAGGGCGCTGTACTTGGACCTATCCTGTTTCTGATATACGTAAATGATCTCCCAGAGGGTATAGACTCATTCCTCTCAATGTTTGCTGACGACGCCAAAATTATGAGAAGGATTAAGACAGAGGAGGACAGCTTGAGACTTCAAGAAGACCTGGACAAGCTGCAGGAATGGTCGAACAAATGGCTGTTAGAGTTTAACCCAAGCAAATGTAATGTAATGAAGATAGGGGTAGGAAGCAGGAGACCAGATACAAGGTATCATTTGGGAGATGAAATACTTCAAGAGTCAGAGAGAGAGAGAGAGACCTGGGGGTTGATATCACGCCAGACCTGTCCCCTGAGCTCATATCAAGAGGATAACATCAGCAGCATATGCCAGGTGGCTAACATAAGAACGGCCTTTAGAAACTTGTGTAAGGAATCTTTCAGAACATTATATACCACATATGTCAGACCAATCCTNTACTTGCCTTGACGTAGTCACGAAACTTTCGTCGATGCTTTCGGTGGAGAGAAGGTAGGCGTCCAACACAGCTTGCTTCAGGTGGTGTAGTCGTTTCTGATGCCAAAGTGCTGAGTGTGATGCTGCTCTACCCTGTTAAATGTACTCTGAGAAGGGTAGCCCATTGGTCGTCAGGCCAATTAAGTTGATCAGCAAGGGTCTCAAAAGTGGTAAAAACACATCAACCTCCGTTTCGATGAACGGGGCATTAACTTACTTGCATGGGAGACATTGAAACTGGGAGGAAGACTAGCTGCCGCTTGCTGGAGTTGAGCTTGGTGTGCAGCGTCCCTCGTGAGTTCTCGGTCACGACAGTTTAGAGCTGCTTCTGCCTGTCGTTTGTCGTGGTCACGTTGCATCTCGAGTCGCTGTTTGTATAAGGCCAACTCACGTTCACTTTCTTCTTTCTTCAGTGCGGCCTCTCTTTCACGTTCTTCCTTTCTGAGGGCAGCTGCTTCCTTGGCCAGGGCTGCCTCACGCTCCTTGAGGCGGATTTCTCTTTCTTGTTCTTCCTTTCTGATTGCAGCTTCACGCTCTCTGATTGCAGCTGCTTCCTTTTGTTGCTCCCGCTCGATCTTAGCAAGTTCTAACTTAAGTTTTATTGCTGTCAAGTCTTGTTTATCTGAAATAGTGTATTGGTCATGAGTAGAAGAATCTATCTTCCTTCCTCCAAAAGATGATCTACAATTAGATTATGTACGGTATATTTGTTGGCACCAGAGGGAACTTCCAATTGATACTCGTGTGCAAGAGTTATCAATTCGACCCTTCTTGCATGACGTAAGTTCCCTATTTCACCTTCTGGATTTGCCTTGAAAGCTTGTAGGTGGAACATTGTGAAAATATAGCAAAATAAAGGAGACACGAATATACAGTGAGAATATGGTGAATGTCAGAAACAGGAAACGTGGCAACTGATACCTATCCTGTGGGGAATTATTAATAATTAAAGTTATTCAAGATGGTAAATGAATAAGGTCGCAGGAAATCTTGTACCTGGTACTCACTGTGGGAGGATAAAGGCAAGAAATCATACTAATTAGTGAAAACTGAGTTTAAAAGACAAATGAAACACTAAATGGCTTCAAAATAAATGAGGTAGTCCAAAAATGTGTAATACCTTGCCAAGTCACTATAGAACATAAGCAATGGTACCCACTGAAATTGAATATGGTATTTACAGAATTAGCGAACTTTGTGCTCAAAAGAAAGAACGCCAATTCCCTACCTTGGGTAAATACCATCAGTCTGACCGATGAGTAGGGGTGCGAGTGTCAACTGGTGACGAGAACTATCGGCGAGGTCCCAATTCGCCAATAATAGTTCGTGCTAGAGGATCTAAAGCCCTCTTTTTCCTCCTAGAGTCGGATTGCAGGACTTGGGTGCTATTGACCCGGAGACAGACCACAGTACCAGGGTACCTATGTGATAATCTGTCAAAAATGTGAGAAATATCTGGGGACAAAAGATGTTAAACACGGTGATAACACGGAAGGGGGAGACGACCAATTAAGAGTATGACTGCAGCCTACAGTCACCACGTAATCCAAAGTTGTCTCACTCTCACCATATGCTACTCCCGTAATGCACAATATACACAGCACTATATAAAATAAAAATGATTAATGGAAATAATGAAAGCAAGGGAAATGAAAGCCAAGTACGCTTACCACAATTACCAATACCTGAGTGAAGCTCCGTGGACAGGCCCCCAGTTATATGTGACAGTAACGTGTTGGAAATGGTGGTCGGCAGTCTTCCAAATAGCAGGTGTCAATGCTGGGCCACATACAGTTAATTTATATAAAAAAAATAAAAAAAAAAAGAGTGACTGCTTGTCTGATAATCTGTGGTAAGGCAAGATACACGAAAACACAAAAATATAAAAATTACTTTAATGAATCTAGAAAACAAAATAAAATAAAGTCAATAATGTAAAAGAAATATACATAAAAGATATAATAAATTGAAAAGGGGGGAACTGGTTACGTTAACAAAGTAAATGGTGCTGGGAATATATGCGCCAGCTATAAACCTCTTATTTGATCACACGAGGTGGGTCAAATTAGGTGTCCACAGCAGGAGCACGAGATATATTCTGGCTGAGAGAACTGCAAGGGACTCCAACAATGACTGGCGATGAAATATGATTGGCGTGGAGCGGGGGTGGTGTGTGGGTTGGCGGCCAATGAGAACGCAGGACGGCCGCAAGTCACTCGTTTGCAGGTGCTGGAGAGGGGGGAAGGAGGGAGTTGCAGTTGCGTGTGGCTGTCTTGATATATACGTTGAGCCACTATAAAACGTATCTTGCATATTGTTGAGAACGTGATGAAGTAAGAAAATAGCAGGCTAAATCTCTGTTAAGAGATTATCGTCACAATATATATATATATATATATATATATATATATATATATATATATATATATATATATATATATATATATATTATATATATATATATATATATATATATATATATATATATATATATATATATATATATATATATATTTGGGTGAGGTGGTTACATGAGAATGGAAGTAACTGCCAAATGGCCATCATATGGCCATCATTGGCCAATAGTTTCAATGAACTCTGAAGTTTTGACACAACATTGCATTCGAATAGGCGCATGTTTTTTTTTACATACTATATACATGCCTAACCGGTGACAGGAAAAAACATGTTTAAAAAACAGCGCCATCTGATGGATGTAGGATTACACACAGAGGTTACACATGATGTAATCTCTGAAAGTTCTTCACCAATTGCTTCAAAATTTAGCACAATGTTCCATTCGAATTCGTATGTGTTTTTATATACCTGCTATATAGATGGCACACCTGTGACAGGTTAAAACATTTTTTTTAACAACAATTCTATCTGTTGCACATAAGAACAACACACACTATACTAAATATGTTATGATTCCGTTTCAGTGTTTCCGATTGCATTGGTAAATGGAATTTTCATAGATTTCGATATATTTTTCATTTTGATTTAGTTATTTCGTGTTACATTGCATTGGAATTGAGCAGTGTTTTTACCATACCGTTCATTTTGTAAGTGTAAATATAGATGCCACACCTGTGAAAGGTAAAAACATGTTTTTTTTTAAACAGCACCATCTGTTGCACGTAAGGGCAACACACACCATACTAAATATATTTTGACTGCATTTCAATGTTTCCGATTGCACTGACAAATTGAATTTTTATAGATTTCGATTTTTTTCATTTTGATTTGATTATTTTGAGTGACATTGTGTTGGAATTGAGCTGTGTTGTTTACATACCATTCATTTCATGAGTATATTTTTTTTCATTATTTTTCAAATCGTTTTTTTTTAACTGTTTTTCTTATATTTCAGTAATGGGAACATAAGATCATTTGATTTCCCAATTTTCTGAGGGAAACATGAGATCATTTGGGAATGCATCAGATGAGTGAGTGGGGGAGTGGTGGGAAGGACGAGGGGATGGGAGTGGGGGAATGTGGGGAGGATGAGGTGACAGGGGAAGGTGTAACGGTGGGGAGCATGAGGTGACAGGGGAGGGTGTAACGGTGGGGAGCATGAGGTGACAGGGGGAGTTGGGCATGGTTGGGACGAGGGGACAGGGAAGTGGGGGATCGTGGGGAGGACGAGGGGACAGGGGGTGGGGGAATGGTAGGGAGGACAAGGGAACGGGGGAGTGGGAGATGGTGGGGAGAAAGAAAGGATGGTTGAATGGGGAATGGTTAGGAGGACGAGGGGACGAGGAAGCGGGAAATGGTGGGGGGGGGGACTGGGAGGCAGGGGAAGGTTATAGGGGCTCAGCAACGCGTGGCTGGGTACAGCTAGTCTATATCAATAAAAATGTTAATGTTCGTTTGTTCAAAACCGCTAATCTCTGAAAGTTCTTCACCGATTGCTTTGAAATTTTCACACAACGTTCCTTTCGCATCCGAGCGGGTTTTTGTATACATATTATATAGATGTCATGTCTGTGACAGGTTAGAACATGCTTTTATGAAAAACTGTGTTTTACCATGAGTTTTTCATGTGTGTGGGAAATCTTCAAAACCTCTTTACCGATTGGTTTGAAATATTAATGCAAAGCTGCATTCGAATAGGCATGTGTTTTTATGTACCTACTATATACATGCCTCACCAGAAACATAATTTTTTTTAATAGTGCCATCTATTGGACATAGTAGCAACACACGCTGTAATCTCTGAAAGTTCTTCACTGATTGCTTTGAAATTTTGACACAACGTTCCATTCGAATATATGCATGTTTTTACATACCTACTATATAGATGCCACACCTGTGATAGGTAAAAACATGCTTTAAAAAAAACAGTGCCATATATAGCACACAATTGCAACACACACTGTACTAAATATGTTACGATTCCATTTCAATGTTTTTGATTGCATTGATAAATTAAATTTTCATAGATTCTGATTTATTTTCATTTTTATTTAATTATGTTGTTTGACAATGCATTAGAATTGTGCTGTGTTGTTAACCATACTGTTCATTTCATGAGTATAGTTTATTTTTTGTTTTTTTCCTTTTTTTCATTTCGTTTTTATTTAACTATGCTACTTATTTTTCAGTGCTGGGAACATCAGATCATTTGATGTTCCCATTTTTCTGATGGGAACATTAGTCCATTTGGGAACGCATTGGACGATGGAGTGGGAAATGGTGAAGAGAGTTGAGGGGACGGGAGTGAGGAATGGTGGGGAGGGTTTGGTGATGAGAGTGGGGGATGGTGGTGACGACGTGAGGAGGGGGGTGGGGGTAATAATGGGGAGTACGAGGGGGACGTGGGAGTGGGGGATGTTGAGGACGAGGGGACAGGGAAGTGGAGTATGGTAGGTAGGACAAGGGAACAGGGAAGTGGGAGACGGTGAGGAGAACGAGAGGACAAGGAAGGGGTAATGTTAGAGAGTACGAGGGGACGAAAAAGTGTGGCATGGTGAGGAGGACAAGGGACGGGAGAATGGTGAATAGGACAAGGGACGGGGAATGGAGAATGGTGAATAGGACAAGGGGACAGTTGAGTGGGGGATGGTGGGGAGGACACGGGGGATGGGGGAGTTGTGTACGGTTGGGAGGACGAGGGGACAGTGGAATGGGGGGGGGAGGACAAGGACACAGGGGAGTGAGGGATGTTGGGGGAGGACGAGGGGGAAGGGGGGAGTGGTGGGGAGGATGAGGGAACGGGGGAGTGAGGAATAGTTGGGAGAAACGAGGGGATTTAGGAGAGTGAAATGTTGGGTACGACAGTGGGGGGACAGGGGAGGGCTGCTGTGGCTCAGCAATGTGCATGCGCTGCTGAGCCACAGCAAAGTGTGGCTGGGTACAGCTAGTATATAAATTAAAATTTAAATGTTCGTTTGTTCAAAATCGCTAATCTCCGAAAGTTCTTCACCGATTACTTTGAAATTTTCACACAACGTTCCATTTGCATCCGAGCAGGTTTTTATATACATACTATATAGATGTCACGTCTGTGATCGGAAAAAAACATGCAAAACATTCTTTTGCATCTCGAGGTCGAATATGTCGACCAATAGGATCTTTGAACAGTAGCTAAAGGCAAAGGACTCAACATAATGATAAACAGGATCCCATGCCATGTAAAAAATCCATTAAATGAGAAAGCAGATGAAACTGCAAACCTGGCAACTCTTCGTCCAGTGATCCACAAAAAATCCCACCAAGCCTAGAGTACATAAAAAACCCCATCACCAAAAACTCTACAACTGGAAAATTGGTGAATCCAGAGACTGGGAATGCATCTTGTGCCAAACAATCAAAGAGAAGCCACTACTTCACTCTCTCCGGGAATGAGAAGAAACCAACGACCTTAGAAGCGCTTTAAGAGTCCCTGAATGTTGCAGTAACCACCCTGAAGCCATCAACACTGCCACTCTTCTGGTAATGAAAAGTGTCCAGCAGCTGGACAACTTCATAAATATTGAAAAGCAGTATTAACCACTGCAATAGCAGCCATATTGTAAGGACTGATGATTTAAATGCTAGCACAGCACGCAGTATATCCTTTCACGACCAAAGATCTCATTCACTCCAAAAACTCTACTACTTACTTAGTGATAGATTTTATTCTCTCTTATTCATGGCAGTGCCACCTCTTGAGTAGATTAATCTTCATCAATTAATCAATTCTTGTAAACTCAATATAGCTGTGTCAGTTCAATAGAGTGTATTACTGAAGATGTCACATTGCTGATGAAACGTCAAACAGGAAAAATGGAAAGATTTAAGTGATCTAATGTTTCTTCACCATCCAGATGGAAGAAGATATTTATGTAGAGTTGATAATATCCAGAAGAAACTTATTAATTCAAAACGGTGTTGTGTTTATATATGTGTTAGGCTTATTTCGCGGCCCCTCCAAGGTCGCTCTACTGATCCTCCCCAGGATGGAACCTCACGACAAGCTGACAAACACGTGGGTACCTATTTATTGCTAGGTGAACAGCAGCATTAAGTGACAGGAAATGTGCCTTGCCATTTCTGTCCCGTTCAGCATTTATTCCCGAAATTCCCGATTGTGAGTTGAGAACGAGCCCAGCTGTACTACTTTATCACCATCATCCTTGATATATACTAGGTCACCTTCACAGTCAACACGCTCACCATCTTTATGATATCTCTCGTCATGGTCATGTTCAGTTTAACTTCATTCTTTGTCATAATTACAATGGTCCTCACTTTTATTTCCCATACCATCCATATTCATCATCACCCTTCACCCTCACCATCCACCTTCATGATAACTGTTGCTATGACCACACTAGATGCCAACAGTGACAGCAATGTCTGCCTCTTGCTGCAGATGAACTCCTGGCGTACCTGCCGTGGGTCTCTGGTCAGCCTGACGGCGGCACCGCTGAGAACTGCCTCGCCTTGGACCTCTCCTTGAAGAAGTTTTTTGACCTCAGTTGTTCGTCAACTTTATGGTTTGTGTGTGAGAAACCTGTCCACTAGTGGTCGTCCTCGTAAGTGCCAAGTGGTCGTGGTCGCCGCCAATGATGCTCACTAGGAGTCGTCACCAGTGGTGCCATCCAACAAGCACAAAAAAGAGGCAAAGAAAGACAAGTTGCATGTGTAGTTCAACAAGCACATGAGCAACCTTTAACCCAAGAATGATCAAAGTATTTGTTTATGTAATATGGTAACTGCTTCCTTTTCTAACACTAATTTCACCTATATATATTACAAAAATATTGTATTCATGATTAAATATTTAATTTATTTTCATTGCATACATAATTTGTAAATGTTGTTCCATAGCTGTGTGAAACATTTTTAAAACATTTAGTTACTCGATGATTGGATTTTAATTTATTTTATTTATAGCTAATATATTGACTTATGGAGGCATTACTTCCAAATTTGCCCAAAATATGCAATAAATAAAACTAGTTCGATTTCAATCAAACTTTTTTGACGAGTTGTACATAAAAAGAGTTTCATCTGGCCCAAGTCTCAGCATCGTAGCATAAACAGGAAGGGAGAAAAAAATATTGAAGTAGGTGTCAAAATTATTCCAAAATGGTCAAAAACGATTATCAAACATAAGTGTCAACTGAAATCATATCTATGACTCTCAGCTATCACAATAGCATATATTAAAAAAATATTATAATTAGTTTTATTAGAAAAAAAATTAAGTTATTTTTTTTTATCGGACGATTTGCATGAAACTTAAACACCTGACTGCACGTAAGCCTATCTGTAAGGGTGCCAATTTTGGAGAAAACTGGTTGATGTCAACCTCAGCCACAGATGGCGGCACCTTAGACGTTATTATTTTTTTATTTATTTTCAATGTTTCCAACTAGCATAAACGTTTGAATAACTCTTTCATTTTTTATTCAATTCACACGAAACTTACACCTTATATGTAAAGTTTATGTCTCTAAACTCGCAACTTATCGTTTTTTCCTAAGTTCATTTATTGATTTTATAATAGCAGTAAACATTACATATTTGCATAATTTTTGGGGGAAACTTTGAATATTTGTATTAGGAAAACTAAATATGTTTTGGAAACTTCATTAGTTACGAACCTTTATTATATGCTAATGTGCCGGAAAAGTGTCATAGAATGATTATATCTGAAAGGTGTGTTTTTTTCTTCACTTGAGAATGTGTAAAATTCGTTGAAAAAAACTATATCTTCCTTTCTATTTTACGCTGCAGTACGGAAACTTGGAACAATTGCAGCCCTTTCCATATACAACTAGTTAAAAAATATTGGTTGACATTGAACAACTTTTCTGAAACCCAAATAATGGCCCTTTACATAATACTATTTGTTCCCTTATATATTTGTGAGGGGATGGTTCACCAGCTCACTTACAATGGTGCTCTTCTGCCTGTGGAAGCCAGTACACTTGCTAAGTGCACTTGATAAGTGTGCGGACCTAAGTTTGGTAACCAGTACCAGAAACATCATGTGTTTGGGCTCATGTGAGAGCCCCAGTCATCAGCATTCCAGATATGTTACCCTGGCCGGGGATGCACGTCTCTGGACAGAGTAATAGCCAATAGCATCTTTTCATTGTAAGCTTGGAGGGAGACAAGTTCGTGCGGGAACAGTTAGGCCGCATGGGCGAGCGTGGGCCTCACACTGGCTCCAGCATTGTCGTCATGGCAACGATCGCCATCTTAGCAAACATCGTGAGTCGCCAAGTTGGAGCGGCCATCTTGAGTTGCCCTAGGACCATGCTATACTGACTCTGATTGGTTGAGAAGGGGAGGACGTTGTGTGTCTCTCTCTGATTGGCTCTTTTGAGGAGGATGCGGGAATCGCCGGTGTTCCTCCCTCAAGGCATCATTCTGAACACAGCCACCATCTTGTTCTGACGCTCCCTGTGCTCATTCGGCCAAATTGAGTATAGGGCGTCGTGTTGGCTTGGCTACTCAACTGCTTCACCTCCTACTTCATCTACGACGGCGGTCGTCACAGAATCCGGCCGAAGTCTTTGTTCGAAGGGGAGAAAAGCATTGTGTACAGTGATAGAGATCTGGGATCGTGGGTAATTTGCATACAAGGAGCAACAGACTCGTGAGTCCCCATAACAATAATTATGGAGGTCCTAATTCTTGCTAGTGCTCTGTAGCAGTCGAGGGGAACGGGGAAATTCATTCCAAGTGTTCAGGGGGCAGTTTTCTCATAGAAATTCGTGGAAATCTCGAGTCAGTGTTTTGGCACCAAAGTGTTGGGAGCGCTACGCTTGCTCGGGAGGGGGAAGGCCGCCACTTATGCCTACCACCCGCCACCTAGCGTCCCGCCACCTACACCACGTACCACCAACTACAGCGCCGAGAGCCAGCCACCAGACAGCTGGGTGCTGTTGTATGGTAATTGTGAGTGTGTGTGTAAGCCGGCTGTATAAATGCGTAATACCTATGAGTGTATTTCTGGTGATTTATTTAGTCTCTAAGCCTGAATTCAAAGTGAGGTGTTTGGTCGCATTGCACTAAGAGCACCTGCAGTGATGATAGTGGAGGTGGACGAGCGAGAGTATCACCCTTGTTGACATCTTGTCAGTCCAGTGGGGCTGGGTTTGGTGTAGACAGACGTATAAGTGTGTGCGTTGGGTACACACGGGAACACGTTTACATTAGAATATTTATATTCCATTCTCGTGTTCTGTGTTTGTTCTCACCTCACCCCAAACCATTGTAACATGTCACCTCACCCAAATGCAGGTATAAAAAAGAAAAGCTGTTTAAACTCTGTTCAGTTATAGTTGTTAAAGTCTTTGAAAATGTAATAAGTTTTACGAAACGCACTCAAGTGTCGCGTCAGACTAAGAAATAAAGAATGAATTTTGGAGAATTGATTTTTCATTTACCGTCATCAGTAAAAACAAACATAAGGAAAATTGAGAAAATTCGTGTTAGAATTATTAATCTTACTTTTTCGGTCATATTTAATAACATATGTCTACAGGAAAGACTGCTACCAAAATATACTAATAATAATATACTATATATATATATTATATATATATATATAATATATATAATATATATATATATATATATTATATATATATATATATATATATATAATATATATATATATTAAATATGACCGAAAAAGTAAGATTAATAATTCTAACACGAATTTTTCTCATTTTCTTATTTTCTTTTTACTGTGAGGTAATGAAAAATCAATTCTCCAAAGTTCATTTTTATTTCTAGTCTGACGCGACACTTGAGCGCGTTTCGTAAAACTTATTACATTTTCAAAGACTTTAGTTTACACACACACTTACTGAACTAGCTGAACAGTTGGCTCTTATACCTGCATTTGGGTGAGGTGATGTAATACAATAAAAGTTTTGGATGAGGTGAACAACTTTCAACAAAACACAGAACACGAACAATGGGTATAAGCTAAAGGGAAGAATAGATCTGACTGCAGAGGCCTATTGGCCCATGTTTCTTGATGTTTCTATATTGGAGCGGAGTCTTGAAGTGGGTAGAATATAATTGTGCGTTAATTGACTGTTGATTGCTGGTGTTGACTTCTTATGTGTAGTGCCTCGCAGATATCAAGCCGCCTGCTATCGCTGTATCTATCAATATTTCCGTGTTTTTGTTAAGACTTCTCTGGTGATGGTTCTGGTTGTGGGAAGAATATATGTTCCTTAGATGAGCCCTGTTGCTTATGCATCGTTAACGCCTGGAAAGAGATGTTGTTGTCTTGCCTATATACTGAGTTTTTGGCTTACAGTCCCCAAGGGGCATTTGAAGGCATGACGACTTGGTCTCTTTCAAGCGTTCTGCTTGTGTCTGGAGAGTTTCTCATGAGTAGGTGGCAGTTTTCTTTGGTTTTATAGTAAATCGTCAATTGTATCTTCTGATTTTTGTCTGTAGGGTATAACTTTCTATTAACAATATCTTTCAGGACCCTTTCCTCCGTTTTTGAGCTGTGGAAAAGAAGTTCCTGTAAAATAGTCTAATAGGGGGTATAGTGTTGTGTTAGTTGTCTCTTCAGAGGTTGCATGGCGTTTCACTTTCCTTCTTATGATGTCTTCAACGACCATTGGAGAAGCTGTTGTTGACTAGGACCTGCCTCACCCTACAGAGTTCTTCATCGACTTGCTTCCATTCTGAGCTGTGGCTGAGAGCAGGTCGACATAAGCGTTACAACACTCGTCTTGTACCTGTCTGAGGCAGTCACTGTTGCATTTAGGCACATTCCTATGTTTGTTTCCTTAGTGTAGACTGCAGTGTGGAAACCTCCGCTCCTTTCCATGACTGTTACATCTAGAAAGGGCTAGCAATCCATCCTGCCACACCGAGAAAGCGCACCACACAGAATTCTGCTCAAACGCCTCTTTCAGCTCCTGCAGATGTCTGACATCAGGTACCTGTGTAAAAATGTCGTCAACATACCTGCAGTATATGGCTGGTCTCAAGTTCAAGACGACTAAGACTTTTTTCTCGATAGTACCCATGTAGAAGTTCGCAAACAGGACACCTAGGGGAGAACCCATGGCGACCCCATCAACTTGCTTATACATGTGCCCATCCGGGCTCAAGAAGGGTGCCTCTTTAGTAAAAGCTTGGAGTAGTTTCCTCAGGATATTTTCTGGTATGTCAAGAGGAGTACAGGCCGGATCAAGATACACTCGGTCCATTATCATCTCGATTGTTTCATCCACAGGTACGTTGGTAAACAGTGATTGTACGTCCAACGAGGCTCTTATCCCTGTGGCCCGTGTTCCCCGCAGTAAGTCAACAAATTCCTTCGGGGACTTCAGGCTGAAGGTGCAAGGGACATAAGGAGTCAGTAAGCCGTTGAGTCGTTTCGCCAGTCTGTACGTGGGTGTGGGTATCTGGCTGATGATTGGCCGACGTGGGTTTCCAGGCTTATGTGTCTTGACATTTCCATACGCATATCCAGGTGTATATTCCCCAATAATCTTTGGCAGGTGGAGTCCGGATTTCTTGGCATTCACAGTTTCAATCAATTTAACAATATATATATATATATATATATATATATATATATATATATATATATATATATATATATATATATATATATATATATATATATATATATATATATATATATATATATATATATATATATATATATATTAATATATATATAATATATATAATCACACTTGTCACGGCCCCTGGAAACACAACAAGAAAATAATCAATCTGGTATCACTCCACAATAATCAATTGCCAGGAATCCCTGACGGTACACACTGACACTAACCTGAGTGCTCAGTACTGGAATTCCACACCTGCAAGATTATAATACATGGAATAATGTCACTCCGTCCTACAGACGATCAACACTGATTGAATTACCACAATTCTACCG
>WNGS01142304.1:15648994-15662364 GCA_020271785.1 Procambarus virginalis | reverse complement strand
CTCCAATGGTTTCGTTGAAGACATCATAAGAAGGAAGGTGAAACGCCATGCAACCTCTGAAGAGACAACTAACACAACACCTATACCCCCTATTAGACTATTTTACAGGAACTTCTTTTCCACAGCTCAAAAACGGAGGAAAGGGTCCTGAAAGATATTGTTAATAGAAACGTTATCCCTACAGACAAAAATCAGAAGATACAATTGACGATTTACTATAAAACCAAGAAAACTGCCAACCTACTCATGAGAAACTCTCCAGACACAAAGCAGAACGCTTGAAAGAGACCAATGTCGTCAATGCCTTCAAATGCCCACTTGGGGACTGTAAGCCCAAAGAACTCAGTATATAGGCAAGACAACAACATCTCTTTCCAGGCGATTAACGATGCATAAGCAACAGGGCTCTATCAAGGAACATATTATTCTTCCCACAACCAGACCATCACCAGAGAAGTCTTAACAAAAAACACGGAAATATCGATAGATACAGCGATAGCAGGCGGCTTGATATCTGCGAGGCACTACACATTAAGAAGTCAACACCAGCAATCAACAGTCAATTAACGCACAATTATATTCTACCCACTTCAAGACTCCGCTCCAATATAGAAGCATCAAGAAACATGGGCCAATAGACCGTCTGCAGTTACAGATCTATTCTTCCCTAGCTTATACCATTGTTTCGTGTTCATTTTATATATATATATATAATATATATATATATATATATATATATATATATATATAGATATATATATATATATATATATATATACATTATATATATATATATATACTGACCAGGACTGCCAGGAGCACTCTGCTGGCGTAAAGGATCCATTAACCACTCGACACACCACGAATGGACAAAGAGGATGGTAGGCGAGGCTAATTTCCATCCCCCCTCCGACACTCGGTTGGTAATCTTGGGATAGTATTTTATCAAATCACCTCATTGTTTTGGGGTCATCACGTGAGGACACACAAATGCGAACAAGCCTGAATGGTCCCCAGGACTATATACAACTGAAAACTCACACCCAGAAGTGACTCGAACCCTTACTGCCAAGAGCACTCTGCTGCCTACAGGATCCCTTAACCACTCGACCACATGACCGAACAAAAGAGGAGGTAGCCAAAGCTATTTTCATCCCCCCCGCCAGCACCGGTGGTAATCTTGGGCATGTATTTTATCAAATCACCTCATTCTTTGGGGCACTCGTGAGGAACACAAGTGCAAACAAGCCTGAATGGTCCCCAGGACTAATGCAACTAAAAACTCACACCCCAGAAGTGACTTGAACCCATACTCCCAGGAACATCTACTGGCGTACAGGATCCCTTAACCGCTCGACCAACACTACCGAACAAAAGAGGATTGTAGCCGAGGCTATTTCCACCCCCCGCCGGCACATCGGTGGTAATCTGGGAGGTATTTTCAAATCACCTCATTCTTTGGGCACACGTGAGGACACAAATATGCGAACAAGCCTGAATGGTCCCAACTATATGCAACTGCAAACTCTACACCCCAGAAGTGACTCGAACCAATCGCCGGAGCATTGCTGTGTGCTGATGTCACTTCTGGGGTGTGAGTTTTTCAGTTGCATATAGTCCTGGGGACCATTCAGGCTTGTTGCATTTGTGTTCTGTCGACACCCTTGAGTCTAAATATGTTCTCACCCAGCAGTGTTAAGAGTAATATAAATCGCTTGCCCACAAACGTCTAAGGGGTATCAAAAGTCACTGTATAGAAAAAGGTGAACAATATATTTGTTCTAAGGGGAGAAAACATAACAATTTTAAATAGTACGTAAGAAAAACCAGAAACATTCTTTAACTTGCATTAACAATAACATAGAAATTTCTTATGAATGCATGAGCAATATCACCAGAACATGAATTACGTAAAGGGAAGTACATCTAACCACGAATCTCTACCATCTGAATTAACTAAAAATACCAACACCAAGGACTGATCTTAACCCATGCTACCTCGACCACCGCCTTCACGCTACTGCCGGAGTTATGGCTCCCAGGACGGCTCACTACATCTAATACAATCAACAGACTATCCAAACTAGGGAAACCTGATCCCACGGAGAAATACACGAGCATTGTAACACGAAAACCTTCATCTACCAATATGATAGTGTTATAATAAGTTTATCATACTAAATAAAATTATCTCATACTAGATACACTATTAATGTGAGAATAAGAATAGATAAAAAATGAATACTTAACAACCCTTTACGGGGTAATGAAATTAGAGAACATGAAGTGAATCTTTTAGGAAGACACTTCTGTGCCATGTTCCTCACGGTGCCCCAAAGAATAGGTGATTATGTAAAATACATGCCCAAGATTACAACCGAGTGCCGGCGGAGGGGATGGAAATAGCCTCGCTACCATGCTCTTTGTCCGGTCGTGTTGGTCGAGTGGTGAAGGGATGCTTGTACGCCAGCAGAGAGATGCTCCTGGCAGTATGGGTAAGCTGTTGTTGACTAGGACCTGCCTCACCCTACAGTTCTTCATCGACTTGCTTCCATCCTGAGCTGTGGCTGAGAGCACGGTCGACATAAGCGTTTACAACACTCGTCTTGTACCTGTCTAGGCAGTCACTGTTTGCATTTAGGCACATTCCTATGTTTGTTTCCTTAGTGTAGACTGCAGTGTGGAAACCTCCGCTCCTTTCCATGACTGTTACATCTAGAAAGGTAACTCGCATCAAGCAACACCTCGACATCCTCACAGATCGACATCACCTCAGCACCGAAACCAGGATAATCAAGAAACTAACAACATTATATGGAGGACCTATGGCAATTCCACGACCAAGCTCCAATATAGAAGCATCAAGAAATATGGGCCAATAGGCCCTCTGCAGTTACTTCCATTCTTACCTTCAATTTACCCAATTAATACCCCAATATTTCGTGTTCTATCCTGTGTTGAAAGTTTTGTTCACCTCATCCAAAACTGTTGTAACGTATCACCTCACCCAAAATGCGGGTATAAAATAAAATGAAAGCTGTTTAAATCATACCATAAGTAAGAACTCTGTTTAGTGTTTGCAGGTTATAGTTGTGTGTGTGTAAACTAAAAGTCTTTTAATTGTAATGTTATTACGAAACGCGTTCAAGTGTTGCGTCAGACTAGAAATAAAAAAAAAATTTGGAGAATTGATTTTTCAATTACCATCAACAGTGAAAAGAAACATAAGAAATATTGAGAAAATTCGTGTTAGAATTATTAATCTTACTTTTTCGGTCATATTTAATAATATATATATATGTGTATATATATATATGTGTATATATATATATATATATATATATATATATATATATATATATATATATATATATATATATATATATATATATATATATATTTATATAAATAAAAATGTAAATGTTCGTTTGTTCAAAATCGCTAATCTCCGAAAGTTCTTTACAGATTTCCTTGAAATTTTCACACAACGTTCCATTCGCATCAGAGCGAGTTTTTATACATACTATATAGATGTCACGTCTGTGATGGAAAAACATGCTTTTTTGAAAAGCTGTGTTTTTCATGTATTTTTCAAGTGAGGGAAACCTTCAAAACCTCTTTACCGATTGCTTTTAAATCTTGACACAACATTGCATTCGATTAGGCTAGTATTTTTAAATACCTACTATATACATGCATCACCTGTGACAGGAAAAAAACATGCTTTATTTGAAAAGCAGCGCCATCTGTAGGACTTATGAGCAACACACGCTGTAATCTCCGAAAGTTCTTCACTGATTGCTTTGAAATTTTTATATAACATTGCATTCGAATACGTGCGTGTTTTGATATACCTACTATTTAGATGCCACACCTGTGACAGGTAAAAACATGCATTTTTTGAAAAACAGCACCATCTATTGCATGCAAGGGCAACATACGATATACAAGATATGTTACAATTCAATTTCAATGTTTCCGATTGCATTGATTTATTGAATTTTCATAGATTTATACTTATTTTTAATTTGATTTAATTATTTTATGTGACGTTGCGTTGGAATTGAGCTGTGTTGTTTACCATACCGTTCATTTTGTGGGTATAGCTTATTTGTTTCTTTTTTCACTGTTTTTCATTCGGTTTTCTAAAATATTCTTATTTTTTCAGTGCAACTGGTGGTGAATTTGAGCTGTGTTGATTGATATGCCTTTGAATTTAAATATTTCGTTAGTATTTTTTGTTTTTGCGTTGAAAACAAGAAAATGGACAACATGTTTATTTCACAGTTGCAAATGTTGAAAATGTACAGCACGTTTATTTCACAGTTACAAACTACGATAGGCAGACTGTACACCGTGCATTCCAATCAAGATGAATGCTTCTTTCTTCGCAAGCAGTTGGTAAATGTGCCCGGTCCAACGTCTTTCCAGCAACTGAGATTTGTCAGCGGCGTAACACGTGCCACTTTCTGTAGTGCATGTCAAACTTCGAATTTATTGGAGAACGACCGACAATGGGATGTATGCATTAATAACGCGTCGAACACGTCACATCCAAATCAAATTCGTGCATTGTTTGCAATCATATTGACCTCCCACTGTCCTTCATCTCCAACAGAGTATGGGAGAAACAAAAATCGAACATGGCTGAAGATATTGTCCGTCGAGTATGCAAGGAAATTTCAAATATGAACATGAATTTCACAGCAGAAATCTACAACGAAGCGTTGATAATGATCGCAGATTTGTGCTTATAAATCGCGAACAAAGTTTTCATTCAATTGGGAATGCCATCAACGAATCGATCTGCTGCTGCTTCGTTCGATGTAGAATTGTGTCGTGAACAAAATTACAACACGGGTGATCTGTTGTCGTATGCGCAATCTAATATTCTTAAGCTAACACTTGAGCGAAAAGGCATTTACAATAAAAAAAATCAAACTGTCAATAACGGGTTTGGAGAAATCTTAGATTCGTCAGGAGGAACTGTTTTTCAGTAGATTGCAGAAATGTAAACTTATTGTTTGGGATGAATGCATAATGGCCCACGAAAAACGCTCGAGGTTCTTGATCGATCATTGCAAGATTTGCGTGGAAACATCAGACCATTTGGGAACGCATTAATATTGCTTGCAGAAGATTTCATGTAAACATTACCTGTAATTCCTCAATCGACACCAGCGGACGAAATAAATACTTGCCTGAAATACTCTACTTTGTGGCGCCACATAAAGTTGTTAAAATTACCTAAAAATATGCGTGTCCAGCTGTAAAACGATCCATCAGCTGAGATATTCTCACATCAATTTCTGGAAATTGGGATCGGAAACGTGCCAGTTGATCTGACCTCAGGACGAATTTCATTGCCTCATAACTTCAATTTAGTGACGTCAAAAGAAGAAGAATTGGTTGAAAAAGTATTTCCCAATATTCAAATCATTTATAAGAATCCCGATTGGCTGAGTGAGCGAGCTGTTCTTGCGGCCAAGAACAAAGACGTCTACGAACTTAATTAACAATATTATTTAGTCTAACATGCAAAGCGAGGCTGTCACATACATGTCCGTCAACACTGCGGTGGAAGCAGATGAAGCGGTTAATTATCCAACAGAATTTTTTAATTCACTCGATCTGCCAGGGATACCACCGCACGAACTGCAATTGAAAATCGGCGTGCCAATTATCATGTTGTGAAATATCAACCACCGAAAGCTTAGCAAAGGCACGCGGCTTGCAGTAAAAAATTATTCAGCAACGTCGTAGAAGCAACAATCTTGACCGGACCTTTGAAAGGTGAAGATGTCCTCAATCCTCACATTCCTATGATTCCAACGGATCTGCCATTTCAATTTAAGAAATTGTAATTCCCAATTCGATTGGTGTTTGCAATCACCATCAACAAAGCTCAGGGCCAATCTTTAGAATTGTGCGGTTTAGATCTAGACACTGATAATTTCTCACATGGATAATTACATGTTTCGTGTTCTACAGTCAGCAATCAGACAATCTCTATATCTTCACAGACAGTGTAACAAGAACAAATATTGTATACCCACAAGCATTGTGAAATTAAACATGTCAGAAACGTGCATTTTCTCTTTTCTTTCTTTTCCATTTAACCAGACTGAGCCACAGCAACGCGTGGCGGGTACAGCTAGTATATAAATAAAAATGGAAATGTTCGTTTATTCAAAATCGCTAATCTCCGAAAGTTCTTCACCGATTGCTTTCAAATTTTCACACAACGTTCCATTTGCATCCGGCCAGGTTTTTGTATACATACTATATAGATGTCACGTATGTGACGGTAAAAAACATGCTTTTTTTCTGAAAAACTGTGTTTCTCATGTGTTTTTCATAATAGGAAAATCTTCGAAACCTCTTTACCGATTGCTTTGAAATTTTGACACAACGTTGCATTCGAATAGGCACGTATTTTTATATATCTACTATATATATGCCTCACTTGTGACAGGAAAAATCATGCATTTTTTGAAAAACAGCGCAATCTGTTTGACATTAGAGCAACACACGCTATAATTTCCAAATGATCTTCACCAATTGCTTTGAAATTTTGATACAACGTTGCAATCAAATAGGCGCATGGTTTTATATACCTACTATATAGATGCCACCGCTGTGACAGGTAAAACCATTGTGACGATAATCTCTTCCAAGAGATTTAGCCTGCTCTTCCCTATATACGTCACGTTCCCAGCTACATTCAAGATACGTTCTACAGTAGCTTAAACGTATATATCAAGACAGCCACATGCACCTGCACCCCCCTCCCCCCTCACACACCTCACCACCAGCTCCAAACCGACTGCACTTCACTAGCAAACTACCGAGTTGTGGGTCTTCCTGCATTTTCATTGGCCGTTCGAGAACACGCCACTCCAGCCCTGCACCAACCACATTCCACGCCAAGGCGATGTCGGGGTCGACTTGCAGTACCACCATCAGAATATCTTGTGCTCTTCAGCTGTGAACTCCTAGTTGATTCACCTCGTGTGATCAAATAGCGGTCTATAGCTTGCGCATATATTCCCAGCACCATTTTTATATATTGACCATTTTATATTTCACTTGTGTTTCATATTGTCCTCCTGTTAACGTAATTTCTTTTTATGTTAGTTCTTTTTCACTTGTTATCTATTCACGTTACTCAGCCAAAAATTTGTCTTTATTTAAATTTGTTTTCTAGAATAATTAAAATTCATTGTTTATTATTTTGTGTTTCGTGTCTCTTCCCTTACCTTACCACAGATTATCAGACAAGCAGTCATTCTTCTTTTTTTTTCTTTTTTTTTACTTTTGTTATATGTGGCCTGGCATTGACATCTGCCAGTGGAAGACTGCCGAACACCATACTCCACTACTTTACCGTCACATATAATTGGGGGCCTGTCCTAGGGGTCTCACGTATACTTGGGAGCTTCACTCAGGTAATGGTAATTAGGTATTGGTAATTGTGTAAGCGTACTTGGCTTTATTCCCTTGCGTTCAATATTTCACTAATCACTTTTATTATTCATATGGTGCTGTGTATATTGTGCATTACGGGAGTAGCATATGGTGAGTGTGAGACAACTTTGGATTACGTGGTGACTGTAGGCCGCAGTCATACTCTTAATTGGTCGTCTCTCCCTCCGTGTTATTACCCGTGCTTAACACCTTTTGTCCCTCAGATATTTCTCATATTTTCGACAGATCATCATATAGGTACCCTGGTACTGTGGTCTGTCTCTGGGTCAATAGCACCTAATTTCTGCAATCCGACTCTAGGAGGATAAAGAGGGCCAAAGTTCCTCTCGCACGGACTTTTATTGACGAGTTGGGACCTCGCCAATAGTTCTCGTCACCAGTTGACACTCGCACCCCTACTCGTCGGTCAGAATTGATGGTACTTACTTAAGGTAGGGAATTAGCTTTCTTTCTTTTGAGCACGAAGTTCGCTAATTCTGTAAGTACCATATTTAATTTCAGTGGGAAACTTGCTTATGTTCTATAGTGACTCGGCAAGGTATGCCTACATTTTTGGACTACCTAATTTACTTTGGAACCATTTAGTGTTTCACTTGTTTTTCGAAACTCAGTTTCAACTAATTAGTAGGATTTTCTTGCCCTTATCCTCCCACAGTGAGTACCGGGTACAAGATTTCCTGCGACCTTAATCATTTACCATCTTGAATTAACTTTAATTATTAACAATTCCACAGGATAGGTATCAGTTGCCACGTTTCCTGTTTCTGACATTCACCATATCACCACAGTATATTCGTGTCACATTTATTTGCTAATTTCACCATGTTTCGTATGCAAGCTTTCCAACAGATCCAGAAGGTGAAATAGGGAACTTACGTCATGCTAAGAGGGTCGAATTGATAACTCTTGCACATGAGTATCACTTGAAGTTCCCATGGAGCCAACATATGCCATACATATATGATACTGGATCATCTTTTGGATGAAGGTACTATAGATTCTGATACTCACGAACAATATACTATTTCAGATAAGCATGATTTGACAGCAATGAAACTCAAAATCGAGCTCGCAAAGCTCGAGAAGGAGCAACAGCAAGCCGCCATACAGCAACAAAAGGAAGCAGCTGCCATCAGAAAGGAAGAGCAAGAACGCGAGCTCCAGTTCAAGAAAGAAGAAATCCGCCTCAAAGAGCGAGAGGCCGCACTGAGGAAGAAGAAAGTGATCGAGAATTGGCCCTATTCAAAGAGCGTGAAAAGTACAACTTGAAACAAGACGACAACAACTAGAGATGCAACGCGAACACGACAAACGGCAAGCGGAAACGGCTCTAGAATGTCGTGACAGAGAACTCACGATGGACACTACACACCAAGCTCAACTCCAGCAAGCTGCAGCTAGTCTTCCTCCAAGTTTCAATATCTCCCATGCAAGTAAGTTAATGCCACCGTTCATAGAAACGGAGGTTGATGTTTTTTTCACGACTTTTGAGACCCTTGCTAATCAACTTAGTTGGCCTGACGACCAATGGGCTACCCTTCTCCGAGTACATCTAACAGGTAGAGCAGCAGTCACACTCAGCACTTTGGCATCTGAAAACGACTACACAACCCTGAAGCAAGCTGTGTTGGACGCCTACCTTCTCTCCACCGAAAGCTACCGACGAAAGTTCCGTGACTACGTAAAGGCAAGTACCACCACCTTCTTAGAATTTGCTAACACCAAACGGAGATATTTCATGAAATGGCTGGAGGCAGCACATGTCTCTACTTTTCCAGAGCTCGTCAACCTCATGCTGGTTGAAGAATTCTTGAGGCGTGTACCTCCTCCTGTCCGCCTATACTTAGCAGATAAGGAAGAGACCGATTTGGTGAAATGCGCGAAGTCAGCTGACACTTACAGCCTCATCCACCGGCTGACCCAGAACAACCTACCAGTAAGAAGTCTTGGTACAGTTACGAGAAAGTGAGCCAGATCAAGGTACCTCTCAACTGTACTGTAGGTATTGTCGACTCTATGGACATACCATAGAAAAATGTGGTAAGTCCCAATCTAAAGGTAACACAGAATACACTAAGCCCAAACCTACTCCCCCTAAGTCCGGTAAGCCTGTAATGAATGTTGGTGTTCATGTTAATGATCTCTCTCTCTTTAGCAAGCATCTGTATCCAGGAACTATCACTACCCACGGTTCAGATTCTGAGGGACGTTTTGGACTTAAGATCTTGAGGGACACAGCGGCTCTTCAATCGATCGTCTTGAAATCAGCTGTGCCCAACGTCGCCTACACAGGAGAGACTGTATTCATCACTGACCTTACTGCTACTACTCCTTATCCTCTCTCCCAGAGTCCACCTGGATTGTCCCTTCGTGACCGGTGAAGTCCAAGTCGCCGTCAGGGAAAAGCCTTTTCCCATGCCTGGAGTGCAACTTCTCCTGGGCAACGACTTGGCAGAAGACCTGCAACCGACCAACCTGATCGTCAAGGACAAACCCAGGTGGGTAACTCTGTGTTGGATAATCCGATTTTTAAGCATGTTCCAGCAAAGGTTCAAGAGAGTGATGAAGTTTCTCCTCCTGTTATGGTGACCACCCGTGCTCAAGCTGCACGACCACAGCCAGCTGACTCTACTGCTACCGCTGTCCCTCAAGACCCTTCGAAACTACCCCCTAATCTGACCGCTTTGGAGTTCCGTAAGTTACAGAGGGAAGATCTTACCTTGACACCATTATTCTTTCAGGCTGAGACTCAATCCGACAGTATTCCTGGGTTCTTCTTGGAGAACGAGTTACTCTATCGCAGATACAGACCCAGTAAACTGAAGGAGGAGGACGATTGGGCAAACGTTGAACAACTAGTGATTCCTACCAGCCTGCGGCCCACGATTCTACACCTGGCCCACGGAGCACTATCACACTACGGGTTCAACAAGACTTACCATGGGATTCGTCAAGACTACTACTGGCCAGGTATGGTTAATGATGTCAAGCAACATGTTCAACAATGCCACGTGTGTCAGATGGCAGGTAAACCGAACGTTTCTATTCCCAGAGCACCACTGACACCCATCCAGGTGCCTGAGGAACCTTTCCACAGACTTATTATTGACTGTGTTGGTCCTTTGCCTCGGACCAGTTCCGGCAACGCCTATATCTTAACCATCCTGTGTCCTACCACCAGATTCCCGATAGCAGTTCCAGTGAAAACATTACGGCTGCTACAGTGGTGAAGAATTTATAAAGATCTTCACCCAGTATGGATTTCCGAGGGAGATTCAGAGCGACTGTGGCACCAACTTCACCAGTGATCTCTTCAAACGGACTCTGGAGGAGTTCAACATCAAACAGGTACTGTCCAGCCCCTATCATCCTGCTTCACAGGGTTCTCTTGAACGTAGTCATCAGACTATCAAGGCACTCTTAAAAAAGTTTTGTAATGAGACCTCAAAGGATTGGGATAGGCAACTTGATCTCATCATGTGTATTTTCAGAAGTCTTCCCAACGAGTCACTAGGAGTATCTCCTTATGAGATGCTCTACGGACGTAAGTGCCGTACACCTCTCAAGGCTTTCAAGGATTCTCTACGTGATGCCACCTTCAGTGAGCATCAGAATGTGCCCCAGTTTCTTCAAAACCTCCGACACATTCTAGAGAGTCCATTCCTTTGCCAGAACAACCTACTGAAAGCCCAGAGAGGATGAAGACTCGTTACGACCAGCACTGCCAAGTAAGGAAGTTTAAACCGGAGACTTAGTTCTTGCCTATTTCCCTATCCCAGGTTCTCCTTTACAAACAGGTTTTCAGGACCCTACCGTGTTAAGGAGTGCCGGAATAACTTCAACTACGTTCTCGAGACCCCCGATAGGCGGCGGAAGACCCAGCTGTGCCACATCAACCTGCTCAACTCTATCATGTGTTCCTCCCACTGTGCTAACCAACTTCTCCACCTTTACAGGTCCATACAGCCACAGTGAGACCTTCCCTGCTTCTCCTTCCGAAAGCACTGACACTGAGACAGCGCTTTCTAATTCGGAAATCCTTACTGACATCCATAATCACTTTCAGGACGATAATAGTGCTTCACTCATCAAACTCATCAGAGAACATCAGGAGTTGTTTCGAGATGATCCCACAGAGTGTACTGTGACTCGGCACGACATCCAACTGCTACCTGACACCCAGCCGATTCGCCAACCATTCTACCGAATCAGCCCTAGCAAGAAGGAAGTCATGCGTGCTGAGGTACAGTACCTCTTGGACCATGGACTGGCTACCCCCTGTGAGTCCCCCTGGGCCTCACCATGTATCTTGGTTCCCAAACCTCACGGTAAGATCCGGCTTTGTACTGATTATAGGAAACTCAACAAGTCACCGTCAAGATGCATACCCATTACCTAGGATTGACGACATCCTTGACGCCATTGGTAATGCCCGCTACCTGTCCCAGGTGGACTTACTCAAGGGCTATTACCAGGTGTGTCTAACGGAGCGAGCTAAAGAACTGTCTGCCTTCATCACCCCTTTCGGACTTTTCAGATATAACCGGCTTCCCTTTGGACTCTGCAATGCCCCGGCCACCTTTCAGAGAGCTGTCAACCGCGTCATCCAGGGCTTGGACAACACCTACGCCTATTTGGATGATATCGTTGTAGCATCCAACACCTGGAGCGAACACCTGCTCCAGCTGCAACGATTGTTCGCCAAGCTCCTGAAAGCCGGCCTCACCATCAATCTGGGCAAGTCCACTTTTGCCAAAGGTAAAGTGCGGTATCTGGGTCATGTTATAGGGAGTGGCAGCCTGGCTCCGTTAAATATCCACACTCAAGCCATCAAAGAGTATCCACAGCCTACTACCAGGAAGCAGCTCCTGCGCTTCCTTGGTCTTGCTTCTTATTACCGTAGGTTTGTGAGGAACTTTAGCACTGTTGCAACACCCTTAATCACCTTAACCAGTCCCAAGCAACGGTATAATTGGACCATGGAGCAAACCGTTGCTTTCGAACAACTCAATTCCTCCTCTGTTCTAATCCTATTCTCGCCTCACCAGATACCAAGAAGCCTTTCATCCTCCATGTCGACGCCAGTGGTACCGGCATCGGGAGTGTCTTAATGCAGCAACGAGGCGAGGAGGTTCTACCTGTCAGCTACTACAGCTACAAGTTGAAGCCTCATCAGAAAAACTACAGCACTATAGAGAAGGAACTCCTCTCCATCGTCCTGAGCTTGCAACACTTTGCACCATACCTGCAAGGTGCTAGGTCCACTACCATCTATTCGGACCACATCCTCTACGTTTCCTACATCAAGCCCAATTCAATAACCAACGTCTGCTGCGATGGGCTTTATATCTTCAAGGCTTCAATCTGAAATTTGTTACATCAAGGGGCCTGATAACATCATCGCCGACGCCCTCTCCAGAGTTCATGAGGTAGAGGCAGCTCCACCTACCACTCTACCTCCCGAGAACGTGACTTCACCGGAACCGCAGGCTTCGGGGGAGTTGTGACGATAATCTCTTCCAAGAGATTTAGCCTGCTCTTCCTATATACGTCACGTTCCCACTACATTCAAGATACGTTCTACAGTAGCTAAACGTATATAAGACAGCCACACGCACCTGCACCCCCCCCCCCCTCACACACCAACCGCCGCCCACGCCGCTGCACTTAACTAGCAAACTCCGATGTGGGTCTTCCTGCATTCTCATTGGCTGTTCGAGAACACGCAGCCACTCCAGCCCTGCACCAACCACTTTCCACGCCAAGGCGACGTCGGGGGTCGACTTGCAGTACCACCATCAGAAAAATTTGTGTTTAGAATTATTAATCTTACTTTTTCGGTCATATTTAATAATATATGCAAACAAGGAAAGACTAGCTAC
>WNGS01142304.1:15626866-15641623 GCA_020271785.1 Procambarus virginalis | reverse complement strand
TATATATATATTATATGTCGTACCTAGTAGCCAGAACGCACTTCTCAGCCTACTATGCAAGGCCGATTTTGCCTAATAAGCCAAGCTTTCATGAATTAATATATTTTCTATAATTTTTTTCTTATGAAATGATAAAACTACCCATTTCATTATGTCTGAGGTCAAATTTCTTTTATAGGAGTTAAATTAACGTAGTTATATGACCGAACCTAAACCAACCCTACCTAACCTAACCTAACCTATCTTTATAGTTAGGTTAAGTTAGGTAGCCGAAAAAGTTAGGTTAGGTTAGGTTAGGTAGGTAGGTATTCGAAGAAAACATTAATTCATGAAAACGTGGCTTATTAGGCAAATCGGGCCGTTGCATAGTAGGCTGAGAAGTGCGTTTCTGGCTACTAGGTAGACATATAGATATATAGATATAATATATATATAGATATAGAGAGAGAGAGAGAGAGAGAGAGAGAGAGAGAGAGATAGAGATGAGAGATAGAGAAGGAGAGGTAGAGGGAAAGATTTAGATATGATAGAGAGAGTATAGATATAATGCTGGCAGGAAGAGATATAGAGAGATAGAGATATAGATATATATATATATATAGAAATATATTATAATATAGAGTATAGATATAATATATATATAGATAGATATAGATATATAATATATATATATATATATATATTAATATATATATTAATATATATATATATATAATATTATACATAAATATATATATATATAAATAAATATATATATATAAATAAATATATACTATATATTATATATATATACTATATATATATCTATATATATATCGTATCAACCTATGTATATCTTGTAACCATCAAATCTATAATAAAGCACACAATATATATATATATATATATATATATATATATATATATATATATATATATATATATATATATATATACTGAAAACTCACACCCCAGTTGTATCTAGTCCTGGGGACCATTCAGGCTTGTTTGCATATATATATATATATATACTGCCAGGACTGCCAGGAGCACTCTGCTGGCGTAAAGGATCCCTTAACCACTCGACCAACAGGACCGGACAAAAGAGGATGGTAGCCGAGGCTATTTCCATCCTCCTGCCGACACTCGGTTGGTAATCTTGGGCATAGTATTTTATCAAATCACCTCATTCTTTGGGGCACTCGTGAGGAACACAAGTGCAAACAAGCCTGAATGGTCCCCAGGACTAATGCAACTAAAAACTCACACCCCAGAAGTGACTCGAACCCATACTGACAGGAGCAACTCTACTGGCGTATAGGATCCCTTAACCACTCGAACAACACGACTGGACAAAAAGCTGATTGTAACCGAGGCTATTTCCATCCCCATGCCGGCACTCGGTTGGTAATCTTGGGCATGGTATTTTATCAAATCACCTCATTTCTTTGGGGCACACGTGAGGAACACAAATACGAAACAAGCCTGAATGGGCCCCAGGACTATATGCAACTGAAAACTCACACCCCCAGAAGTGACTCGAACCCATACTGCCAGGAACACTCTTACTGGCGTACAGGATCCCTTAACCGCTCGACCAACACTACCGAACAAAAGAGAATGGTAGCCGAAGCTATTTCCATCCCCCCCGCCGGCACTCGGTTGGTAATCTTGGGCATGGTATTTTATCAAATTTATGTATATTATAAATGTAAATTGATATATATATATTGTAGTATGATTTATATATATTTATATTTATTTTAGAGTACAGCAGGCTGATAAAGGCCTGCCTGTCTCCAACATAAATTATTTATTATGAATTTGAAGATGATGGTTCTCATAATTGCAGTGAATAAAATGATGACGGTAAATACATTAGTTAAGAACTCACTTGTGTCAGTGTTCCTCCAGGTGCCTTCAGTGGACCACGTCGGAACCAGGATCACAGAAAAAACTCTTTGGGATTGATGCTGACAATTGCGTCCTCTCTCGATGTTGTTCTGTGGAGTACAGTGCCGTGGACTGGAGATTAATTGTTCAGAGGGAAAGTCCTACAGACACATCTGGGGAGGAACGTTCAGTCGGTGTGTTCTAAGTTCTAAGCTACCTACTGTGTTGTATAGTGTCTACAGTACAGTGCCTGATGTAGCTGTGCTATAGAGATTCTAAATACATTTGCTGTACTATGTTCTGGTGAGTGCTATTACATTATCTGCTGCAATGTTCGGTAAACTCTCTGAAAGCGCCTTCATTAATATTATGTGGAGAATGACAGAATATACTTCTGCATTATTATGCTTAGCCTCCCATTATAACGGATACTGTGCGGAGACAGTAGTAGTAGTAGGCATGCATCAGTTTCAGGAGACTATGGACTTGCAACCTGGTTGTCGGTCTGGAGTAGCCTCTTCAGGGCCTCAAAGCCAGAGTAGGTTGATACGGGGTAGGACCGTCACCCGTTTCCACGGCGCCGAAAGTCTCTAATGGAAAGGCAAACAGCCAATATGATTTGGTCCAGCGCCGTCGGGGGATCTGTCAGAACGATGTTGAAGGGTACAACGAAACTGACCTAGGAGCTTCATGCATCTCGGAGTTTATCTCGAAGTTGGTATAAAGAAGGCCCGGGACACCAAACCCGGAAACTGCCATGGTCGAGGTGAAAGAACGACCCCAGCAAGGGCAAGAACGACTCCAGCCTACTTGGGCCGCACGACCGGAGGTGAAGGACTGTGTCCCGCACCTACGGGTTCCAGACGGAGAATCATCGCAGTCCTCTTTCAACGGAGGCTGTCTTCCTTCATACCCAGCAGAAGGAAGTTTAATAATTTATTAATTAATTAAATTATTTTTATATTATTTCTCCCTTGCATTGAGGAAAATTATATATATATATATTATATATATTTAATAATATAATAATTAATTTTGCATGTTACAGAATAATATACGAAAAAGAAAGCCTTGTAACTTTGGAGTGTGGAAACTGTGGAATGTTGCCATAAATAAGTTTATTATTTCATGAGCATTCCCTCCGGGAAGACCTAAAGAGACTTTTTATGGATTATTACGGTGTAGCCTATTTTCAATAAACAAATTAAATTTTATTATGTTGTTTGTTTCCTCCTCTTCATGTTCTTGCTATATTGTCGAGGGGGTTTACTGAATATCCATTGCTATTGAACAAGTAATAGACTGGGTGACGTAGTATACAACTGTGTATGGAAATATTACTTGACCGCAGAAACAGGCGAGTCAAGTTGGGCGACCTTGTTGATGTAACCTTATGGACGGCCAACCCTACCTGGATAAACACTGAGTTCCCATGTCCTCGGACACACCAGCAGGAAAACGAGGGATTTACTTCACTCGAGGGTCAGGTTACTTCACTCTCTATGGGGTGCAAGGCTGGGGTTCGATGGGAACTTTGCTCCAGAGTTCGAATGAGGTGCTCCCCATAGGTGAACAGTGGCATCTAGAGAAGGGAGTAAGGTCCCTGTAGAGAAGAGCTCTAGAGTGGAGTGTCTTGTGGCACTTTAAGGCGTGCATCGTCGAGCGCTCTAGAGGACCAGCGTCTCCTTATAAGGTAGAATACGCCGGCGTATAATTGGCAATTCTGCCGGGATGACTAATTAAGGGGCAAGACCTAACACACTATATAGCTTTTGTAAGGGGTCAGGATAAGGATTTTGGATTGGACAGGGGAAATGAATGGTACACAACCACTTGGATGGTTAAAGATTGAATGCCGACCTGCATGAAGCGAGATCGTTGCTCTGCCATCCAGCCCAAGTGGTTGATTTATGGCAGATGGATTGGAAGGAATTGTTTCAGATGCAGCAGAGCCTGCTTCAAGGATTGAAACTGAAGAGTCAGCGACCTTGATGTTTGCGTGAACAGAAATATCAGCAGCTCTGCTGATGACATAAATGTGGGGCGAATGCTAAACTGAAATGAGGACCAAGTAGAATTACAGCAATACTCAATTCCATTGAAGGAGTGAACATAAAATATCAGATTCAGTTCAGAGATAAAAAGTTATGGGGTATAGTTTTCTGCAACGACTGCAACAGCATGCAACAGCACCAATCCCAGAGGCGATTGCTAGTAAATTTATCATTTGACAGTAATTATATGTTAGAGCAAAGAGTCCCCATATGTCAGATGGAGAATGGTTGCCAGATGACATTGATCACCATAGGAGCACATGGGTCCCTCCCATCATGAAGTCATAGCTTTGTTCCAATGCATGAACGCACTCCAGAATTTATTTTTATTTTTATTTTTTACTAGCTGTACCCGGCCACGCATTGCTATGGCTCAGCAACACATGTGCGTTGCTGAGCCACAGCAACCTTCCCCTGTCTCCCATTCCTCCCTAACATCACCCCCCCCCCTCCCCCGTCACCTCGTCCTCCCAACCATTCCTCACTCTCCCATCCCCTCGTCCTCCCAATCAATCCCCATTCCCCTGTCCCCTCGTCTTCCCCACCATTCCCCCCTCCCCTGTCCCTTTGTCCTCCCCACTCCACTGTCCACTCGTCCTCCTAACCATTCTCTGTTCTACTGTCCCCTCATCCCCTTGTCCTCCCCACCATTCTCCATTCCCCTGTCCCTTCGTCCCCCCACCATCCCCAACTCCCCCGTCTCCTTTTCCTCCCCCACCATTCCCCACTACCTCGTCCAATGCATTCCCAAATGATCTGATGATCCCTTCAGAAAATTGGGAACATTAAATGATCTGATGTTCCCATCACTAAAATAAAAGAAAACAGTTAAAAATGAAAAACAATGAAAAAATAAAAAATAACTATGCACACAAAATGAACGATATGGTTAGCAACACAGCTCAATTCCAGTGCAATGTCACACAAAACAATTAAATGAAATTAAAAGTAAATCGAAATCTATGAAAATTCAGTTTGTCAATGCAATCAGAAATATTGAAATGGAATCGTAACATATTTAATATAGCGTGTGTTGCTCTTACGTGCAACAGATGGCACTGTTTCTTAAAAAAAGAATGTTTTTCCCTGTCACAGGTGTGGCATCTAAACTTATGCTTATGAAATGAACAAAACAAAACTGTTTTGTTTTGAGCTGTTTGGTAAACAAAACAGCTCAATTTCAATGCATTGTCACACAATATAATTAAATAAAAATTAAAATAAATCGTAATCTATGAAAATTCAACTTATCAATGCAATCGGAAACATTGAAATTGAATCCTAACATATTTAGTATAGCGTGTTTTGCTATTACGTGCAACAGATGCTTATTTGTTTTTAACCACTTAACTGCGCCAACCGAGTATTGTCTGTCAGCGGGAAACTGCGCCAACCGAGAAAACTCTTTTTGATTTTTTAGTACCAATTCAAAATGTGTAAGAAGTTGGTTGTGTACGAAATGGACTCTTAGGTCCTCCAGTGAGAAGCAGCCATCTTGGAAAAAATTCCCAGAATGCCCTAGGGCTGTTGGCCGGGTTAGTACTGAATGAGCAACCATGGGTGGCACACGAGCCTCTGGCCCCCAAACACCTGTCTGACGCGGTGTTGAAAGATAACGCTCTGTCGGTGAAATTCAAACCTTATTGTTTGAAGAACATAAGGGTCATAAAATTGGTGAAGCTAGGCGCAAAAAGGACCTAACACATAGGTCGATGCAAGTGATACAGCACCTACGAGGATGATACAGCGAGCGTATCCAGTTGTAGCTCTGAGCGTCACCCTTTCAATCCTATGCTATCTCCAATATATTTAGATGATACATAGATGAATTCGCTTTCTGCATTCAGTGATGATGAATCTAATACAATTAGCATAGATGAACAGTGTTTGTGGCTTCCATGGTGGTGTTTTCCATAGATATTTTCAAGAATACCTGAATCTCTTCTTGACTGACGGACACTCTTCGAGGCTAGCTGAATATCTTTCTGGCTGACGGACACTCTTTGAGGCAAAATGAATCTCTTCCTGTGTGGGAACATACAAAACGATCTTTTCAAGACTACATTACAAATTGATCTTTTCCTATAATCTTTTCAATACTACCTTATGCTTTACAAGCTTGGCTACATACAAACTACAAGTACTAAAGCCAAGGGTGTACGTGAGTGCGTTATTTGCAAGCACACAGAGTGAAGAAACAGGAAGCGAAAATTTATTTGTACTTAGTGCAACGTGAGCGAAGTCGCACTGTGCAACCCGTCCTCGCAAATTTAATAAGTCAATATTGACTTATTAAATATGTGCATAGGTGACATACTTAACATAATAGTTTCCCTTGAAAATCTTCATAGAAAACACCGACCTTACCTAACCTTGTTAGTATGTTAAGACAAGCATCTTATTGCTTCGTAATTACAATTAGTACCTAACCTATACCTATAATAGGTTAAGTAACAATTGTAATTACGAAGCTATAAGATGCTTATTTTAACATACTAACAAGGTTAGGTAAGGTCAGTGTTTTCTATGAAGATTTTCAAGGGAAACTATTATGTTAAGTATGTCACCTATGCACGCAACTAATAAGTCAATATTGACTTATTAAATTTGCGAGGACGGGTTGCACTGTGCACCATGGACGATTTCGTTGATTATTACTCACTTCCGAAGTACCGAGTGTGAAATACAGTGTGTTACTGTGTAAATAGTCCGTTAAACTGTACATATTGTAATTTTAGTGAATTTTTAGCAAGTAATATTGTGAAAATAAACATTTATTGTGGACACATTACTGACACATGTATCACAGTTCCATGGAACATTATGAACGTTCTGCTGTATACATATTGTAAAGGACACAAATATGCATCATATACGATAAAAAAAAAAAATAAAACCGCATTGGAAATACATAGAACAAATAATTTAAAATATATTTGTGGCAACGCGCGGTGCTTGAATGGCCCGCACGATCGTGTCTGGGCGATTCATGCACGAGCGACCAGGCCCTGAAGACGTCTCAGCGCACCTTGTCGATGGCCTCACAGCCAATGTAAGTGGAATTTAGTATTTAATTTTACATAGACATGTCCAGGGAAGAGAATTTATCATTTTATGAAGAAAAAAGAATTTTTGGGGAACACTTTATTTCATGCGCACCGGGGGGAATTTCACAATAAACTCGGTGCAGCACGGTGGTTAAACAGGTTTTTATCTGTCAGAGGTGTGGAATCTATATAGTAGGTATATACAAACATGTGAATATTGGAATGGAACGTGTCAAAATTTCAAAGCAATCAGTGAAGAACTTTCGGAGATTTCAGTATGTGTTGCTCTTACATCCAACAGATGGCACTGTTTTTTTTAAAAAAAGCATGCTTTTTTCTGTCACAGGTGAAGGATGTATATAGTAGGTATATAAAAATACGTGCCAATTCAAATGGAACGTTGTGTTAAAATTTCAAAGCATCGTTAAAGAGGTTTCGAAGATTTCCCTCACATGAAAACATAGTTTTTTCCAAAAAAAAAAATGTTTTTTCCAGTCACAGACATGCCATCTATATAGTATGTACCTAAAAACCCGCTCGGATGCGAATGGAACGTTGTGTGAAAATTTAAAATCAATCGGTGAAGAACTTTCAGAGAATAGTGATTTGGAACAAACGAACATTTACATTTTTTTTTATATATAGACTAGCAGTACCCAGCCACGCACTGCTGTGGCTCAGCAGCGCATGTGCGTTGCTGAGCTACAGCAACCTTCCCTGTCCCCCAGTCCTCCCCACCATACCCCCCGCTCACCCGTCTCATAGGCCTCCAAACCACTCTCCACTCCTCCGTCCCCTCGGCCTCCCCACCATTCCCCACTCCACCATCCCCTCTTCCTTCCCACCATGCCCCACTCCACTGTCCCTTTGCACTCCCCACCATTCTCCATTCCCCCATCCCCTCGTCCCCACCATCCCAAACGCCCGCATCCCCTCGTCCTTCCCCACCATTACCAAAACTAAATACTACGAAGATAAATTTACCCCAAAAAAGGGCAACATTAAGAAAACATGGAGCACAATTTCACATATATTGGGATCAAAGAAGATTTTAAGTAACAAACCAATACTCCTGTCCATTAACGATGGTCAGTTTACAGCCTCTGATACTGCTATTGAGTTCAATAGGTTCTTCTCTTCCATTGGGTCATCCCTTGCAAATGATATTCCATCTTCCAGTACTGATGTTCAGGACTATCTTACAGGTAACTATCCACAGTCTCTGTACCTAACGCCTGCAAATTCCACTGATGTTAATGAGATTATCCTTTCCCTCAAAACCAAGTCTGGAGCACTTGAGGAGATATTTTTATACAAAAAAGCCTCCAGATCCTTAGTCCCTGCTATTGCATTGCTCTTCAACAAGTCGAACTCCAAACATTTCCAGATATTCTAAAAAAACGAGAGTAACCCCTGTCCACAAATGTGGTGATCTCACTGATGTTAACAACTACAGACCTTTATCAATCCTGCCAAACTTGTCAAAAATATTTGAAAAACTACTCTACAAGCAGCTTTACTCTTATCTAGCCAAACACAATATACTTAGCTCTTGTCAATATGGCTTCAGACCCAAAAAAGCACTATTGATGCACTTATTATTATGATTAACTTGATACATGCAGCTCTTGATAAAAATGAGTTCCCTGTTGGGTTATTTGTGGACCTGGGTAAGGCTTTTGACACTGTCAACCACCAAAATCTTCTTCTTCAATTACAACATTATGGGTTCAGAGGTCACTCCCTGCAATACCTCAAATCTTGCCCTACTGACATGCTCCAGTATGTTTCTGTGAATAATTCAATTTCTCCCACCCTATCCATCAACATTGGTGTTCCTCAGGGCAGCATACTTGGCCCTCTCCTCTTTCTCATCTACAATAATGACCTTCCAATGCCTCCTAACACCTCAAACAAATTCTATTTGCTGACGACACAACCTTCAATTACTCCAGTCCTGACCCCCCTTGCTCTAAATGTTACAGTAAATACTGAGCTAAATAATGTCCATCTTTGGCTAACTGCCAACAAACTCACCCTCAACTTTGACAAAACTTTCTAAATTTTACTTGGAAATAAATCCTCAAATCAAATAATTCTCAGGATAAATAATACCCAAATTTGCAATGAAGTAGATGGCAAATTCCTTGGCGTTCTCATTGACCACAAACTGAATTTCCAGGGACTCATTCTAATTATATAAAAAAAAGTTTCAAAAACTGTTGGCATTCTTTCTAAGATCAGATATTATGTACCTCTCCCTGCCCTGGTGACTCTCTATTACTCCCTCATCTATCCTTATCTCAATTATGGTATTTGTGCTTGGGGGTTCTACTACCCAAAATCATTTACGTACTCTAATTACTCAACACAAAGCTGCTATTAGGACAATATCCAACTCTGGCCCCAGATCTCACTCGGTACCCCTACCCAAATCTCTGAATATGTTAGATATTAAATCACTGCACATCCTCTCATGTGTATTATATATATATTAAACGCTGAACTGTAATGCCAATCCTGACCTTAAATGGTTCATTGAAGATTCTAACAGAACCCATGAGCACCACACCAGAAACAAATACCTTTTTGATATTCCATGAGTACGACTTAATCAAACTAGAAATGCTCTACAAATCAAGGGACCCAGTATGTGGAATGACCTTACCAATCATGTTAAAGACTGTACCTCTCTCAACCAGTTTAAGATAACAACTAAGCACTACCTAATTAACTCCATGTAACCTACCTTACCCCTATAATGTCAACCCATGTCTGTTATTTTTAAACAATGCTGTTTGTCGACTAAATTGTATTCATGCTGTTTTTTTGCCATGTTCCCCCCTTTTTGTATTTTTTATATTTCTCAACACATTTATACTTTAATTTCAATTAGTATTAAGTTTTAGTCTTTAGTGTTTTTCCTGCTCGAAACGCTTTGAGTAATAATGGCTTTAGGCATTGTATGTACTAGGTCTATCTATAAATTCATCAATATTTGTATCACCCCTTGTATGTATGTATGTACTTTACATGAATAAACATTTGAATTTGAATTTGAATTTGAATTTGAATTTTGAAATGAATACGGTTTCAGTGCTTAGGGAAAGGCTGAGGGAAAGTCTTTGTTACTAATAAAATACGTTAATTAAATAAAGTTATTAATACACAGGAAACTTAACGTTATGATAATCATGAGTGTTACGACCAAAACTATGCAAACTCACACAAGAGGAATCGTTCCCAAGGCGCCAGTATGAGGAACACTGAGGTTCTACTCCCCTGCATGGACACAAAGTGAACTGACTGAACAGAAAGTGAACGCTTTGATATTAACTACCTACAACATTGGCAATAACAAGAAACACTGATTAGAGTTCGAACAGAACACTCGTGTAATACACAACCAAATTAAATATACTCAAAACAATCAATGACCCTTTAATGCACACAGCTGTAAATCACCATCAATGAAATAATTAAAGTCATATAGTCAAGAATAGATCACTGCACCAAAATGTATGTCACTAAGACATAATAATTATGAAATAAGAGAAAGTCACTGAGAAAATATTAATTCGCTGTAATAAGGCGAGTCACTGAAACCCCTAATAATCACTGAAATTGCACACAAGTCTTGTGTTATGATCCCAGTCTAGTTCAGGTCTTTCCCGCATCAAGAGTAATTTGTATCCACCGTATAAACATGCTTGACGGCCCAGAGAAAGTTATAGTGTAATTGCAAAATGTGTGAATCGTGCGAGTTATACTGTATTAATGTAATTTTCATTTTAGGCAATTTACAGGGAAAAGCATGGTTCAAAATTGCCATATATGGCATGTGGATGGGCGACGCTGGAGATCTGAGCAGGAGGCTCCTGCTCAGGGCAGCGACGCCGAAAGTCACGGATGTCTAGGAAGAGATATGATTGGTGGAACAGGTCAACTAGTGGCCTGTGAGGAAGACTGCGAGGCGCCTCATTGGCGCTCAGACCACTACTGTTTCTCAGGACGTTGGTGGGACCAGATGTACACCAAGGTGCTCCGAGACACTCGAGGAATTTGCTGTCACGCCTCCAAGTTTAGAGACGGATCAAGAGACCTCTGGAAGGCGTTAGGAGTGGCCTGAAATGCCTGTAATGAGGTTATTACATTGAGGAAGGCTGTGCAATATTAACTTGTGCTGAGAACCTGGTGAGGTCGCTCCACATCCCAGTAAAGTGAACAAGACATCATTCACAAATACAAGGAGACAGTGGACGTTGTCGGGTCAACCCCTCACGCCGACGAGGCAGTCCCGACTCATTGGAGAAGTCGGTAAATATGAATCAGTGATGTTCAGTGTTCACGGTTGCAGGAGGGCAGTCGTTAATGTAGAGGTATACCTGTTATGCTGACAATGGGTGGGGTAACCTGAGGGCGGCAGTGGGTAGGGTAGCCATAGGGTCACCTTACCTTGAGGTTACCTTGAGTTGGTTTCGGGGCTTACGTCCCCGCGGCCCGATCGTCGAGCAGGCCTCCTCGTTGCTGAACTGGTCAACTAGGCTGTTGGACCCGGCTGCGTGCATCCTGACGTATGAATCACAGCATGGTTGATCAAGTATCCTTTGGAGATGCTTATCGAGTGTTCTCGTGAACATTATGAGGGGTCGGCCAGTTATGCCCCTTATGTGTAGTGGAAGCGTGTTGAACAGTCTCAGGCCTCTGATGTTGGTAGAGTTCTCTCTCAGAGTACCTATTGCAGCTCTGCTCTTCAACGGGGGTATTCTGCACATCCTTCCATGCCTTCTGGTCTCATGTGATGTTATTTCTTTGTGCAGGTTTGGGACCAGCCCCTCTATTATTTACCATGTGTAAATTATTATGTATCTCTCCCGCCTGCACTCATGAGAATACAGATTCAGACATTTTAGTCGGTCCCATTCGTTTGATGTTTTACTGAGTGGATTCTAGCAGTAAAGGTTCTCTGCACGCTCTCAGGTCAGCAATTTCTCCAGCTTTGAAAGGGGCTGTCATTGGGCAGCATTATGCCACTCTAGAGAGCACTAGCGTCTTGAAAAGTATCATCATTAGTATAGCATCTCTAGTGTGAAAGATTTTTGTTATATAATATAATTTTTCTTGCAGTTGTGACGGCTACTTTATTGTTTTCTTTAAAGAAAAGGTCTTCCGACATGAGTACACCCAAATCTTTTGCATTGCCTTTTCGTTCTATGTTATGATTTGACAGCTTTTTGTACGTGGTTCCCGTGTTTCTATTTTAATTTTTTTTCCGTAGCGCATGAGCTGGAACTTATCTTCATTAAACACCATATTATTTTCTGTAGCCCAATGAAAGACCTGATTAACACCTGATTGGAGGCTTGCCGTGTCCTCTATGTTGTCTACTCTCATAAAAATCCTAGTGTCATCTGCAAAGAATGATAAAGTACTATAGATTGTGTCCTTGTCTATGTCCAATATGAGGATGAGAAAAAGTACTGGAGCAAGCACAGTACCCTAGGGGACTGAGCTCTTCATGGCTGATGGACCTGATTTTATTTTGTTGACTATTACACATTGGGTTCTGTAAGTCAGGGATTTGTAGATCCATCTGCTTATTTTTCCGGTTATTCCTTTTGAATGCATTTTATGTGCAATGACATCATGGTCACATTTGTTGAAGGATTTTGCAAAATCTGTGTAAACTACATCAGCGTTTTGTTTGTCTTCCATGGCATCTAATGCCGTCATAGTGATCTAGCAACTGTGACAGGCAAGAGCGCCCTGTTCTGAAACCATGTTGCCCGGTATTGTGGGTTGGGTGTCGTCGTCGTTGATTCTTTTTTATGGACAACCCAACCCAAAACCCGGTAGAGTGCTTATACTTTACCAGGAGATCACCCTGGGCGCTTCTGGCTCTTGGAGAGGGGCTCAACGTCACACGTTTAGGGGATGCGGCTCCAATACTTAGCCTCGTTTTCACATGCACACACCCACTCAAGCCGCTGTGACTCCCCACTCCCTCCTTATGTGATATGATCTCCTCAATCCCCTTTGACTTATTAGTTTTCCGTTCTACCCTGTCCACAGCTGTGGCTCTTAGTTCTTTCTCTCTCCTTCTTTACTACTTCCTGGGAAGCCTCACTAAGACAAGGGCAAACACCAGCAAATTTGAATACATTTACTGGACAAAGCACATACACAATACATACACACATATAATAATAATAATAATGAATCCTACATTCTGTACTATTTCAGTCAGGTTGCACTCCATCACCATCAGAACTCTATCATCTGCTTATCAGTGGTATCCTATCTTCTGATTCACCACCTAAAACTACCAACCTCCTCAAGTAGGTCAAGTCTTATAATACAATGTTGCACTATCAGCAATAAAGTATATATATATAAACACATACAAGGAAAACCAGCATATGAATGCATTAACATAAATATTAGTATAAATGTTCCTTGATATACAATAATGATCGATCGATAACCCTATCAGTCCTAGAACACATATGTATATCTCTGCAGGTAATCCAGCTTACGACTGTAACTCAATACTTCAGTATAAATACTCCTTGGCACAAAAATGGCAAACAATCACTCACCTTTCATTGCGTCTTACACGCTAATGACAACCAAACACTCTATCAACTCCCTACAAGTGATCAACCAGAACTTCCCTTCCACATCCGGAAGCTCACTACTCTGACATCTTCAGGTTCTTCCGGGTTTATCTACCAGGGTCCTCTGTACCTCTTCCAGGCTGCTACACCATGAAGTCTTCCTTGAGCAACTATGGTGGTTTCACCACTTCTACCAGGGTCCTCCACAGCCCTCCTGGCTGCTACACCATGAAGTCTTCCTTGATCGACAAAGGTGCTTCACCATTGGTATCACAAAAGCATGTGAAACATCATTCCACTACTCCTCTTCTCACAGCTTGAGATTCTCTGCCTCGCTGTATGGCTGCTCTCCCACAGAACTCAGTACTTTCCACTACCTTGGAGTCTAATCAACTACTCCCTCTGTGCAGGCTTCGAAGTTCTTGGCAACTTCTCCCAAAGACAAACCTGCTACCCATTGACACGCCAATAAAACGTTTCCTTATAAACACATAGACGAAATAATCCACATCCAACATCTATCTGCTCTCTACAAACTGTGAGAGTGGACTCCCCCGTTTGGGTTGGTCCATGCTCCGCCCGGCCAAGGCGGCCCTCGAGGCACCTACCCCGCCAGGAGCTGGGCTCCCTCAGTCATCTGCCAGCGCTCAGAGGAGACTGACGTCACTCCGTCCTCCAGGACGTTCCTCCATCTACATTCTCTTATTTTAGGCCTTCTGCCTTACCAAAACATGTCTAACTTATCAATAAACATTCACTACTGTCGCTGGGCACACGACCAACTACAAGTAATCACTATAAACTGGCTTAAAATCGTGCTTACCACAGATTGTCTAGTCTAGGGCGCTCCCCCTCTGACGGAGTCTCATCAGGGTGCTCCCACGGCCCACGATAGTGTCTCTGGGCGGCTTATCAAACTCTCCTCGCCGTCCAGGACTTGAGACGAAACGTTCCCAGCTCGATTCCACAGCTGGAATGTCTGCACACTTCCTTTCTCTTGAAGGTGTATCCAACAGGGGATCCTCTCCAACGGGAGCTCAAATGGAGCGCAGCTTCCCCTCACGATGTCTGGTACTCAAGCCCTCTCGAAGCGAGCCTCACGTCTCCAGCAAATTATCCACATCTCATAACCAGTCATTATCTATTTTCTTATTCACTGCCCACATT
>WNGS01142304.1:15613483-15625866 GCA_020271785.1 Procambarus virginalis | reverse complement strand
AAAGAAGGTATCAATCAAGGCCCCACTCCAACAGTCAGGGAAAAACACCTCCAACAGCTTCATTTCGACTGAGAATCTACTAGAAGCCATCATAGCAACATCGGTTGGAACCTTGCAGTACATCCCCAAAGCTGCCCGGCCCCAGGCAGCAGCCAAACTATCCAAGCCTCTTGAAAAAGGTCAATGATTCCCCCGGAACCATCCAAGCATGACGCAACCTTCTCCTGTTTGGAAACATATGCCTAACTGTCCCTGCAAGGAGAGACAAATCACTAGCTTCCTCAGTCATTATGGCTATAAATAGTTTACCTAGAGAGGACAACCAGGCACCCCTCCCCACCCGTGCCAAAAACACCCACCGCAGGAAGGTATCAACAGCAGAGCCGAGGCATCCAAAGTCAGAGCAACAGTCAGCAAGAAAATAGAAGAAGGCAACACAATAGGGGCAATCAGAGTCATCACCAGTGAAGACACAGTTGCCACCAGGGATGCCGATACAGCACAAGCCCAGAGGGAAAAACACCCACCCAGAGCTCCTCGTGACGACAGTGTTCCCCTAGTCGGTGTCACAAACAGAACCCCTGTGTGTGCTCGAATCCATGGTGCATAAAGCAGCTTTATCCTTCCCATCAGGTTCAGCAGGTGGGTTCACAGGACTAAGACCCAAACACATCAAACAAATGCTCAACCCTGCACTGAGAGACATTGCACAGGGCCTCCTGGTGGAACTAACTAGATTCGCCAACACATGTCTAGCTGGCAACATACCAGAGACCATACGGCCTCTCTTTTTTGGCGCTACCCTCTGTGCCCTGAGGAAAAAAGATGGAGGAATCAGACCGATAGCTGTGGGCAATTCACTCCGGCGTCTCGTCACTAAGGCTGCTGCTAGAGCAGTTAGTCAGGCAGCAGCCGACATGCTGAAGCCAAAACAGCTTGGGTTTGGCATTCCTCAAGGGTGTGAGGCAGCGGCTCATGCAGCTAGAGCCTACATTGCCAACGGATGAAAAAGCCCTGATAAAGCTGGACTTCAAAAATGCTTTCAATCTGGTTAGAAGGGATGCAGTACTCAGTGCGGTTCATCGCCTTTTTCCTTCCCTCTACCCGTTTGTAAACTCATGCTACAGCAAAATCTAACTCTGCTTTTTGGGGAACATGAAATTGAATCACAAGAAGGTGTCCAACAGGGTGACCCCTTGCTCCTTTTCTTTTCTGCCTAGTCATCAAGGAAGTCACCGATAACCTGTCCAGTGAGCTCAACATTTGGTTTTTGGACGATGGTACTCTAGCCGGCTCCCCAGCCTCACTCTGAACCCTTCCAAGTGCGAAATAACCTCCACCAACCAGCACATAATAGAGCAAATAAAGGTTGTTTTGCCTGACATTCATACAACCAACCCTGAGGACAGCACACTCCTAGGTGCTCCTCTTGGAAGGAATGCCATCGACGAGGTCCTGGTAAGAAGATCACTGACCTGAAGAGGATGAACGAGAGGATTGAAGACATCGATGCCCATGATGCACTTTACCTCATCACCAGATGCTTGTCCCTCCCCAGGCTGACCTATTTCTAAGATGTTCGCCATCTTTCAACAATATTAAATTAGAAGAGTACGACAGCTTGCTGAAATCAACACTAGAAAAAGCCCTCAATCTTTCCCTCAGCGACTCACAGTGAAAACAGGCCTCCCTTCCTGTCAGACTCGGGGGCCTTGGCGTGCGCACAGAAACACAAATTGCTGTACCAGCGTTCCTGTCCTCTTCAGTGGGTCTGACAACTAGGTGCTACCTGAGCACCTAGTTCATCAGGCAGGGGTACATGATCCCAGCTTCACAGACTGCACAACCAAATGGGTCTCTCTCGCAGGACCAGCACCCCAACCACCGCCTTCTGAAGCCCATAAGCAATCCAGCTGGGATCGCCCCATTGCCGACCAAGAAGCTGCGACTTTGCTAGAAGCTGCGACAACACCACATGACACTGCCCGACTTAGAGCTGTAGCAGCTCCCCATGCAGGTGATTTCCTATTAGCAACCTCAATGTCAGCAACCCGCACCCATCTCACACCGCAGGCCCTCCGAATTGCCGTGGCTCTCCGCTCGCTGCCCCAATCCACACCGAATACAGGTGTATTTGCGGCGAGGCAGAGGCCGACAGGTACGGACGGCATGGCCTTCTCTGCCAAAGGACAGGAGGATGGCATGCAAGACACGGCGAGGTCAATGACATTATTAAGAGAAGTCTTACCACAGCCGGTTGTCCAGCAGAGAGAGAGTCCCGTTACCTAGTGTCCCGCAACTCTGATGAGCCTGTTGGTTGCCCAGACGGAATCACGGTGAACCCCTGGAAGAATGGTAGACAGTTGATGTGGGACTACACTTGCGTTTCAACTTTAGCCAATACCTATGTTGACTTCAGTGCTACACAAGCAGGAGGAGCTGTCAATCATCGGGAAGCGGCCAAGTCACGTAAATACAGAGACCTTGAGCACCACTACAATTTTGTCCCCATTGCCTCAGAGACACTTGGTGCCTGGGGTAAAAGTGCTACTAGCTTTTGGAAGGAGTTGGGGTCTAAGCTAATCGAAACAACTAGAGACCCTAGAGCTGCCAGTTTTCTTTTTCAGCGCCTTAGTGTGGCAATCCAGAGAGGAAATGCTCACTGCATCCATGGTTCCTGCCCGCCATCTGAGGAGCTGGAGGAGCTTTTCAACTTGTGACAAGCAGCCTTGTACCCTGCATGTAATCAATATTGTAACTTTTTTTTGTGTAACGACATTTTCAAATAAAGTTTGATATATATACACACATACCAAAAGAATAGGGGTGGTAGGAGAAGAAAATATCAAAGTGTTCAGTGAGGATCCACAAGGTCTTCTCTGAGTACTCTTATTTTCTTCTCCGAGGCTATGGGTCCCTACACTTGCACCTGAGGTGGTACCCCTTCCTGATATATATATATATATATATATATATATATATATATATATATATATATATATATATATATATAATATGCAAACAGCCTGAATGGTCCCCAGGACTAGATACAACTGAAAACTCACACCCCAGAAGTGACTCGAACCCATACTCCCAGGAGCAACGCAACTGGTATGTACAGGGATGCCTTAAACCACTTGACCATCACGACCGGACATAAGGAAGTGATAGCCTGAGCTATATGAACCACTTCCCCGCCGCACCTGGATGGTTATCTTGGGCATAGCATTTTATCGAATCACCTCTTTTTTTGGGGGGCAACACGTGAGGAACACAAATGCAAACAAACACATTGTTTGCATTTGTGTTCCTCACGTGTTGCCCCCCAAAAATGAGGTGATTTGATAAAATGCTATGCCCAAGATAACATCCAGGTGCCGGCGGGGAAGTGGTTCATATAGCTCAGGCTATCACTTCCTTATGTCCGGTCGTGATGGTCAAGTGGTTTAAGGCATCCCTGTACATACCAGTTGCGTTGCTCCTGGGAGTATGGGTTCGAGTCACTTCTGGGTGTGAGTTTTCAGTTGTATCTAGTCCTGGGGACCATTCAGGCTTGTTTGCATTTGTGTTCCTCACGTGTTGCCCCAAAAAATGAGGTGATTTGATAAAATGCTATGCCCAAGATAACCATCCAGGTGCCGGCGGGGAAGTGGTTCATATAGCCTCGGCTATCACTTCCTTGTCCGGTCGTGATGGTCAAGTGGTTTAAGGCATCCTGTACATACCAGTTGCGTTGCTCCTGGTAGTATGGGTTCGAGTCACTTCTGGGGTGTGAGTTTCAGTTATATATATATATATATATGTATCCAGGCACACTTTCCTGTGGCTCAGCAACGCACATGCATTGCTGAGCCACAGCAACGTGTGCCTGGGTACAGCTAGTATATAAATAAAATGGATATGTTCGTTTGCTCAAAATCACTAATCTCAAAGTTCTTCACCGATTGCTTTGAAATTTTCACGCAACATTCCTTTCGCATCCGAGCAGGTTTTTATATACATACTATATAGATGTCACGTCTGTGATGGTAAAAAAACATGCTTTTTCAGAAAAACTGAGTTTTTCATGTGTGTTTCATGTGAGGGAAATCTTCGAAACCTCTTTACTAGATTGCTTTGAAATTTTGACACAATGTTGCATTCGAATTGGCATGTCTTTTTTATATCTACAATATACATGCTTTACCTGGTACAGGAAAAACACATGTTTTTTTTAAACAGCGCCATCTGTTGGACGTAAGAGCAACACGCGCTGTAATCTCCAAAAGTTCTTCACCGATTCCTTTGAAATTTTGACACAACGTTGCATTCAAATAGACGCATCTTTTTATATACCTACTATATAGATACCACCCCTGTGACCTGTAAATACATTCGTTTTTTTAAAAAACAGCGCCATCTTTTGCACATATGACCAACACATGCTATTCTAAATATGTTACGAGTCCATTTCAATGTTTCCAATTTCATTGATACATTGAATTTTCATAAATTTCGATTTATTTTAATTTTGATTTAATTTTTTTTCTGTGACATTGCCTTGGAATTGAGCTGTGTTGTTTACCAAAACGTTTATTTCGTAAGTTTAAGTATAGATGCCACACGTATGACAGGTAAAAAACATACTTTTTTTAAGAAACAGCACCATCTGTTGTGCGTAAAAGCAACTCTTACATCAAATACACCAGCTTGATCCTAACATCAAACATGTTGCTATACTAAATAGGTTACGATTCAATTTGAATGTTTCTTATTGCATTGACAAATTTAATTTTCATAGATTTCGATATATTTTCAATTCAATTAATTTGTTATGTGTGACATTGCATTGCAATTATGCGGTGTTGTTTACCATACCGTTCATTTTGTGAGTATAGTTTATTTTTTAAATTTATAATTTTTTTTCATTTTTTTTAACTTTTTATATATTTCAGTGATTGGAACACCAGATCATTTGGGAATGCATCAGACAAGGGAGTAGAGAATGGTAGGGAGGATGAGGGGACAAGAGTGGGGATGGTGGGATAGAGACAAGGGAACAAGGGGGGGTAATGGTGGGAAGGACGAGAGACAGGGAAGTTGGGGATGGTGGGGATGATGGGAGAGGGGAATAGAGAATGCGGGGAAGGACAAGGGGACAGGGGAGTGGGGAAAGGTGGGAGGACGAAGGGATGGGGTAGGGGTGAATGGTAGGGAGGACGAAAGAACGGGGGAGTGGGAGATGGTTAGGAGCATGAGGGGACGCTGGATTGGGGGATGGTGGGGAGTACAAAGGGACAGGAAATGGGGGAATGGTGGGGAGGACGAGGGGACAGGGGAGTGAGGAATGGATGGGAGCACTAGGGGGCTGGGAGAGGGTAAATGGTGGGAGGACTGGGAGACAGGGGAAGGTTGCTGTGGCTCAGTAACGAACATGCATTGCTGAGCTACAGCAACGCGTGGCCGGATACAGCTGTATATAAATAAAAATGTAAATGTTCTTTGATTCAAAATCGCTGATCTCAGAAAGTTCTTCACCGATTGCTTTGAAATTTTCAGACAAAGTTCCATTCGCATCCGAGCGAGTTTTCATATAAATACTATATAGATGTCACATATGTGACGAAAAAAAACATCCATTTTTTTTAAACTGTATTTTCATGTATTTTTCATGAGAGGGAAATCTTTGAAACCTCTTTACCGATTTCTCTGAAATTTTGACACAACGTTGAATTCGAATAAGCACATGTTTTTATACCTACTATATACATGCCTTACCTGTGACAGAAAAAAACATGATATTTAAAACAGCACCGTCTGTTGGACGAATGAGCAACACACGCTGTAATCTCTGAAAGTTCTTCACCGATTGCTTTGAAATTTTGACACAACAATCCATTCGAATACGTGCATGTTTTTATATACCTACCATATAGATGCCACACCTGTGACAAGTAATAACATGTTTTTTTCGAATAAAACAGCGCCATCTGTTGCACGTAATAGCAACACATGTAATACTAAATATGTTACGATTCCATTTCAATGTTTCTGATCAACCCGTTCTCGCACCTTCTTACAGTCAATATGGACTTATTAAATACGTGCATATGTGACATACTAAACATACTAGTTTACCTTGAAAAGCTTCATAGAAAACACCGACCTTACTTAACGTCCTTAGCATGTTAAGATAAGCTTCTTATTGCTTCGTAATTACAATTATTACTTAACCTATTATAGGTATAGGTTAAGAAATAATTGTAATTATGAAGAAATAAGATGCTTATCTTAACATACTAAGAAGGTTAGGTAAGGTCGGTGTTTTCTATGAAGCTTTTCAAGGTAAACTAGTATGCTTAGTATGTCACATATGCACGTATTTAATAAGTCAATATTGACTATACGAAAGTGCGAGAACGGGTTGTTCTGATTGCACTGATAAATAGAATTTTCATAGATTTTGATTTATTTTCATTTTAATTTCATTATTTTGTGTGACATTGCATTGGTATTGAGCTGTGATGTTTGCCGTTCCGTTCATTTCATGAGGTATAAGTATTGATGCCACACTTATAACATGTAAAATTATGTTGTTGTTTTTTAAACATTGCCATTTGTTGCATGTAAGAGGAACAGACGCTGTAATAAATATGTTATGATTCCAATTCATTGTTTTTGATTCCATTGACAAATTGAATTTTCATGGATTCTGATTTTTTTTCATTTTGATTTATTCATTTTGTGTGAGTTTGAAGTGGCATTATGCTATATTGTTTACCATACCCTTCATTTCGTAAGTATATGTATAGATGTAACACCTGTGAGGTAAAAACATGCATTTTTTGAAAAACTGTGCCATCTGTTGCACGTAAGAGCAACACACACTATACTAAATATGTTACGATTCTATTTCAATGTTTCCAATTTCATTCATAATTTGAATTTCATAGATTTTGATTTATTTTCATTTTGATTTAATTATTTTGAGTGACATTATGTTGGAATTGAGCTGTGTTGTTTACCATACAATTCACTTTATGAGTATAAATTATTTTTCTTAATTTTTCATTTTTTTCATTTCGTTTTTTAATAGTTTTTCTTATATTTCGTTGATATATATATACTTTTTTACTTTTCACCCCCCCCCCCCACCTTTATCTTAGGACATTTTAGCCTCTACCAGTAAGAGTCCTTAACAATTAAATTTTGTAAAAGAAAGTTTCATTGAAACTGAAAAAAAACATACCTCCTATTGTAAAGTCACACTCATAAACCAATCATGAAACAACATTCCTCATGGTCTAATATTAACTAATATTTTTCACTGGAACTAAATCTTGCAGAAAGAGAAAATAACATAACATTATATATATAAGAACTTTTGACATAGTCCTACACTTGGTAAGCCAATGACAAATATTTTTATATAAAATATAAAATTCATTGAAAGGCTTTTGCAAAGCCTGATAATAAATCAGTTCGTGTCAAGTACAAAGTATACATTATTCATAAAACAGGTGAACAGTTGCTGGATAAGTGCATTTTTGGTCATTGTCTTGAAATTGCGATGCCAGAGTAAGTGTACTAATCTTCCTGGTCCAGATCACCTGCAGCCTCGCCTGTGATGCCGACGCCGCCTGTCAAGGGTTCGCCCACAGTGCTCAGGAAGGCACATGTCGCATCATCCACGGCTCCCAAACCAGCTTCCAAGCAGTTGCCATGCTTAGCTACAACATGTTCTGGACAGGTCAGTGGCATAAAATGTATTTTGTAATTAATGTTTTCAAAATTCCAAACAAAATTAAATATATATTTAATATATATAATAACCCAGTTGAAGGCTATCAATTCAAAATATTTTCAAGAAACATATCACGTAGTGTCGAATACATTAATTAATTAATTATGCAAAAAAGTACAAAATCAGTAAGACCAGCACCTTTCACGTCGTATGCCATATAAAAGATCCATATATCACTCAGGATGTCAATAATATTAGATCAAAAAAAATATAAGACGAGCAGTGTCCAGGGTGTCAGATTCACCAAGGTTCTTACGAAGGAACAAATGACTCAAATGACATTGTGAAATTAAGATTTACAATTATTCTTAAAATCATATTTTCTCTGAGGTGGTGCACAACTGCAAACGTGTCAATGCAATTAGACAATAAGGATCAGGCCGTTGTACTAGCCAGAACTGTTTCCCAGTAACTATAGTGGCAGGAGAAATGCTATAGCAATAAGACATATTTAATTGTACAAAGGTTGTTATCTGTAAAATCCGACTAAATATCTAGAATGGACCGAAAACGAATCCCAGCCATAAACAGAGGAAGAGGAAGCAATAGCCTACTTAGAAGCGATATCTTCAAGTTCATTAGTGATAACACCAATATGTTCACTTTTATAATGGAAATATATGATATAAAATTCTCAAATTTATCCTGACAGATGGTCATAAGAGCCATCGTACCGGCCTTCCTACCTGGATTGTACCTACATGGGGTTCTGGGAGTTCTTCTACTCTCCAAACCTGGTTGGGGCAAAGTTTGACTTGAGAGCTTGATCCAACATGATATGTGGGCCTGCAGGCCAGGAGCTGCCTGCAGGCCCACATATCCACCACAACCCGGCTGGACCGGAACTTATTGAAGAAAACAATCTAGTTTTCTCCTGAAGATGTCCACATTTGGAATTAAATTAAATACATAAATGACTCCAATGTTTACTAGCACAGGTGTTTTATTCCTGTCTGTATGGTTACAGTGAAGTGCATGAGCATAATTCTAATTTCACCAGGGCACACACTTCTCCATGCTGCAGGTGGTTTTACGCTTAATTAAAGGAGTAGATGGTAGCATCTAGTTACTGAACTGAAAAGGAAGGAACGAGTAAAAAAAGATCAGACGGCTAGGGAAGAACAGTAAAAACATTTACAAAATAATACAGAACAAAAGACAAAAAGGAGTTGGGGTAGAAAGTAAACAGGGTTTAAATGATGGGAAAATTGTCGCTGTTATAATGGTTACAGAGGACCCGCCAGTATAAGTGAAAGAGCAGCAAAGAGAAAGAATTATACAGGAAACAGTGCTAGTGCACGAGACGATACGATTCGACAGAAGATGGTCCTCACAAATTAAAGAAAGACAAGGTTGAAGTTCGTTCACAGTAAAATCACCTAAAAGGAGCAGTCTCTAGAAAAAAGTCTAAAAGTTGATTAAGATTAAGTAAGCATAGAGATTGGAATAGAGGGGGAAGATAAAGGGAACAGACAGTATTTCACTTATTCATGAATATATGTGTAGTACTGGACTTGATGTTTGATTAAAATACAAAGTGAAGAAAGGTAAAATCATTCCGATTGAAGATAACAGAAAAGCTGTTAGCACCAGAAAAGGAGTAAATGATTACAAAAAGTCGAAACCATGAGAATACCTAAGACGAGGATCAGGTATCGACTCTTGGACACAAAAAGTGGCTAAATCTTGGAAATTTAAAGATTTAAAAGTGCAACACAATAACATAAAAACAGTTAAAATAAAACATAATGACAGAGTATATGCCATTGGAAAAACATTGTAAAGGAAAACTGAATGAAGGGCTGAGAAAGGATGGAGCCCAGGGTTCGAAGGGCTCATTGGACACAGAAGAAGGAAGAGGTCAGAAAACACTAGAAAGCCATGCCCGGACAGATGGTGGGAAGAAAAGACCGGAACATGGGAGTTAAAGGTGGTGAGCTGCTAGAGATAGCAGGATTCAGAACCTGGAAACGGTTCTGGAACTGGAGACCGGAAGGAAAGCTAGTCAATGGGCCCCGATGAGTCACACAAATCTTGTGGCATAACATATATACCATTTATATATACGATCCGCCACCATATTTAAGAATATATGGTGGCGGATCTAGCTGGCATCCTGCCTCAGGAAGGATTCATGGTCTCTATGTTTCAGGTTGAAAAAGTTCTGTTTGAACTTGCAATGCATACAGAACCAAGAGAATACAGAATGCTCATCACCCTTGTTAAAAATGTGAGTTGGCAAAAAACATTCAGACAGTATGGTCAGATTCGCCACAAAACGAATAAAAGAACCCTTAACTATGACATGTTACAGCACCAGGTTCATATTTCCAGCACTTATTGCAGAGGCTTCGAGAGGGGACTGTATTCCTTCACATCACAATTTGCACAGCAAGAATTATTAAAAGGGGAAGGATTCACTATAGAAAGTGATCTTAACGATGTAAAAGGGTGATGAACTTCGACTGAGAAGGTGTTGTGTGAACAAATTATCTTGGAAAACAGATGGCTTAGGAACTCCAAAGATGGCCTTGAAGTCATCACTAAATCACTAAGGTCCCTGGATCCTATTACAACATTGGACTGGAGGATAGCAGTGCCAGTGCTACCATTCAAATGCACCATACTAGATATCCAAAATGGTACCTCCTCAATGCATGAGACGGGTAGCTAGGTAGTCAGCAGCATTTCTAAGTAAACCAAACAAATCATCAAAGTGAATCATCATCCGGTAGTAGTGATAGGGTGTGGGTGAAGATGGTGCCTAGCGATTATAGGGTCGCATGGGTCGACGAACTAGTCATCACAGGTGAGGTAAGAAAATTACTACCATGGATGCAGCAATGAAAAATAGAAAATAGGATGAAGCCGAGAACAGACCAGGGTTAGAGCCCAACGCAGCAAGAGCTGCAGAGCCACCAGGGAGGACCACCTTGAAGAAAGGAAATGCAATCTCCCAAGTCGAACCAGCTCGAGACCCTAGTTAACCTCGAGCAAACAGGCCCATAGTTCCACTCCTTATTTGAGTGATGACAGTATTAAGAGGCATGTTTATATTTTTGCATGCAAATCATTAGATTTTCGTCTATGCTTTACAATTGCTAAAAAATCCTAGTTGTAATGTTATCGTCAGACAAGCTGTACAGCATCGCTACATATTGCATGAAGCTTGTGTTCCTATGTTATCATTGTTTCCACAGTGACGAACACCCCGAGTGGCTTTACTCATATAGGAAACAAGGCCTATAAGCTCTTTGCCACATCGATGACCATCTCAGATGCCCGTCTCGCCTGCTGGTCTCTCTTGTCCAATCTTGCACTGCCTAGGGTAAGACTGGTATCTCTATTTATGTTTTACTTACAATATCAATGGCCTTAGTGTGTTTCTGACATAGCTATACTACAAGAGAGAATGTCTGCCTGTTAAAAATTGGAGGCCACATGCTTAGGGTTCACCCATGTTGGCAAAGGATGAGCCCCACTCTCTCTCTCTCACTCTCTCTTCTTCTTCTCTCTGTATATCTCCTCTCTCTCTGTATATCTCCTCTCTCTCTGTCTTTGTCTCTGTCTCCCTGCTTCTCTCTCTATCTCTGTCTCCTTCTTTCTATGTCTCTTGTTGTTTCTCTCTTTCTATTTGTCTTCTCTTTTCTCTATGTCTCTTGTTGTTTCTCTCTTTTTTCTATTTGTCTTCTTCTCTATTCTTTATGTCTTTGTTTCTTTTTTTCTCGGTCTCACTACAGTTTTCTCTGTGTCTCCCTTTTTGTTCATCTGCTTCTATATCTGTCTCTCTGTCTTTGTCATACTGTCTCTCTTTCTCTGTGAATCTCCTCTCCTTTTTTTTCTCTCTCTCTACATGTCTGTCTCTCATCTCTGACTATCTCTCTCAATTTCTGCCTCACCCTCTTTCTCTCCCACTATTTCATCTCAATTCAATACATATTATTATTTTTAATAATTCCAATAATTAATATAAGCATTAAAATCTTAAAAACGTTTCCTCCAAAATGTTATATCATAGCAAAATGTTATATCATAACATTTACAAAATGTTTCACCACATTTTTGCCTAACATTTTATATTCATTTTTCAAAAAACTTTTTAAAAATGAAACGGAAACATGAAGAAAACGAGAAAATGTTACTTAAAAAAAAAAGTTTGAAAATGAGCAAATGTTTACTAGGTATATGATTGGATTGATGGATGAATGAATAGATGTATAGGTTGATGAATAGAAAATAGGACGAAGCCGAGAACTCTCGAAATAGACGAATCGAAATAGACATTGACATACCAGCAAACACAAAACGTTTTTTGACATTTTTATTTGGTAGCAGAAAAGTGATACTGTAACTATTTATATAAAGACGTCTTTTTAACTTTTAAATACATTAATTTTAGTCAATCAAATCGGCCACCTTTTTAGCATACTTACAAATGAAGTTTTAATTTTTCTCATTTAAATTGTGTTAATTACTTATTATGTAAACTCACCAAATTGTACTCACCTATTGTGCTTGTAGGGGTTGAGCTTTGGCTTTTTGGTTATGTCTCTAAACTACCTAGTAGCCAGAACACACTTCTCGGCCTACTATGCAAGAC
>WNGS01142304.1:15605983-15608483 GCA_020271785.1 Procambarus virginalis | reverse complement strand
CGACAAGGACAGGAAGCTGGCGGCTTGTTGAAGGTCCTGCCACTTGTCCTTATGCCATTTTCTAGTTGGATTTTGAAGTTCAAGAGAGGTTTGGCTTTTAATGAATCAGGAGGTAGGAAGTTCTATGGGCCATTGGAAGAAAAAACATCTCCAGTTTAACGTCCTACTTGAGATCCCTTAGTAATATAGGCTTTAAACTATAACTAGTATATCTGCCATTCTTGAGACATACAAAAAATGATATTTTTAACGTATCTAGGATATAAAACTAATTTACAAATATTAAAAATTAAATGAATATGGGTAAAAACAAACATTACATCTACTTCATGGCTTCCATGTACCAACTGATTAACCAATGTTATTGCAATGAATATTGTAAGATATAAATAACAATGGTTATTATTATAATTACTGTTAGGTAATGGCAATGTTTTCTCATAAACATAATAACAAAGGATAAAACCCCACACTTGTGTATTTGTGAAATTTATGTAAAAAAAATCACACCTAGTCTTTCACACACTTTTGAGTGCTTTATCAAGGTCTTGCCACCTTAAGGCTATCCCACCCACGGCCACCCTCTGGCTACCCACACCTATTGTCACCCCTCAGGCTACCGAACCCACTGCTATCCTCAGGCTACCCTACCCTCTGCCACCCTCAGGCTACCCACACCTATTGCCAGCCTCAGGCTAACTAACCCACTGTCACCCTCAGGCTACCGAACCCACTGCCATCCTCAGGCTACCCTACCCTCTGCCACCCTCAGGCTACCCACACCTATTGCCAGCCTCAGGCTAACTAACCCACTGTCACCCTCAGGCTACCCCACCTACTGCCTACCCCTCAGGCTACCATACCCACTGCTACCCCCTGGCAACCCCACCCACTGCCACCCTCAGGCTACCCACCGACTCCACCGTATGTCCAGTTTCGTCTACCCGCTCGTGCACAGTGGACATAAAATTATGTCCTCATAAAAAATATTTGTATAAAATTCAATTTTAATCCGATTTACTTTGGGTTTGTTTCAAACTGCGCGCCATGAAGTTCTCTTTCTCACCACTAGGCTATAGACTAGTATAGACTTGACAAACATAACAAAAAAACATTTCGTTTGTGTTTGACACTGGTGCGATCAAATCAAATCAAATCGATCAAATGGTGATGTATTACCATTTTACCAGGAAAACTAACAAGTGGAACAAAAAAATAACGTTTTATTTCCTGCAAATGGCATTGCATAATGCCTTTGTTTTGTACAAATACACACCAACTGATCGAAAAAAGCTAACATTGCTACAGTTCCACGAGGTGGCAATTTGGGCCCTATTGCACTGGGACACGGAAGATTGGCCAAACAGCAACAGTATCTCAACACTTGCGGCACGCTCCAGACATAAATGATGACACAGGTCCTGCCTATGCTGACGTCATGCAAACTCCCGGACCATCTGGTGTGAGGCGGCCTTTGTTCACTTCAACACCTCAACTCAATGCTCAACTTACTGTTCCTCAACCAGCTTTTCCTTGGTAAGTACACCTATTTGGTCCAAGTTTGTGTAGTATAATTTAGTGCGAGTATTTGATACCAGAATGAACACTGTATCACATAACTGCCGTAAGTAGACTCGAAACTTCATAGATTTTTTTTTGGGGTGTAGCGTGTGTCTGCATGAGGTCCCAAACGGGTTGCAGGTGGGTGACTTTAGCCGTTTATACTGGTAATGCTTCCCGCATATCATGTATTATATGCATATGTCTGTTTAGGGAATTTTATTCTGATCAATGTACAACCAAAAATAACTGTGTGCAACAAGTATAACCTTGACGAACATAACAATAAAAACATTTCGTGTGTGTTTGACGCTCACTGATATGTTCCAGCGTTGTTATAATATGGCGCTATTCTAACTTACGCTTTGTTGATCTTTTTTACCTACGGGCTCATAGAAAATTCTATTGCGAACACAGTGGCACAAAAATGAATGACGTACATAGAAAAATAATGTCAGACAGTGAAATAAGTACCTGGAAAACACAAACCGAAACTGTCTCTATTTTCCACTTGTTACAACTTGTAATAAAGTTGTTACATCTTGGCTTAACGTGTTTATGACGGATTAGAACGTTGTTACAACTTGCTATATTGTTTGTTATAGCTGGTTAGGAGGTGTTAAAACTTGTTCGAACGTTGTACCAACGTCGTAGTTTCGGTGCGTGTTTGGCGGGTATAAACTTTTGAAGCGCCGTATCGCAAATGTGTCGTTGCGTCACCATACCGGGTAACAGTTCCACCACTTCCCACACTCTTGCGGGGGGCCGCGACCATGATTCTACGTTTATATTCTTATCTCTGTGTTGGGAATTTCATTGCGAGTCCATTGATACCAAAATTTACGCTGTAGGACAAGTGTGGATTTGACAACAATCCCAAGAGTAGAAACATTTTTGTTGCTGTTTGGTGCTCACGGCGAGTCATCTACGTAGCTTTTTA
>WNGS01142304.1:15585482-15601574 GCA_020271785.1 Procambarus virginalis | reverse complement strand
TTTGGTGCTGGTCTCCCTATACTTTCGTGACCTTTTTTACTGATGTTCTTCTAGAGAATTTTATTGCGAACACATTGGTACCAAAATGAAATACGTAGCTCGAGAACGAATGTCATGAGCGTAAAAAGAGTAAACACATTTTTGTTTTTGCCGCTTAAGCGACAAAAACAACGCCATGCGCACATACCGCTTTTTTTTTCCTGGTTCGCCTGGAGCGCGAAATTGAAAACATTTTGGCGTTCCACTGACTGAATAGCTTGTCACTCTGACACTAAAAAGTTCTTTCTAATATCTCTATGGCTCATTTGGGCACTCAGTTTCCACCTGTGTTCCCTAGTGCGTGTGCTCCTTTGTTAAATAACCTGTCTTTATCTACCCTGTTGATTCCCTTGAGAATCTTGAATGTGGTGATCATGTCCCCCGGAACTCTTCTGTCTTCCAACAATGTGAGGTTTAATTCCCGTAGTCTCTTCTCGTAGCTCATACCTCTCAGCTCAGGTACTAGTCTGGTGGCAAACGTTTGAACCTTTTCCAGTTTAATCTTATGCTTGACTAGATATGAACTCCATGCTGGAGCCGCTTACTCCAGGACTGGTCTGACATATGTGGTATATAATGTTCTGAAAGATTCCTTACACAAGTTTCTAAATGCCGTTCTTATGTTAGCCAACCTGGCATATGCTGCTGATGTTATCCTCTTGATATGAGCTTCAGGGAACAGGTCTGGCGTGATATCAACCCCCAGGTCCTTCTCTCTCTCTGACTCCTGAAGTATTTTGTCTCCCAAATGAAACCTTGTATTTGGTCTCCTGCTTCCTACCCCTATCTTCATTACATTACATTTGCTTAGGTTAAACTCTAACAACCATTTGTTCGACCATTCCTGCAGCTTGTCCAGGTCTTATTGGAGCCTCAAGCTGTCCTCCTCTGTCTTAATCCTTCTCATAATTTTGGCGTCGTCAGCAAACATTGAGAGGAATGAGCCTATACCCTCTGGGAGATCATTTACGAATATCAGAAACAGGATAGGTCCAGGTACAGAGCCCTGTAGAACCCCACTGGTGACTTCACGCCAATCTGAGGCCTCACCCCTCCCTGTAACTCTCTGCATCCGATTGCTTAGATACTCCCTTATCCACTGGAGCGCCCTACCAGTTACTCCTGCCTGTTTCTCCAGCTTATGCATCAGCCTTTTATGGGGTACTGTGTCAAAGGCTTTCTGACAGTCCAAAAAATGCAGTCCGCCCATCCTTCTCTTTCTTGCTAAATCTTTGTCACTGGATTGTAGAATTCTATTAAGCCTGTAAGGCAAGATTTACCCTCCCTGAACCCATGTTGATAGGTTGTCACGAAGTCTCGTCTCTCCAGATGTGTTACTAGTTTTTTTTCTCACAATCTTCTCCATCACCTTGCATGGTATACAAGTTAAGGACACTGGCCGTGTGTCTGGTCCTCCATGTGGGTCTCTGTTTTCCCAATCTATCTTCCCATTGTTGAAGTCTTTCATGATTAGTAGGCTGGATCCATTCCTGCTAGCGACAGAAGCTGCTCTCACTATTATATTAATGGTAGCCATGTTGTTTCTATCATATTCCTGTCTGGGTCTTCTGTCGTTTGGTGGGGGGTTATATATGACTACTTATATAATTTTTTGTCCTCCAATTGGTATGGTACCTGTTATGTATTCACTGAAATTCAGTGAATACATAAGTGTATTCACCCCGTAATACCTTCTCTTCAAAACTTCAGCCTTTTTTTATCAGCAGAGCTACACCACCGCCTCTTCCTTCTCTCTCTTTCCTCATTACATAGTAGTCCTGTGGAAACACTGCATGCGTTATGGGTCTCATTAACTTTGTATCTATGAATGCTATTTTGTCTGGGTTTTCTTCTAGTGCCCATTCTCCAAGTTCACTTGTTTTATTTGTAATCCCATCCACATTAGTGTACATTGCCTTGAAGCTCACTTTCTTGTATTCATTCTGTTGTCCCCGTCTTCGTGAGTATTCTGCTGATGGAGGAAGCTCTTCCATAGGTTTGAAGATTTGAGAGGTGGTTAACAGTGAGTGTGTGTATGTGTGTGTGTTTGTGAGTATATTCACCTAGTTGTATTCACCTAGTTGTGCTTGAGCTCGTGGTTGAGCTTTGCTCTTTCGGCACGCCTCTCAACTGTCAATCCAATCAACTGTTACAAACAATGATTTTTTTCACACACTCACACATACCCCCAGAAAGCAGCTCCTTAACAGCTGTCTAACTCCCAGGTTCTTATTTACTGTTAGGTAACAGGGGCATTTAGGGTGAAAGAAACTTTGCCCATTTGTTTCTGCCTGTTCCGAGAATCGAATCTGGGCCACAGAATTACGAGTCTTGCGTGCTGTCCACTCGACTACCAGACCCCCACCCCATGTGTGTGTGTGTGTGTGTGTGTGTACTCACCTATTTGTACTCACCTATTTGTGCTTGCGGGGGTTGAGCTTTGGCTCTTTGGTCCCGCCTCTCAACTGTGTGTGTGTGTGTGTATTTGCGTGTACCAATTACCAATGTGTAATTAAATGTTGCACGATGTCCCGTCTTCCCAGTACTCTTTATCGCATAATGCTTTGAAACTACTGGCGGTTTTGGCATCCACCACCTTCTCACTTAGCTTGTTTCAACCATCTACAATTCCGTTTGCAAAAAAAAAAAGAAAACTTTCTAGTATCTTTTCGGCCCCTTTGTTTCCTTAGCTTGAATCTGTGTCTTCTAGTTTGTAATGTTGCAGGTTTCAGGAGAAATTCCCTTTTGTCCATTATGTCAATTCCTCTTAGTATTTTGTAAGGGGTGATCATATCACCTCTTTTTCCTTCCATCTTCAAGTTTTGGCATGTTTAAGGCCTCTTTATATATCTCCTTAACTCTCTCATCTCTCCTTCTTTCTCACTGTTTCTCTATCCTTCTGTCTCTTTGATTTTTTTCCATCTCTTTTGTCTCTATCTTTATTTTTATCATTGTCCATCTCTTTGTCTCTGTCTTTATTTTTGTCTTTGTCTCGCTCCTTCTCTCTCTGTATCTCTCCTTCACTCAGTATCTCACCTTCACTCTCTCTATCTCTTCTTCACTCTAAATCTCTCCATCTTTCCCACTGTTTCTCTACCTTTCTGTTTCTTTGTCTTTGTCTATCTCCCTGTCACTGTCCTTATTTTTGTCTTTGTCTTCTCCTTCTTTGTCTCTCTCATCTCTTTGTCTCTGTCTCTGACACTCCCCTTTTTTTATATCTCTCCTTTCCGTGTCTTTGGCTCTCTCTTTCACTGTCCTTCTCTTTTTGTCTTTCTCCTACTTTTCTCTGCCACATTCTTTGCCTCTCCTCTCTGTGTCTCTATTTGTCTTTCTTCTACTCTCTCGGTCTTATTATTTGCCTCGCCTCTCTGTGTCTCTCTTTCTCTCTCTGATACTCTCTTTACCTCTACTCTCTGTGTAGATCTTTCCATCCTATTTTTCTGTCCTATTTTTGTCATTCTGTCTGTCTGTCTGTCTGTCTGTCTGTCTGTCTGTCTGTCTGTCTGTCTGTCTGTCTGTCTGTCTGTCTGTCTGTCTGTCTCTCTCTCTCTCTCTCTCTCTCTCTCTCTCTCTCTCTCTCTCTCTCTCTATTGCTACTCGTTTGAGTGCTGGTTGGAGATTATAGTAAAGGCTCTTACTTGGACTGTAGATATACTTAGATTCCTGCACATACTTATTGGGGTTAGGTAACACAAGAACTAGCCCAGCGAGGACCTACCATGCTCTGATGGCTGGCTATGTACTACTGGCTCCCACTTGAGCAGGTACCCACACGGCTCTATGGCCATGACGTCAGAGGCCTAGTGCCTCGTCATTGACTGGCAGTCCAAGTGTCTCAGTTGGAGGTACTAAATTTGAAAGCTGACTACGCTCAGACACTCTTCAGAAGTCGACATCCCTTGTCGACAAATCTCTTGTTATCTAATACATTTATTCTGAAGACATCAGTAGCTTAAATTAAATGTTGTCAGATTACACAATAAATGACAACAGGTGTGCACTTATACTAACACCATTACAAAACCTGTTCATACTTGGTGAAAAGACCTGTGACAGAAGATAATGGTAACACTGTATTAATTGGAACAAGAGCATGAAGAACATATGCATGTCTAATCACCAGGTAAGAACAATACATACTCAAAGTATTGCTTAATAACCAATTATCAACATCTTGTGTCCATGACATGTACTTGGAAATAATGCAAGAAAAATTATCAGAACAGAATGGAACAAGTGTCTTGAATGGAACAAGAGAATATACAATATTTACAAAGACTAGAACGAGAAGGCTAACATCTGGGTGAGTAGCAGTCACAGTTAGTCAAGACTGAGGTGGCAGGAGCTATTCCTTGTCAGGAATCCCTGGCCTCAGTATGGTTGCTAGTACATTAAGAGAACTTTTGAAGACATGCACTGCACAAAATACAAATGGCATAGTATATTCCAAACTGGCATATGATTAAGAGACAAAATAAAGTTGAAATAAATATATACATTGCATTGTACCACAATATTAGGACACATGAGTTAGAAGTATTTGGAAGTATGACAACAAACAAGACAACTCATTCGTCCAGGAGACTATAGTTTTCTGGTTTGGCCAAACAAAAACTGAACGATAACTGCATAATGCACTTAGTTTTTAATTCAGCAAATGTCAGCTCCTAGTTAAAGAGCACTATACAACTTTGACTCTGATGGTCAGGTCAGATCTGATGAAACTGCATGTGTCAAGGTCTCAACTGCATAGTTGATTTCGTTAACATATAGAAAGTGGACTTGTGGAGAGTGCACAGTTGAGACTAAAGATCTAGATCTAAGATTATGGGTGCTGGTATGGGGTAGCTCTACGTCAAGTGGTCTGTCAACCCCATAGGTGGTGTCCCAATAGAGAAATCTGTCTGGGTGGCTTCAATGTCATCTTTTGCATCAGTCTCGTCAACAGTCATATTTGCTAACTTAATGTGATTTAAGTGTTTATTTATATACTCTCCTCTTTTGTATTTGTTCTTACAAATTCTAAAGTTTGTATTTGTTTCCTTTGATAAGCTTTATTACATTATATGGACCCAAAAAGTTCTTAGTTAGCTTGTACATAGGGCCAAACTTGTGTTGGTTAAGGACCTTTACTACTGATCCGAAGTTATCAGACTGGGCTTAGCTCGTGCATTCCTTGCTCGAGTAAACACTGTTGTTGCGTTAGACAAGTGTTCTCGTATTTTCTTGAAAACTACTTGCATTGTCTATGCTTTACTTAAACATAATCATCTGGGTTATTCAAAAGAGCAGGGGTATATTAATCAATTCATTAGGAAGAATCTTATCTGTACAATTAAGAATAGTATGAGGAGTGTCTCATGTTGAAGTATTAGGTGCAGGATTTATGGAAAGCTGAACTGAGGGGATGCATTGGTCTCAATAACTATTACTCAATTACTAATTACTCAATTACTCAATTATCAAAATTGAAAGTGACTCTAAAGGCATCTAACGCTTAAAAGTCAGTATGGTCTGCTAACTCATTGCTTGTTGGATGATATGGCATAATACTAAATTTTTTAAAGTTATATAAATCACACAAACTATTTAATATACTATTACTGAACTCAGGATCATTCTTTGAAAGGATAACTTTTCGCAATACTGAATCAGCAAATTATTTGATCATATAATGCTTTGGCTATAGTTTCTGCTGTTTTTGTTCTGGATAGAAACTAATTTACAATAGTGGGAAAAATTTCAACAATTACGAGCAAGTGTTTGTTCCCTTTTTCTCTTTCTGCAAACTTTTTCAACAAATCCATTGATACTCGGTCCCAAGGTGCTTTAGTAGCTGGGTACACATGAATAGGGTTTGATCCCATGATGCGTCCCTTATGCTGTAAACAGATTAAACACCTATCAGCATAATGACCAATCTCTTTAGCCATTTTGGGCCGGAAATAGATCAACCGACTTTGCTGGAGTGAACGATCCTTTCCTGGATGTGCACTTGCAGGAGCATCCTTGATAATCTTTACCACAGTTGGTACCGAGACGGCTGGTCAACTAACTGGCAGCACTTTCTCGGGAATGTCCCTAGCTTTACTGCTTTACACAGTAAATTGTCTAACATCACTAACTCTTTCAATTGTACTAGGGGTTTGTGAATCGAGCGGCTGTCTTGCTTAGTCAAAAACGTAATGACAGGTGCCCATATAGGGTCTGGTCTCTGTTCTGTCTCTACTTCCATAGCGTCTAATGCTGGGTAATATTCTTCAATTGCGGCTGTGTGGAGAAATAGCATCAGCTACAACATTTTGTTTTCCTGGAATATAAACAAATGTAGGGATGAACTCTGGAATTGTGAGCAAATATCTTACATTCTTTCCAACGGGATTTTTATTCTTGAACAAGGGAATAAATGGTTGATGATCTGTAAGAACATGGACTGGATAATTATAGATTGTATCCCTGAAATGTTTAAGAGCCCAAACAACTGCTAAAGCTTTATGCTCAGTTGAGCTTTAATTTTTCTCTCTTTTAGACAAAGTACGGCTAGCATAAGCTATTGCGTGATCTCTGAGTCCTTCGATTTGAAGTAATGCAGCACCCAAGCCTACATCACTAGCAACTGTGACTAACGTGAATGGTTTAGAAAAATCTAGGTATCTAAAGAGAGGTGACGAGATCAGTGCTTCTTTGAGTTTATTGAATGACTGTTCTTAAGCATCTTCCCAAACGAATGGTTCATCCTTTCTTTGCAACTTGTTAAGTGGGGCGGTTATGATAGAAAAACCAGCAATAAATGAACGATAATATCCAACAAAACCTGAAAACTGTCTTACGGCTTCTGCAATACAGGGCATTGGAAAATCTTGGGTAGCAATAATTTTGTATTCATTCAAGCTAGAGGGGAAGATTCCTGGAGGGGTAACTATATGATTTAGGAAGTTAATCTTCTCCTTTAAAAATGAGCACTTTGAGAGTTCTATCTTTAAATTTGCTTCTGCTAATTTTGCAAGTGCTTTCTCAAGGTTCTGGAAGTGTGCCTAAGCATCTTGCGACACTATTATGAGATCATCAAGGTGCACTAGAAGAGTATTACCTATCATTCTTATGACCATAAAGCGACCAAAAATTTTGTGATTTTCTGGGAGGAGAGCGTCGAGGGCTTGCTACTACATTTCTCGTGTCAAGGGTTAGCTACAGTTAGGCATTCCAGGGGGCTAATTTGGCTGCAGCATTATTCATAGCTTCACAAACATCCCAATTTAGTGTTAAGGACCAAAATTTTGCTGTTCCAGGAGAGTTTTATTGTGCTCAGGGGCAAAATGCATCAGTGTCCCAAATGCTATAATTTTGGTCATTCTACCGAGGTCAATGAATGATCTTTGTCCACCCATGTTGAACTCAACATTGCAGTCTCTAAGGCATAGAAATACCGATCTTATCGGCTAGTAAACGCATTATAAGATTCAGCCAGGTTGCAAGGTGGCAGTTGCAATTTTCTTAACTAACCTTTATGGGTCTATTGACAAAACAACATCGGATAAATTCTGTGACTGGAAACTTACAATGGCTTTTTCATCTGCGACCACTCATACATCACCTCGAGTGTTGTTAATAGAGTACCTAATGAATGCAAAAAAGTCAACATCAGAAGACTTGCAAAAACGAGCTTTGGCTTTCGCTTCTACCTTACTAAGCCACTCAATTAAATGATATTTTCCAGCAAAGAGAGGTATAACCATCTACTGCGATGAACGCTGAACATTAGTTCGAGTTGCCTCTCCGTTTGACCTGGAAGGAGTTACAACATTGGTGGTCTTTGTCATTTCAGAGGAACTTATGTGGGAACGTACATTAAAATTGGGAACATTTAGCATAAGTACAAATTACAAAATATGACAGCACTCAAATGATCAAACTAGGCTCAAGTAAGTGAATGGCAAAAGTATAAATTATAAATGTAGTCAGGCAAAACTCAATAAATGAAAATCAGATTTTTTTAAGTAAATAAGCAATCTGGTCAGAATATAACTGGAAATTTAAATTATGTAATTATTTGAGCCAGACTAAGGACAACAGATTTTACTATATATGATACTAAGGTGTAACTGCATGTTCTCACAAAAAAAGGTAATTCAACATTCAACATGAGATATGGATAAAATATGCTTAGTAATTGGACAATGCAGAAACAATGAAATGCTCACAAAAGAAATCAATGTGTAATGCAGGAAATATAGCATCAAAAACACTCACTAATAATACTCAGAAATAATTACTTGACTCAGTAGGAAATCACTCAAGGTAATTGATCAATCAAATTATTTAAACTACTTGCAATATCTCATCAAGAATTTAAAACAAAATTGGTTTTCTTTAAAAGTTTAAATCAAATGGACTGTTGAAAAGAATACAAGTTACTTAGCAAGTGGTAGAAAAACTGCTTGATTAACATGTGGAAAATATTAAAACACAGTTTATGTAAGTAACACTTAAATTGATAACATGCTATGGTAACATCCAAATTTTAATACAGAAAGAACAAACTTCAAATTAAGGTCTGGGATGGTATCAAAATATTCTATAGCACAATTCCTTAATTCTAGAAGTCTTGAAACATTATTATCTATATAAATAAAAATCGAAATGTTCGTTTGTTCAAAATCGCTAATCTCCGAAAGTTCTTCACAGATTGCTTTGAAATTTTCACACAACGTTTCCTTCGCATTCGAGCGGGTTTTTATATATATACTATATCGATATCACGTCTGTGACGGGAATTTTTTTTTCTTTTTTAAACTGTGTTTGTCATATGTTTTTCATGAAAGGAAAATCTTCGAAGCCTCTTTACCGATTGATTTGAAATTTTGACACAACGTTGCATTGGAATAGGCGAGTGTTTTTATATACCTGCTATATACATGCCTTACTTGTGACAGGAAAAAAACATGCTTTTTTTGAAAAACAGTGCCATCTGCAGGACGTAGGAGTAAAATATGCTTTAATCTCCAAAAGTTCTTCACCGATTGGCTTGAAATTTTGACACAACGTTCCATTCAAAAACGTGCATATTTTTATATACATACTATGTAGATGCCACCTCTCTGATAGGTAAAAACATGTTTTTTTTTAAGCAGCGCCATCTGTTGCACGTAAGACCAATACAAGCTATACAAATTATGTTACGATTCCATTTCAGTTTCCGATTGCACTGATAAATGGAATTTTCGTTGATTTTGACTTATTTTCATTTTGATTTAATTATTTTGTGTGGCATTGCATTGGAATTGAGCTGTGTTTTTTACCATACCGTTCATTTCGTGGGTATAGTTTATTTGTTTCTTTTTTCATTTCGTTTTCTTAACTGTTTTTCTTATTTTTTCAGTGCAATTGGTGGGTGAAATTGAGCTGTATCGATTTAGCTGCTTTTGAATTGAAATATATCGTTAGTATATCTGGTTTTTGTTTTAAAAACCTTAAAATGGACAACACGTTTATTTCACAGCTGCCAATGTGCAACAAACAGCTATGAATCCACCAGCTACAGCGTTAACTGCTGTCTTCACGTTATATCAAAATGACGCGTTGGCGAAAACACTGCTGTATTTGGAAGTGCCTACGTATTACACATGGACTGCCAGTAGAAAATTATTTGAACGACGCAAACGATGAGAGCGAGTCGACGGACAACTTGGCATATTCAAATAAACTACGATAGGCAGACTGTACATCGTGCATCTTAATCAAGATGAATGCTTCTTTCTTCGCATGCTGTTGGTAAATGTGCCCGATCCAACGTCTTTCCAGCAATTGAGATTTGTCAATGGCGTAACACATGCCACTTCCCGCATTGCATGTAAAGCTCTGAATTTACTGGAGAACAGATGCCACTCAATAGCGCAGTCAAAACTGCATTGATGAGTGATGAAGCAGGCGGGGCGATGTGAGTGATGTCGGGCCATGATGACGTCGGGTGGTGGTTGGTGGCGTTACTACAGTCAAAACGCAGGTTAAGTAATAACTTGTTCCACAGACGCTGCACAAGCAATGGAACTGGAGGCAACAAGCTGGCGACGATGGCGTTAGTTTAGCCGGAATAGAAACTAGATTGAACAGCACTGACGAGCACACACAAGGCCCGTGGCGGGCACCGGAGATTCAAAATGGCGTGGGGAAAATGTTCTCTCCCTTCACTGATGAAAAATGCATCTTGCTACTAAATATCGAGCCTTACTTTATGTGAACGGTGACTTAGAGTAAGGGTGAAAGGTCCGACCTCAGGCTGGAATGATGAATATTAACGATGCTTGAGTGTATTGCGGTGGTTGGCGGTGGTTGGCGGTGGTGGTTGGCGGGTGGGCAGTTGGCGGAGTGAGTTTCCGGTGTGAAAAAAAATTTCGGCCCTTGCTGCTACCAGTGTTGCTGCTCGTTTGCTTGTTGGTGAGGAGATTGGTGAAGGCTTTTACTGGGACTGTAGATACACTTAGATTTCTGCACATACTTTATTTGGGTGAGGGTAACACAAGAACCAGCCGAACCGAGGCCCTACTTGCTCTATGGGCATGACGTATAGACCTAGTGCCTCGTCATTGGCTGGCAGTCCAACGTCTAAATTTTGAAGGCTGACATCTCTTTCTCCCTCCCTCTCTCTCTCTCTTTCTCTCTCTCTCTTCTCTCTTTCTCTCTCTCTCTCTCTCTCTCTCTCTCTTTCTCCTCTTCGCTCTCCTCTCTCTCTCTCTCTCTCTCTTCTGTCTGTCTCTCTCTCCTCTCTCTCTCTCTTTCTCTCTATCTCTCGTTCTCTCTCTCTCTCTCTCTCTTCTCTCTCTCTCTCTCTCTCTCTCTCTCTCTCTCTCTCTCTCTCTCAGTCTCATCTATCCTCTCCTCTCACTCTCTCTCTCTCTCTCGTTCTCTGTCAGTCAGTCTGGTTCACATGGCAGTGCATATTGAGCATACGATAATGCTCAAATGGCAACGAATTACATCCATAATATGATCAACATTTGCCTTATATTTAGAGTGTTTCTCTCTCACCTGCAATATATATACTATTATCTTGTCAATATCGGGGTGAAATCAGGTTATGATGTTATTATTCGTATACAGTATAAACTATTATCACAAATGTAAATGTTAGCAAACCACTTTTAACTTGAAAAGAAGTTTTGTGTGTTGATGTTGAGTGAGGTGCGAGGACGAGAGGGAGCATTGTATGGATGACATCATGTCATTTGCCTCAACAGTTAAATGCCAATACGTAAAATTATCATACATTATATGGTTTACATTCATGTTGGGTGATTTACTTGAATTGCAGCTACGTGTTGTTATGACCCCCCTGTAACCTCGTGTAACGAATCTACCCAAGGAGAGTTATTCTGCTCTCCAGACCTGAGATAAGGGATGAGAGAAAGAAAATACATAATAATCGTCATTGAATATGGGCACTATGTTACTCTTAATCAGAAAGATAGGAGCATTCTCTTTTTCAGTGATCCATACATATAAATTTATTTATATTTCTGTTCGCTTATTTCCTTTCGACAGCAGTGCGATATATATATATACCAGTGTGTGGTATTTTGATCAATGAGATTCGTCGTTACAAAACAATTATTCATTCATAATCCAACCCACTACAATGAAAACAATAAAAGCAACATTGTTGTTTTGCACTGCCCATGAAACTGGAGAATAAGGAATATTTTCCACGTCTGTACCATACCAGTCAGCTGGAGAAAAATCTCTCACAAACCGATATAACACTAATATTCTGGATTGTATGTTAATAATTGTTAAATTTACTTTTTTATTTGTATTAACGTATAACACGTATTCTTTCCTATTTCTCACTTTACAAGCATAGACGAATCTCGGTAAGTTTAATCGAAACTATGGAAAGTTGAAACAACATCCGAAATTACCTTAAAGTTGAGCTGCTTCCAGTTGCCAAAAATCCAAGACTTTATACTGATTAGAACTTATGTAATTTGAGCCAGGTGAATACAAAATTTTCTATTGTCAACTAACTGAACATTGGTAAATTTTTACAGTGCTTATCAAAAAGAGAAGAATTATTAGACCCTGACTATGTGCTTATTAATTCTCGGCTCAGAAATGTGAGTGTACAACAGCTACAAGAATTAAATTTAAAATTGAACAGAAAGATCAACAAAATGTGTAGTCTTAACAGCATCATTGATCGGTATGAAAGTTATTCAAAGAAGGAAAGCAGGAGAGACCGACGGACAAACTTGAATTGATTACCAGCGTTGAAAAGGCTACAAATAAATTCAAATCTAAAACTTCTGCATTTAATACAATTAACTTTTTATTTCATGGTGAGGGAATGAAACAATGGCAACCACTGTATTGTATAGCAACAGGAGGAAGTGGAGAGTGTTTGAAATGTCCAATTGTCTATCTTGAAATATTTAATGCTCTTTATTGCGTAGACTCTGAAGATGCTCTCGCAAGATCCATAAAATATCACACACACAGATAGGACAAACATTTTGTAAAGGTATTACGACCCAAGAATAAATCCAAGTGTGGAACGTCTAAAATTCATGAGCATGCAACCGATGTAAGAATTCATATCTGCTCTCATTGTCATTCTTCAAGAATGTAAAATAAAAAAAGCAGATATTGAAGATATTTACTGGGTTTACCGGGTTGATAATGGTCTAGGACGGACTTAAACGTCGTCTCCTCATCTACTGATGTGAGGTTTAGTCTTCATATCTTCAGCACGTTATTGTGACTCATCGTCTGTTATCGTTTATAGGAAACCAGAAAGAGTGAATTAAGTACACCGAGCTTGTATCTCTTTAAGTCTCAGTCGATATTGGTCTTACCAATACAGAATATACGTATCCAGATGCAGACAATGACAAGAAAATCCTTTTTGATGCAGCTCGGAAGTTACAAGCTGAAAAACGGTCATTCTGTGAGTCCTATGAGTCCATTCTATGACCTAAAAAATGCCGTTTCAAAACAAAGTTGTCATTTTTTTAAGTTATGGCCAGATAGATGTGACACGTAAAAACAAGCAAGGTATTCAAGCATCAACCTAGGCTTAAAGACTTACAGATGTTTATTTATGAAATAATGTCATCCGGCCAGGCCCTCAGAGCCCGTGATGATAATGGTTGACACGCATGGGAGTAGCCGTTCCTGGCAGTTGTGGACGTGCTCTTTACTCAGTAACAAGAAGTAAATTCTTAATTCTGTTTCTTAACAGCTCTCTTAATTCTGTTCCTTAACTTATATATATATATATATATATATATATATATATATATATATATATATATATATATATATATATATATATATATATATGTCGTACTTAGTAGCCAGAACTCACTTTTTGGCCTACTATGCAAGGCCAGATTTGCCTAATAAGCTAAGTTTTCCTGAATTAATATATTTTCTCTAATTTTTTCCTTATGAAATGATAAAAGCCACCCATTTCATTATGTATGAGGTCAATTTTTTTTATTGGAGTTAAAATTAACGTAGATATATGACCGAACCTAACCAACCTTACCTAACCTAACCTAACCTATCTTTATAGGTTAGGTTAGGCTAGGTAGCCGAAAAAGGTAGGTTAGGTTAGGTTAGGTAGGTTAGGTAGTCTAAAAACAATTAATTCATGAAAACTTGGCCTATTAGGCAAATCGGCCTTGCATAGTAGCTGAGAAGTGCGTTCTGGCTACTAGGTACGACATATATATATATATATATATATATATATATTATATATATATATATTATATATATATATATATATATATATTATATATATATATGTATATATATAGTTTAATGAAGTTATAAATCGCATGAAACGAGTGGAGGTACGAACGTTTCCTTCTGACTCGTTTAAGAAAGTTTCTTTCCCGCCCAGCGCCCGCCGATGTCGCAGGTCACGACTGACAGCCAGGCTTCTCTCAGTCTCTCAGCCAAGAGGAGCCATCAAGCAACGACAGGTACGGCACATGCCAAGTGTGCGCAAGGTGTGGAGACTCAAGGGTAACGGAGATGTGTGCAAGCATGCTCACAACGGAACCGATTGTCCGGGTATGTGGCGCCCTCCCAAAGAAGGTATCAATCAAGGCCCCACCCAGCAGTCAGGGAAAACACCTCCAACAGCTTCATTTCGACTGAGAATCTACTAGAAGCCATCATAGCAACATCGGTTGGAACCTTGCAGTACATCCCCAAAGCTGCCCGGCCCCAGGCAGCAGCCAAACTATCAAGCCTCTTGAAAAAGGTCAATGATTCCCCCGAACCATCCAAGCATGACGCAACCTTCTCCTGTTTGGAAACATATGCCTAACTGTCCCTGCAAGGAGAGACAAATCACTAGCTTCCTCAGTCATTATGGCTATAAATAGTTTTCCTAGAGAGGACAACCAGGCACCCTCCCCACCCGTGCCAAAAACACCCACCGCAGGAAAGGTATCAACAGCAGAACCGAGGCATCCAAATCAGAGCAACAGTCAGCAAGAAAATAGAAGAAGGCAACACAATAGGGGCAATCAGAGTCATCACCAGTGAAGACACAGTTGCCACCAGGGATGCCGATACAGCACAAGCCCTGAGGGAAAAACACCCACCCAGAGCTCCTCGTGACGACAGTGTTCCCCTAGTCGGTGTCATCAGAACAGAACCCCTGTGTGTGCTCGAGTCCATGGTGCATAAAGCAGCTTTATCCTTCCCATCAGGTTCAGCAGGTGGGTTCACAGGACTAAGACCCAACCACATCAAACAAATGCTCAACCCTGCACTGAGAGACATTGCACAGGGTCTCCTGGTGGAACTAACTAGATTCGCCAACACATGTCTAGCTGGCAACATACCAGTGACCATACGGCCTCTCTTTTTTGGCACTACCCACAGTGCCCTGAGGAAAAAAGATGGAGGAATCAGACCGATAGCTGTGGGTAATTCACTCCGGCGTCTCGTCACTAAGGCTGCTGCTAGAGCAGTTAGTCAGGCAGCAGCCGACATGCTGAAGCCAAAACAGCTTGGGTTTGGCATTCCTCAAGGGTGTGAGGCAGCGGCTCATGCAGCTAGAGCCTACATTGCCAACATTACGGATGAAAAAGCCCTGATAAAGCTGGACTTCAAAATTGCTTTCAATCTGGTTAGAAGGGATGCAGTACTCAGTGCGGTTCATCGCCTTTTTCCTTCCCTCTACCCGTTTGTAAACTCATGCTACAGCAAAAATCTAACTCTGCTTTTTGGGGAACATGAAATTGAATCACAAGAAGGTGTCCAACAGGGTGACCCCTTGCTCCTTTTCTTTTCTGCCTAGTCATCAAGGAAGTCGCCGATAACCTGTCCAGTGAGCTCAACATTTGGTTTTTGGACGATGGTACTCTAGCCGGCTCCCCAGCCTCACTCTGAACCCTTCCAAGTGCGAAATAACCTCCACCAACCAGCACATAATAGAGCAAATAAAGGTTGTTTTGCCTGACATTCATACAACCAACCCTGAGGACAGCACACTCCTAGGTGCTCCTCTTGGAAGGAATGCCATCGACGAGGTCCTTGGTAAGAAGATCACTGACCTGAAGAGGATGAACGAGAGGATTGAAGACATCGATGCCCATGATGCACTTTACCTCATCACCAGATGCTTGTCCCTCCCCAGGCTGACCTACTTTCTAAGATGTTCGCCATCTTTCAACAATATTAAATTAGAAGAGTACGACAGCTTGCTGAAATCAACACTAGAAAAAGCCCTCAATCTTTCCCTCAGCGACTCACAGTGAAAACACGCCTCCCTTCCTGTCAGACTCGGGGGCCTTGGCGTGCGCACAGAAACACAAATTGCTGTACCAGCGTTCCTGTCCTCTTCAGTGGTGTCTGACAACTTGGTGCTACCTGAGCACCTAGTTCATCAGGCAGGGTACATGATCCCAGCTTCACAGACTGCACAACCAAATGGGTCTCTCTCGCAGGACCAGCACCCCAACCACCGCCTTCTGAAGCCCATAAGCAATCCAGCGGGATCGCCCATTGCCGACCAAGAAGCTGCGACTTTGCTAG
>WNGS01142304.1:15556481-15566685 GCA_020271785.1 Procambarus virginalis | reverse complement strand
CTCTGTTTTGTATTTCCTCTTGCTGGCGGTCATCTTGAATGTTCTTCTCTGCACTGGAACACTAGGGGTAACTTTTTCTCATCCATTTTTCACTTCCCTTGGCACATTCCTGTTGTCTCACCTATTTTCAAAAGCACTATACTTTATGTTCTCTGGACACCACTCACTATCATCATCCTGTACTACATACTTAGGATTGTTGAAATATGCTGGAGCTCCTCTGTCTGCCTCTTGGGGAAGGAACTTGGGATAGACCATGTCAATTCGTACATTCAATTCGTACGTGTCAATTCGGCACCTTCATCAGTGCACTGATGAATGTTCCCTCTGGAGGTTCCATGCTGATTTACATCTCATTGTGCACTCACTTGCACAACTGAAGTCATGAAAATAAATTCTCTAACTATGTATGCCCCGTTTACCAAGTGGAAATTTCAATCTCGCGCTAGACTTAGTAACCCTAATCACTGTGCAGTTAAAGATTATAGATGGCATATGGGTCAACCTTGACCCACTTATGTCACCACATACTATCACAAATTACTTTGGAAAGTTATGATCCTAACTGCTCTCACATATATTCTCTGAAATTATTTTGTTCGAATTTCTTTCTAGGATTTCTGTCGTGATTCAAAACACGATCCACAACCTTTGGAGAGATCGATAGCTAGCTGAGATGAATAACAAATTACACACTTTCAGAAGTGATATCTTTTCTTCGTTTATTTCCATTCACCAGAATGGCTGGAAATAGATCTGGCTACGTTAGTAATGACCACACATGACCACACTACGTTAAGTAGACCACACAAAATTAACTCATGACCATTTAACATTTAATAGAACAGAGACCAATGCATTTCTGTCAGAACTATATTGTTTTGCTGACAGTCACTTTCCTCCTTATAGAATGTCCTGATTTTCAGGATGAAAGAAATCTTGCTTTCTCACATTTCTTTGAGTCAGTTGTCCCTCAATAAAATACTGGCGAATCTGCCTCATTTCACACCATTCATCTTATCCCGGGCGGGACAGAAATGTTGGGCGCAATTCCTATCACATATTCACCTATGCCCCTGTTCGCTTAGCAGTAAGCAGGTACTCAGGAGTTTGCCAGCTTGTTGTGGGTTGCATCCTGGGCGGGGTCAGTAATTTAGCCTTGGGGGTCGGGGGGGGGGAACCTTGATATAAGCCTAACGTGTATCAATACACTTTGGCTGCCTGTACCCGAACACAATGAATTATTATTAATTATTATGTCTTTATGCCATTGTTTTATCATCCTTGAATATCTTGGAACTCGTGAACATTCTGTAACATATAGTCAGTGTTATGTAATCATATTGGATTAGTACTTTATTTTTATAAATACTAACGTTAAATCAGCTATCTAATTTCCCCTAATTTAAACAATTTCTCCACTTAGTACTCTTTAATTCTGTTAATTCTTACATGACCTTATTACTCAAATGTTATTTTAATTACATCAGTTGTAGTATTTCTCCTTATAATATTAGAGATTTTTACCAAATTTTCCTGCATTGTATATCTGACACATCTTGAAGTTTCAGTTGAGAAATCTCCAGGGCTCGCCATCCCCACTGTCCAGTCTATGACCAATGGCCACATCAGTGTTCACCAAAGCAGTGCTAATGATTGCTCATATATGTGGAACACCATTAAAGTAACAAGAAACTAAAGCAGTGATTGTATTTTTAACAAATTTGAAAAGATAATAGAGTAATAATTGTGAGGTCAATAAAATACTGTGTTCACTTTGTCTAAAATTCTACTGGTATTTTACAAAATACAAGACAAGTAAAACAATGTAAACAATTAGTGTTTACATGAAATTTCACTCAGAATCTAATCTTGTGTCGAAATACTTTGTGTGAAAGAGAGAATGAATTCGTGTGAGAGAACACACACAAGTGAGAAATCTTTTCAATTTCCATTGTTTGTAAGATTATTTAGATAATATTCATCTAGCAATAAACATGAAAACTCATACAGAAAAGAAACTTTATGAATGCTCTGTGTGTTCAAAATATTTTAAGGAAAACCGTAGTTTAGTATTGCATATGAGAACTCATACAGGAGAGAAGCCATATCAGTGTGCAGTGTGTATGAAAAACTTTTCACAAAGGCCTTCTTTGGTAACTCACATGAGAATTCACACAGGAGAAAAACCATACAAGTGTTCACTGTGTCCTAAAGACTTTGCACAAAAATATTATCTTATAATACATATGAGATCCCATACAGGAGAGAAACCATATGAGTGTTCAGAATGTTCAAAAGGCTTTTCACAAAAATGTGGTCTAGTAAAGCACATGAGAACTCATACCGGAGAAAAACCTATCACTGTTTAGAGTGTTAAAGGCATTTACACAAAAAGGTGATCTTCATAAACATTCACAAATTCATACAGGAGAGAAACTATATCAGTGTTCAGTGTGCATGAAAAACTTTACCCAAAATGTAATCTACTTCAACACTCAAAAGTTCATTCAGGAGAAAAGCCATATCAGTGTTCGCAGTGTATAAAAGAATTTTCGTTTAAAGGTAGCTTAGTCGCCCATATGAGAACTCATACAGGTGAGAAGCCATATCAGTGTTCAGTGTGTCTTAAAAAATTTCCAGTTAAATCTACACTTATAATACATGAAAGAACTCATACAGGCCAGAAACCATATCAGTGTTTTCTTTGTCAAAAATTCTTTCCACAAAAGACAAATCTAATTAAACACATGAGAACTCATACAGGAGAGAAACCATACCAGTGTTCAGTGTGCATGAAAAAATTTGCACAAAAAAGTCAGCTACGTCAACACTCAAAAGTTCATACAGGAGAAAAGCCATTTAAGTGTTCAGTGTGTGCCAGTAGCTTTTCACTTAAATGTAGTTTGATATTACACATGAGATGTCACACTGGAGAGAAACCTTATCAGTGTTTTGCATGTCAAAAATCATTTTCCGGAAATAGTCAACTAGTAACACACATGAGAATTCACACCGGAGAAAAACCATTTAAATGTTCATTTTGTTTAGCATGCTTTTCACAGAGAGGTAATCTAGCAAAACATTTGAGAACTCATACAGGAGAAAAACCATATCAGTGTTCAAAGTGTCATAAAAGCTTTTCAAGGAAACTTCATCTAACAGAGCACATAAGAACTCACACAGGAGAAAAACCATATAAATGTTCAATGTGCTTAAAAGATTTTTCGAACTACACTAATCAAAAAAGCACATGAGAATTCATACTGGAGAAAAGCCTTTTCACTGTTCAGTATGTTTAAAGAAATTTTCACAAAAAATTGATCTCCATAAACACACAAGAATCCACACAGGAGAGAAACCTTTTCAGTGTTCAGTGTGCCTAAAAAAATTTACACGAAAACATCACTTACAATCTCACTTAAGAACTCATATAGAAAAGACTCAATAACCCTTACCAGTTTCTCTAACTGACTTAAAAGATCTTATTAGTGTTACAGGAATGTTATACTAGTGAATGTAAGACTTCTCACATATTCTCATTTAATACATTTAATTTGCAGAAGAGAGTAACCATTTAAGTGTTAAATGTATTCACCTAGTTGTGCTTGTGGGGGTTGAGCTCTGCTCTTTCGGCCCGCCTCTGAACTGTCAATCAACTGTTACTAACTACTAACAATTTATTTTTTGTACACACACACACACACACACACACACACACACACACACACACACACACACACACACACACACACACACACACACACACTATCTATCGCAAGTTCTTTCCCAAGAGGCAGACAAGAGGAGCTCCAGCATATTTCAACAATCCTAAGTATTGTAGTACAGGATGATGATAGTGAGTGGTGTCCCAGTGAACATAAAGGTATAGTGCTTTTGAAAAATAGGTGACATAACAGTAACGTGCCAAGGGAAGTGAAAAATTGGATGAGAAAAAGTTGCCCCTAGTGTTTCCAGTGCAGAGAACAACATTCAAGATGGCCGGCGGCGGCAAGAGGAAATACAAAACAGAGCTTGATTTTGCTGGATTCAGTGAAGAAAGCATTGAGATAACCAGTCTATACAACAAGTTGGAAAATTAGATACTCTGGTGACCTCTCATGTAGAAATAATCAGTAAATTGAAAAAGTAATGACCATTTAAATAGCAAAGTTGGATGTCTTGAGGGTGTGGTGAAAGATCTGTGCAAGGATAAGATTCAATTGGAGACAAATTGCAAAGCCATGGAAGAAGAAAATAGACTCTTAAAAACAGCTTTGGAAGAAGTTAAACTAAATTTAAACATAAATGACTACAATAGGTTAGGTAAGGAATTTCAACAGGAGAAACAGCTTTTGTCAGCACAGATGGAGGAAGTTGCACAGGGAATAGAACAGTGCAAGAAAGATATGCAAGTCACTTATGCACAAGTGGCCAAGGAGAAGGAAAAACTAGAAGAAGCAGTAAAGGAAGTCAAACACTGCAGCAACCAAGATAAAACAAACATTAGGCTAGAAGTGAGGAAAGAACTGGTATCTAACCCGAAGTTGGTGCAAAACACAGTTGATCGAAGGAAGTCCCTGATCATTTTTGGCTGCAAAGAAAAGGAGATAACATCTAGGTCAGAAAAAGCTGTAGAAAAGCGAAAGTAGTAGATAAAGTTGTTGGCCTCGTGGAAGGTCTTACAACCATAGAGAATGTGTGCGACTACAGGAGAATAGGCAGATATGTAAAAGGGAAATTGACCTTTGAGGATCACCCTAAATGGTGCCAAACAGATGGAAGAAGCACTAAGGAATGCTAGAAAATTACAAAATGATGACGATGGGAAAGAGTGGTCGTTAAGACGAGATCTTTCAAAAGAAGATAGAGAGAAGCTGAAATTGAACCTCGCTTAGGCAAAACGTTTAAATGAGAGCAGGAATGAAGAAGAAATCAATTCTTTTTTCTACAAAGTGATAGGGGTAGGCAGACCAGTAAAGTGGTACATAGAGGCAAACCAACAAAATCATTAGAGAAAGAGGGAGTGAAAAATAAGATGAGGGGGAACAAGTTCCTGAAGATTGCATACACCAACATAGATGGAGTAAGATCTAAGATACTGGAGTTAAGTGATGTAATACAGCTGCAGACACCAGACATTGTTGCACTCACGGAGACAAAACTTGAAGATGTTATTTTAAATGAGGTCATATTCCCAAGGGGCTACTCAATTTGGAGACGGGACAGAAAAATTAGGAAAGGCACTGCTGTGCTGGTGAAAGAACACCTAAAGGTGAACGAAATAATGACTGCCAATCCACAAGAAGTTGACATAATAGCACTAGAGATCTGCCATGAGGATGACAAACTAATGATTATAAATGCATATAGTCCACCGCTAAGCAGCACATGGTCAAAGGAGGAGCTAGATAGTAAACGAGAAGGTCTTATAACAATAATGAGAGAGATCATAGCGAGAGCGGATAACGATAGTTCACGACTGTTGATAGTCGGCGACTTCAACTTGAAATCCATAGACTGGGAAGCATATGAAGCTAAAACAGAAGATTTCTGGACCTGTAAATTTGTAGACCTCATCCTGGAAACATTCTTGTATCAACATGTTAAACAAGCTACGAGGATGAGGGAAGGGGACGTTCCCTCTATGCTAGATTTGATATTTACCAGGAAGGAGGAAGAAATATTTGACATTCAGTACCTTCCTCCCTTGGGTAAAAGTGACCATGTCTTTTTGAGAATAAAATATGCGATGCATTATAATCTGGAAGAAAATATGACGGTCGATGTAATTGAAAAACCTGACTTTAGGAGAGGACATTATGGCAACCTTAGGAAATTTTTTAGTGAGTATAATTGGACAGACTTGTTGCTAGGCAAGGAAGTGAATGAGATGTATGTCAAGTTTTGTGAAATATATGATAAAGGCACAAAAACATTTATACCAAAACAGAGAAGCAGAACTAGGAACCAGGATTGGTTCAACAGAAAGTGCGAGAGGGCCATGCAGAGACCAAAAGACACAAAAATGGAATCAATACAGGAAGAGGCCAAACCCCCAAACATACCAGCGATACAAAGATGCGAGAAACAACTACACGGCAGTGAGGAGAGAGGCAGAAAGAAATTTTGAAAAAGGGATTGCAGACAAATGTAAAACAGAACCAGGTCTATTCTATAAATCCATAAACAACAAAGTGCAGATAAAGGATAATATTCAGAGGTTGAAAATGGGAAATAGATTCACGGAAAATGAAAAGGAAATGTGTGAAACATTAAACGAAAAGTTCCAATGTGTGTTTGTACAAAATGAAATCTTCAGGGAACCAGATACAATAAGAATTCCAGAGAACAACATAGAGCACATAGAGGTGTCTAGAGACGAAGTGGAAAAAATGCTCAAGGAGCTAAATAAGAACAAAGCAGTTGGTCCAGATGGAGTTTCACCATGGGTTCTGAGAGAATGTGCACCTGAGCTCAGCATTCCTCTTCAACTGAATTTTCAGGCATCCCTGTTTACAGGATGTAGCGGATGTGTGGAAAAAGGCTAACATAGTTCCAATCTACAAAAGTGGAAGCAGGGAATTATGGGGTCTGTGATTGCTCTGTAGAGAGAGTTACAGAATTTTTCCTGTTTCTGTGAAATGGCATTGGAGAGAGAGAGAGTGTAGTATGGGAGGGTACTTGACTCTTAACGGTTTTAGAGGTGGGGGGGGGGGGGGGGACAGAGGTGTAACGTCGCCTCCCCCCACAATGTGAGACAGGCAGACACTGTCCTAGGCCATCCCCTCCTTGTGACGTCATGGGGCGCCTCATGGTGAGGGCGTCTGTGATTGGCCTAGGCACCTTGGCCTCTAGGTGAGTTTTGGCGCGAACAGCTGTGATTGGGAGCGGCACCATACCGTTGTGCCGGCTTTGTGCTGATTGGTCCAGACAAGGTAGGGGGGAGAGATGGGCATTTAAGTTTCCCCTATCCTGCCAAAATCTTCAGTTTGAGCTGGGCAGCAAGCTGAGGAGCAGGTGCAACCCGCTCTCACACAATACAGCACATATCCCGCCAAACACACACCGAAACTACGACGTTCGCACAACGTTCGAACAAGTTTTAACACCTAACCAGTTATAACAACAATATAGGAAGTTGTAACAGCGTTCTAATACGTCATAAACACGTTAAGCCAAGATGTAACACCTTTATTACAAGTTGTAACAAGCGGAACTAGAGACAGTTACGGTTTGTGTTTCCAGGGATATGACTTAATGCTTAAAGTCAATATGTTGAATATGAATTAGTACATATGTGGTATATTCCCAGTTACGTTTTTTCCAAGGCCCAAACTCTTCCTCACGTACCAATTTACGTCTCACAGAACCCGTCCATCGCCGTAGACAGCAGAATAGTCGTGATTGGTTCACTTATAATGAAAATTGTAGTTTCAGAACCCACATGGGTTTCAAATTTACCTGGTATTGTTCCTGCTCTTAGAATATTACAGATCAGCTACATCCTATTGAAGTTTCGTAGTTTTGTTTTGAGAAATATTAGTTCTTCTTAGTAAATTATAATAAGCACTATAAATTATTACATAGAATAATAGTGCTTCACCAATCAACATTATATACACTAGTTTGTGCTTTAAAAATCTTTAAAGAATGTATTGTAGGAATGTTAACAGAAAACGATGGTACGTTGGAATGTCTATGGGGTAAACTACTACTGCAAACAGGATGGCATAGTGTCTGCTACTTACTGTAGGATGGGTAGTGTCCACTACCACCTGTTAGGTGGGTAAGGGGTCCATACCACTTGTAGAATGGGTCTGGGCCCAATAACTAGACCTACTAGAATCACTGATAGTACTGCCACGACTCTTGATCACATTTGACCAACATAACCTCTCCGCTTACTTCAGGTATAATCACCGATAGCACTACAGACCATTACCCCACATTTCTCTTAACTAACATTATCAAACACCTCTTGAGTCAAGGGAGTTAAGCTTTAGGCTGCACAATGAAACTGCTATAGACAATTTTATAACTGCTGCTGATAATGTCAACTGGAAATCCGAGTTAGGTAACATAGGGGACATCAACCTAGCAGTGCAATCTTTTCTTCAAAAACTCTTAACCTTTATAACACCCACTCTCCTAGGCTTACAAAACAAGTCACAACCATAAGGCTTAACAATCCTTGGCTTACAAAGGGAATACTTAAATCCATTAATAAAAAACATGATCTTGAGAAGAAGTACAGGTTAGGAACCGTCTCCAAAGAATTTTCAAAGAATTACTCGTTATTGCTATCTAAAATAATTAGACGAGCCAAAACTAAATTCTACGAAGATAAATTTACCCAAATAAAGAGCAACATTAAAAAAACTTGGAGCACAATCTCACAAATATTGGGATCAAGAAGATTTTAATATCAAACCAACACTCCTGTCCAATAACGATGGTCAGCTTTCAGCCTCTGATTCTGCTATTGAGTTCAATAGGTTCTTCTCTTCCATTGGGTCATCCCTTGCAAATGATATTCCATCTTCCAGTACTGATGTTAAGGACTATCTTACAGGTAACTATCCACAGTCTCTGTACCTAAAGCCTACTAATTCCACTGACGTCAATGAGATAATCCTTTCCCTTAAAACCAAGTCTAGTGCCCTTGATGAGATACCAACTTTAATTTACAAAAAAGCCTCCAGATCTTTAGCCCCTCCTATTGCATTGCTCTTCAACAAGTCACTTGAACTCCAAACCTTTCCAGATATTCTAAAGAAAGCGAGAGTAACCCCTGTCCACAAATGTGGTGATCTCACAGATGTTAACAACTACAGACCTATATCAATCCTGCCTAACTTGTCAAAAATATTTGAAAAACTAATCTACAAGCAGCTTTACTCTTATTTAGCCAAGCACAATATACTTAGCTCTTGTCAATATGGCTTCAGACCCCCAAAAAGCACTAACGATGCACTTATTAGTATGATTAACTTGATTCATGCAGCTCTTGATAAAAATGAGTTCCCTGTTGGGTTATTTGTGGACCTGCGTAAGGCTTTTGACACTGTCAACCACCAAACCTTCTTCTTAAATTACATCATTATGGAGTCAGAGGACACTCCCTGCAATACCTCAAATCTTACCTTACTGACAGGCTCCAGTATGTTTCTGTGAATAATCAATTTCTCCCACCCTACCCATCAACATTGGTGTTCCTCAGGGCAGCATACTTGGCCCTCTCCTCTTTCTCATCTACATTAATGACCTTCCAAATGCCTCCCACACCTCAAACCAATTCTATTTGCTGAGACACAACCTTCATTTACTCCAGTCCTGACCCCCTTGCTCTAAATGCCACAGTAAATACTGAGCTAAATAAAGTCCATCTTTGGCTAACTGCCAACAAACTCACCCTTAACATTGACAAAACTTTCTATATTCTGTTTGGCAATAAATCCTAATCAAATAAATCTCAAAATAAACAATACCCAAATTGTAACAATTAGATGGCAAGTTCCTTGGCGTTCTCATTGACCACAAGCTGAATTTCCAGGGACACATTCTAAATATATCAAAAAAAGTTTCAAAAACTGTTGGCATTCTTTCTAAGATCAGATATTATGTACCCCGACCTGCCCTGGTGACTCTCTATTACTCCCTCATCTATCCATATCTCAACTATGGTATTTGTGCTTGGGGTTCTACTACCCAAAATCATTTACGTCCTCTAATTACTCAACACAAAGCTGCTATTAGGACAATATCCAACTCTGGCCCCAGACATCACTCGGTACCCCTACTCAAATCTCTGAATATGTTAGATATTAAGTCACTGCACATTCTCTCATGTGTATCATACATATATAAAACGCTGAACTGTAATGCCAATCCTGAACTCAAAAGCTTCATTGAAGGTTGTAACAGAACCCATGAGCACCACACCAGAAATAAATACAGTTTTGATATTCCAAGAGTACGGCTTAATCAAACTAGAAATGCTCTACAAATCAAGGGACCCAGAATGTGGAATGACCTCCCCAACCATGTTAAGACACCTCTCTCAACCAGTTAAGCTTAAAATTAAACACTACCTAATAAATTCCCTGTAACCTACCTTACCCTCTATTTTCAACCCATGTCTGTATTTTTTTTTTTTTAATCAACGCTGTTTGTCAACCTTTTGTATTTGTGCTGCTTTTTT
>WNGS01142304.1:15522921-15550832 GCA_020271785.1 Procambarus virginalis | reverse complement strand
AGAAAACGTTGTTACGTTGGAATGTCTGTGGGGAAAACTACTGCAAACAGGATGGTATAGTGTCTACTACCTACTGTAGGATAGGTATAGTGTCCACTACCATCTGTTAGGTGGGTAAGGGGTCCATACCATTATAGGGTGGGTCTGGGCCCAATAACTACTCATAGGATAGGTATGGGGTCCACTACCGCCTACTAGATGGGTATATGGTCCACTACCGCCTGCAGGATGGGTATGGGGTCCTCTAATGCCCACAGGATGAGTATGGGGGTCCACTACACCCTACAAGATGGAATGGGGGTCCACAAGATGGGTATGGGGGTCCACAAGATGGATATGGGGTCCACCACACACAGTAAGGATATCTGGTCCAATTCCGCCTACAGGATGGATATGGGGTCCACTACCATACAAGATGGGTATGGGGTCCACTACCACCCACAGGATAGGTATAGGGTCCACTACCACCTACAGGATGGGCATGGGGTCTACTACCACCCCCAGGAGATAAGCAAAGGCCCACTACCACAACAAGATTGGTGTGGGGTCCACTAGTATCCACAAGATGGGTGTCGGGTCCACTACTACCCACAGGATGGGTATGGGGTCCACTACCCCACAAGATGGGTATGGGGTTCACTACCACCCACAGGATGGGTATAGGGTCCACTACTAACCACAGGATGGGTAAGGGGTCCACTACCATCCACAGATGATTATGGGGTCCACTACCACCGACAAGATGTGCATGGGGTCCACTACCATCCACAAGTTGGGTATTGGGGTCCACTACCAACCACAAGATGGGTATGGCTCCACTACCACCCACAATATGAGTATGGGGTCCACTACCATCCACAAGATAGGTATGGGGTCCACTACCACCCACAAGATGGTTGTGGGGTCTACTACCATCCACAAGATGGGTATGGGGGTCCACTAGATATGGGGTCCTCTAGCTATAGGTATGATAGGTATGGGGTCCACTACCACCCACAAGATGGGTATGGGGTCCACTACTACCCACAAGATGGGTATGGGGTCCACTACCACCCACAAGATAGGTATGGGGTCCACTACCACCCACAAGATTGGTATGGGGTCCATTACCACCCACAAGATAGGTATGGGGTCCACTACCACCCACAAGATGGGTACGGGGTCCACTATCACCCACAAGATTGGTATGGGGTCCTCTAACTCCCACAAGATGGGTATGGGGTCGGCTAAAACCCACAAGAAAAGTATGGGGTCCACTACCACCCACAAGATAGGTATGGGGTCCACTACCACCCACAAGATGGGTATGGGGTCCTCTACCACCCACAAGATGGGTATGGGGTCCACTACCACCCACAAGATAGGTATGGGGTCCACTACCACCCACAAGATGGGTATGGGGTCCACTGCCACAAAGTTATCAATTTATGAAACAGATTGACAAATTTTAAATTCCAAGTTTATACATATTGTGAAATTGAGTCTATGTAGTAACATAAATTGGTAAGTCATTAGTATTGTAAGTTAAGAATCTGATGCATGTGTGTGTGTGGCGGGGGGGGGGGGAGCGACACCCTTGGTAAGGGAGAGTGGCAGGTAACTTGAGACGTTCTTCGGTCAACGTGGGGTCGGGGGGGGGGGGTGTCAAACCCACCCACCAACATCTGGGCATAGAACCAGCAGTCTCTACAACAACACAACACTCCTCCAGCCTCCAGCTGGTGCTTGTAGATGCCTCATCTAACCTCACTTATGTCACACAGTAACCTACAGTTCCAGTGATATTTAAACTCCTCATCACAGTGGCGTCTCACCAATATAAACTGTACTGGATTTTGTCACGAAATAGCTTTATGCTGACTGGACGAAAATATATGTATGTATGTATGTATGTATGTATGTATGTATGTATGTATGTATGTATGTATGTATGTATGTATGTATGTATGTATGTATGTGTGTATGTATGTATGTATGTATGTATGTATGTATGTATGTATGTATGTATATATGTATGTATGTATGTATGTATGTATGTATGTATGTATGTACTCACCTAATTGTCCTTGCGGGGGTTGAGCTTTGGCTCTTTGGTTCCGCCTCTCAACCGGCAATCAACTGGTGTACAGATTCATGAGCCTACTGGGCTCCATCATATCTACATTTGAAACTGTGTATGGAGTCAGCCTCCACCACATCACTGCCTAGTGCATTCCATTTACTAACTACTCTGACACTGAAAAAGTTCTTTCAAATGTTTCTGTGGCTCATTTGGTTACTCAGCTTCCACCTGTGTCCCCTTGTTCGCGTCCCTCCAGTGTTAAATAGTTCATCTTGTTTACCCGGTCGATTCCCCTGAGGATTTTGTAGGTTGTGATCTTGTCCCCCCTTACTCTTTTGTCTTACAGTGTCGTAAGGTGCATTTCCCGCAGTCTCTCCTCATAACTCATGCCTCTTAGTTCTGGGACTACTCTAGTAGCATACCTTTGGACTTTTTCGAGCTTCGTCTTGTGCTTGACAAGGTACGGGCTCCATGCTGGGGCCGCATACTCCAGGATTGGTCTTACATATGTAGTGTACAAGATTCTGAATGATTCCTTACACAGGGTCCTGAACGCTGTTCTGATGTTAGCCAGCATCGCATATGCCGCAGACGTTATTCTCTTTATGTGGGCTTCAGGAGACAGGTTTGGTGTGATATCTACTCCTGATATTTCTCTCTGTTGTTTCATTAAGTACTTCATCTCCTATTCTGTATCCTGTATCTGGCCTCATGTTTCCTCTGCCTAGTTTCATTACTTTGCATTTACTCGGGTTGAACTTCAACAGCCATTTGTTGGACCATTCACTCAGCCTATCTAGGTCATCTTGTAGCCTCCAACTATCATTCTCTGTTTCAATCCTCCTCATAATTTTTGCATCGTCGGCAAACATTGAGAGGAACGAATCTGTACCCTCTGGGAGATCATTTACATATACCAGAAACAGTATAGGTCCAAGGACTGACCCCTGCGGGACTCCACTTGTAACGTCTCGCCAATCTGAGACCTCACCCCTCACACAGACTCGTTGTCTCCTGTTGCTTAGGTACTCCTCTATCCACCGGAGTACCTTCCCTTTCACTCCAGCCTGCATCTCCAACTTTCGCACTGGCCTCTTCTGTGGCACTGTATCAAAGGCTTTTTGGCAATCCAAAAAATATGCAGTCTGCCCACCCTTCTCTTTCTTGCCTTATTTTTGTTGCCTGGTCGAAGAATTCAAGTAACCCTGTGAGGCAGGACCTGCCATCCCTGAACCCATGTTGATGCTGTGTTACAAAGTTCCTTCGCTCCAGATGCTCCACCAGTTTTTTTCGCACAATCTTCTCCATCAGCTTGCATGGTATGCAGGTTAGGGACACTGGCCTGAAGTTCAGTGCCTCCTGTCTATCCCCTTTCTTGTATATCGGGACTACGTTAGCTGCTTTCCAAATATCTGGCAGTTCCCCTGTTGCCAGTGATTTGTTATACACTATGGAGAGTGGTAGGCACAGTTCTCTTGCTCCTTCCTTTAGAACCCAAGGGGAGATTCCATCTGGGCCTATAGCCTTTGTCACATCCAACTCTAGTAAACACTTCCTTACTTCCCCGCTGGTAATCTCAAACTCTTCCAGTGGTTCCAGGTTAGCTATTCCCTCTCTTACCTCTGGAATTTCTCCTTGCTCTAATGTGAAGACCTCCTGGAATTTCTTATTCAACTCCTCACACACTTCCTTGTCATTTGTAGTGAATCCTTCTGCCCCTATCCTTAATTTCATAACCTGTTCCTTTACTGTTGTTTTTCTCCTGTTGTGGCTATGCAACAATTTAGGCTGAGTCTTTGCCTTGCTTGCGATGTAATTTTCGTATTGTCTTTCTGCCTCTCTTCTCATCCTGACATATTTATTCCTGGCATTCTGGTATCTCTCTCTGCTCTCCAGTGTTCTGTTATTCCTATAGTTTCTCTATGCCCTTTTACTTTGCTGCTTAGCTAGCCTACATCTCTGATTAAACCATGGATTTCTCTGTTTTCCTTTTGGACTGGACAAACATGTTTGCTGCGTTCTTGCACTTCTGCGTAATGTAATCCATCATATCTTGGGCTGTCTTTCCCCTGAGCTCTGTTTCCCATGCTATATCTGTTAGGAATTTTCTTATCCCCTCATAGTTTCCCTTTCGGTATGCTAACCTTTTGGTTTCGGTATCCCTCCTCGAGTTCAATAACCCTACTTCAATCAAGTACTTAAACACCAGTACACTGTGGTCACTCATTCCTACTGGGTCCTCAAAACCGATTTCTCTTATGTCAGAGTCGTTCAGAGTGAAGACTAGGTCGAGTCTCGCTGGTTCATCATTGCCTCTCATCCTTGTGGGTTCTCCGACAAGCTGGGTATGTATGTACGCATGCTTGCATGCATGTTTGTATATATGTATGTATGTATGTATGTATGTATGTATGTATGTATGTATGTATGTATGTATGTATGCATGCATGCATGTATGTATGTATGTATGTATGTATGTATGTATGTATGTATGTATGTATGTATGTATGTATGTATGTATGTATGTATGTATGTATGTATGTATGTATGTATGTATGTATGTATGTATGTATGTATGTATGTATGTATGTATGTATATATGTATGTATGTATGTATGTGTGTATGTGTGTGTGTATGTATGTATGTATGTATGTATGTATGTATGTATGTATGTATGTATGTATGTATGTATGTATGTATGTATGTATGTATGTATGTACTCACCTATTTGTGCTTGCGGGGGTTGAGCTCTGACTCTTTGGTCCCGCCTCTCAACTGTCAATCAACTGGTGTTCAGGTTCCTGAGCCTATTGGGCTCTATCATATCTACACTTGAAACTGTGTATGGAGTCAGCCTCCAACACATCACTGCCTAATGCATTCCATTTGTCAACCATTCTGACACTAAAAAAAGTCTTTCTAATATTTTTGTGCCTCATTTGGGCACTCAGTTTCCACCTGTGTCCCATAGTGCGTGTGCTCCTTGTGTTAAATAGCCTGTCTTTATCTACCCTGTCAATTCCTCTGAGAATCTTGTACGTGGTGATCATATTCCCCCCTAACTCTTCTGTCTTCTAGCGACGTGAGGTTTAATTTCGGTAGTCTCTCCTCGTAGCTCGTACCTCTCATCCCGGGCACTTGTCTGGTGGCAAACCTTTGAACTTTTTCCAGTTTGGTTTTATGCTTGACTAGATATTGACTCCATGCTGGGGCTGCATTCTCCAGGATTGGTCTGACATAGGTGGTATACAAAGTTCTGAATGATACCTTGCACAAGTGTGGTAAATGCCGTTCTTATATTAGCCAACGTGTCATATGCTGCTGATGTTATCCTCTTGATATGGGCTTCAGGGGACAGGTCTGCCGTGATATCAACCCCAAGGTCTTTCTCTCTCTCTCTGACTCGTGTAGAGTTTCATCTCCCAAATTATACCTTGTAACTGGCCTCCTGCTCCCTACACCTATCTTCATTATATTTGCTTGGGATAAACTCTAACAACCATTTGTTAGACCATTCCTTTAGTTTGTCTAGGTCTTCTTGAAGCCTCAAGCAGTCCTCCTCTGTCTTAATCCTTCTAATAATTTTGCCATCGTCAGCAAACATTGAGAGGAATGAGTCTATGTATGTATGCATGTATATATGTATGCATGTATGTATGTATGTATGTATGTATGTATGTATGTATGTATGTATGTATGTATGTATGTATGTATGTATGTATGTATGTATGTATGTATTCCCAATCATGTTAAAGACTCCCCCTCTATCATCCAGTTTAAGAGAAAAACAACTATGTACTAAATAATCAACTCCTTGTAACTTTAATTATGCTGACCTTCCTATCAGTATTCAGACTGTTGAGAGATCTATCCTCCCCGGCGGAATGTTCAAGCGGAAGAGGCTGGCTGTGCCCATCGACCAAAGAGACAATTTTGTTGTTCATGTGTCAGAATGGTACAGTTCATCCGAGCCTTCATCTGTTGAAGATTTTAACAATAAGCTCACAGATACTATCGTCCAGTTTATAGAATCACTTGATCCATCGTCCAGGCCACGTTACCCAAATTACACTAGTTTTAACACTTATGCTTATTATAAAAATTCTAAATTGCATGCACTAAAACGCACTGCCAGAAGAATTGGACTAGTTTATAGAAGGACCCGCACTGCTGAAATGCTTAAGCTCTTTCAAGCGGCTCTGGCTGAGGCCAGGGAACGTATGGTGGAGCTGAGGCAGACAGACTGGGAAACTTTTGTCAGTGGTCTCAATTCTCACACGCCACTAAGTCGGGCATGGAAGGATATCAACAAGATCAAAGGGAAAAATGCTGCAGAGATCTCACACCCTAATCCTCTGCACAGAGCAAATGAGCTTGTTGATGCCTGGGCCACGACTTCCAGCTTTGACAGTCTTCCTCTACCCACGCAGATTGAATTAAATAATAGATATGTTGATAGAATAAGGATCCTTGACTTCATGCTTCATCAAGAGGATGACTGTGACATGATTTTTACTAAATACGAACTAGACTCTGCTCTACATATAGGCAAAGCTACATCACTCCGGGGAGGCTGGAGTTACTTACGGCATACTGCGTATGCTTCTGCTAGTTCCAGGGAATCCCTTGCTTGAATTGTATAATATGAGCAATGTAACTAGGGCGCTTCGAAAGTCATGGACCAACAGTCTTATTATTCCCATTCCTAAACCAAACCAGCAGAGTGCTTTTCACCCAATCTTCCTCACTAGTTGTCTTTGTAAGTGTCTTGAGAGGATGGTTCTCAACCGTCTCCTTTACAGAATTAGTAACAAGTTGTCTCCCCAGATATATGACTTAATGCATGGAAAGAGTGTACATCACTGTATTACCACATTCCTCACTCTGCATACTGATAGGTCATATACCACTTTCCTAGATCTTAAGTCAGCCTTTGACATTGCTAACCCACATGTCATTTTGAGCGAATTTGCTAAAATAAATGTTGGAGGATGGCTTCTACGGTGAATAAGAGGCTATCTATCCAACAGGAAGTCATCTGCACTGTTCCAAGGGCATAGGAGTGTAACGAGAAATTTTGAACTTGTCACTCCACAGGGAGGTGTCCTTAGTCCTTCTCTGTTCAATGTGTTAAGCAATGTACTTTTAAACTTAGTAGCTAGAAGGCCCTGAGAACACATCATTAGCTATGCGGATGATATACTGATCCACACCAATGAGTATACCAACACCCAAATTATTCTGAACACTGAATTGTACACATGTCAGGAACTAGGCTTAGTCATCTCAGTAGAGAAAACAAAGATCCTGAACCGACACCCACACAGACGGGGTTGAGCGGTTCGCAAAATGCAGTAGGATGATGGCTCTCTGCTCGACTATGTAACCAGATACAAATACCTTGGGTTTGAGGTTCTACTTCACCGCAATGTTGTAGCCAGACTGGGTCGCCAATGTAGAAAGAGGCCCCGTACTCTCAAGGCTGTGGCAGGCTACCATCCAAGCTATGGTGCAAATGTGAGAATTGGCATAATTGTGAATCTCTCATATATTAGGTCACTGATTGATTATGCTGCACCCATGCTTGCTCTAGTGCCTGAGAGAATGCTTGGAGGCTAGAAAAGATGCAAAACGAAGTCATGAGGACTATCCTCGGATGCCCCCGTACAACTAAATTACTAAACATGAGGAAGGAACTGAATATTTCATGTGTAAGTGATCGTATCATTGAAATTAGTGCTTTGATTGGTATCAAGATGCTTAGGCTAACCCACCCTAACCCCTGCACTGAAGCCCTCCAACCCTTCTTCCTTGAAGGTCAGCATCCCTCCAAATGGATAACCAAGACTGCCACTGTGCTCATAATGTATAATATTCATCACCTCCACCAAGAGAGACAACAACAACACTTTCCTTCCCCATGGGAGATCACTCCTTTCCAAATTACTGTCCCTCCATTTCCCACCCAACAAACTGATTAAAGAACAAGCCTTGCTTCGACAAGAAGCAAAGTACAATGCCTTAAGCCAAATTGATGCTTTAGTCAGAGAGCGCTCACTTTCCCAGATTATTTACACTGATGAATCCTTGCATCAGTCCCATGGTGCAGCTGGAAGTACAGTTGTTGTGACAGGGAGAGATGGTTCCTTCTCCCATGAGTGTGGAGCGCGTCTAAGTTACTGGGCCTCCACTCTTCAAACATAATTGGTTGCCATAATCCTTGCACTCGAGCGCGTATATGAATCCAAAGTTGACTCGCTAATTGTAAGTGACTCCTTGTCATCCTTGACTGCCCTCAGCTCCCCAAGGCATAACTGTGACGTGCTTATCTCTGAAGCTAGACACAGATATAATGAAATAATCAATGATGGAGTCAGAGTCTGTCTTCTGTGGATTCCTTCCCATATTGGTCTCCGAATACATGATAGAGCTGATGAGTTGACCAAGACTTTTGCTCGTGAAGAGGGAATTGATTTCCAACTTGGACATGCCTCAGGGCAGAAATATTCCGGGAACATCAACTGAATTTCGGTGACTTGAGGCACAGTGAAATTCACACCATTTCCTCCATCTATCATCATTCTATTATGCAGGATATACCGCACATCTATGGGTCATCCAATAAGGTTAGCAGACTCCTAGATGTTACCACTGCTAGGCTTAGGCTCGGCTACAAGTACCTCTAGGAGTTTGTAACATCTGCTGATGTAGATCTGACTAAATGTAAACTGTCAGCGGAACTACTCGCATACTTTGCGTCATTATATAATGGAATGTGAAAAAATCGCGTAATTCAGAGATAACACCTTTAATGGTGTACAAAAAATGTGTAAGTACTTCATTCATAATGTTGTGCTGCCCGAAATCTTAGCGAAGTATCCAAAATTTTCTTACTGTATTCAATTTTACTTAATATATATAATATATATATAATATATAATAATATTAATATATAATAATATAATAATTACTTAATATATAATAATTTTTCTTACTTAATTAAATTTTAGTAATAAAAGGATAGACTGGGAGATAATAAACAGGGAACTTACAAACATTCCATGGGAAACTGTTTTAAAGACATCTTCAGTCATTAAACGGAAGATAAAACTATCTGTATCACTGTATATCAGTGCTGCCCTATCTGTATAGTGCTTCTTAAGTACCCTGTACCAAAAATGGTACAAACTGTATTTCGCTAGCTCAAGAATCTGGAACCCAATGTAATTAGGGTGAGTAATTTTAATGAATGGTTTGGAACTGACGGACAATAATTTATTGTCACCTAAATGCACCATACGTTTAAAGCGAGGATTCTTCTCATCCTGTAAAAATGCCCTAGCAGAAGTCACTAGTTTGGTGTCAATGGCAAAACGGGATGGGTTCAGTAGTGTTTTACCAAAAACACTATTAGTTAATAGTTTAAATAATGTTTTCCTATCGTTACTACTGGAGGCATTTCGATTGTTAACGTTGGTGTTAACAATTCCGCCATAAAATCTGACTGGTGGAACTCGTAAATGGCGTGTATAGTCTCTACTTCAAGTCCTATCTCAATAAATAGCTGTAAGAGGTGTAGAGATATGAAATAATGTTTTTTGGATAGATGATCCCCAACCAGCTTAATATTTTGTTGGGGGAGCTTTGTAATGTTATTTGTTTCCAGAAGTTCCCTACTAAATGGAGAGATATCCTCCATACTTATCCCCCTATGGTGTAAACATAGGGGTAGATCATCTGTTAGTTTAGCTATTTCAGGTCTTATTTGTTTGGTGTCAATTAAGAGCCAGTACCTTTTGTTAGAAGAGAATGGCTGTTCTGTCATTATCTTCCCTTCACTAATGAAGAAGTTCATCTCATCAGATGACAACCTTCTTAGTCCACCATAGGGTAATTTCTTAGTCATACAACTCCCATAAAGTGAGTTGAAATCTAAATACAGTAAGAATGAAGATCTATCCCCCTGTGGGTTAAAAGATGGGTTGACGTAGCGGTTGTTAGCTCTGACGTATCTCCTAACTGCAGTTGTAAAACCCCCTCGTATGTTTTGTGACAGGAGATTGTGCAACGTTGTATCTGCACTTAACTCCAACGATATTTTGCTGCTTTTCAAGAAGCAGTCGTAGGAGTAGCCCGAAGGCTACAGTAATGAGTCATTTCTAATGAAGATATCATTTAGAATTACCCTATAGTGAGTAAAAATGTCAGCCAGTAAACCACGTCACACTTCAAATAAATAAGGAGATAATCATTTAATGACCTACATCCTGTTGCCTCCCATACTAATTANAGTATAGTGGAGCGTGCCATCAAAACTTTAAAACATAAACTGTATCATTATATGACCCAAGCTAATTCATTACAATACATTCACATCCTCCCAAAAGTTGTGGACGTGTACAAGCACACATTGCACAGAATACTAAGAAATACGCCACATGTCATTCATAAGTTGCAAAACATTGAAGATATACGAAGACAGTTTAAGGTCATGTATTTAAACAATGACTACCCCTTAACCCCCATCAGTCCACAACTGCAGGTTGGACAGTATATACGACTGGCAAAGCGAAGGAATATATTTCACAAGGACTTTTTGCTCCAAAATACAGAAGAAATATTTCAGGTGTCTCATATCGACAGAACACAGCCAATCCCAACCAACAAAATCAAAGATTTAACCAACGAGCCGATCAGTGGTATGTTTTAAGAGCAAGAATTGATTCCAACATCTCTTCCAGACTATTTTCCCATAACGATATTATAGTCTAGGAAGACATCGAAAGGACACAGATAATATTTCGTCAAGTGGAGAGGGTACCCAGAACCCTCCAATTGCTGGATTAAAGTTCAAGACATCGTCAAATTTAAAAAAAAATGACAGTTCATCAGGACTCTCTCGTAGAGAAACACCATCAACTGTTATTTTTATTAAACAATTTATCGCCCAAGAAGCAGAATAAACTAATCAAGGCTTTAAAACGACAGGAAATTGAATCAATTTGTGAAATTTTTGCCAATTTTCTGAAACGAAACATCCCCAACCCGCTCTAACACATGACAGCACATATATCTTCTTCTTCTTGAGAATAGGTGCAGTTTGCATGAAGGGTTAACCCTCCCGATGACTGCACCAGGACAGACGTAAGGAGATGCGTTGACGGTTAGGATGAGAAGAAAGTCAAAAGATTTAGATGTGATGGGCCGTAGAGAGAGGAGAGGCGGCGAAAACAGAGTCGAACGTTAGAGGGAGACACCCTGCACCGGGGGGCGGGGCGTCGCGGTCACGGTGGCAGCTGACCCACGCACGGCTTAGCAGTGTGTGCAAGACGGGAACTAATACTTCTCCGGAAACTTGTATATCGGAAAGCGCAAGCAGTACGCTTCCCAAATCACCCGCTCGTCAGCGGGCAGCCGCTGACGATATCCCCACCATCGGTATTGGTTTCTGTCTAGTGATGGATTTCAGATGTCGGGTGATATAGTGTCTATCATCCGATACTCCAAATTCAATATTATAAGGTAACCGAAACCAATTACTTACCTCCCATTTTCTATGTTGCCAGTAGTAATAGGGATAGTTTCTTGGGTCGACATGACTTGGAATTTGTTCACCTAACTGGATCTGTGCACATTCGTCCCAGTAATTCGGCCTAGGTGTGTGTAGTTTTGGTTGGAAATCTGGATGAACGTTGTATAATGTGTCACAGTAGTTGTCGATGGTTCTAAAGTCTGTTTCAGGTTTTTCTATTTCTCGGTATAACTGAGATTTTAAGTGTTCAATAAATTCGTCTTCATCTGAACTTTCCGAGTTTGAGCTTATTTCTTCTACTTCTGGTGTATCCGAAATATCCAGGGACATCCTGTGTGTGCCGCCTCTGTGGCGAGACTGAGCGGTATCCCCCATCCGACATCTTTATATACACCTCCGAAACCCCTCCCACATCCGGTGTCCTTGGTGGGTTCTGCGCATATATTTCTGCGCAATAGGACGCTGAGCGTCGCATCTCAGATGCCTTTTGCGCAGAAATATATGCGAACTTATATGGTGAACGATATCCCCACCAACTTATCACTTATATGGTGAACGATATCCCCACCATCACCACCTAAGAGGCTATTGTTATGTTGGGCTTTGGGATGAAGTTCCTCTCCTAACTGCCCCCTGAGATTTCTTTACCTGCTTCTGAACTGCCCCTGGAAAAATAATAATAATAATAATAATAATAATAATAATAATAATAATAATAATAATAAAAGGCAACACTCCCACACCCTATTAAAACCCATGACATAACGTCTCAAGAAAGCTTCTTAAGATAATAAAACTGGAGAGAGGTTTTATTCACACACCTTGTGGACATGATTGTAGATGTTCAGAGACCAAGTGCTCACACAAAGTCACCCCACAACTGCTGCAGGTGAAAGTGGGGTGAGGTTTCAAGGCGACGTTGCCGCAAATGAGACATACAAATCCACTCTCTCTGGTAGGCTGGCGATGTTTACCTCCTAACAAGGAAATAGCATATAATTATACACTCACACACACAAACACACACACACACACACACACACACACACACACACACACACACACACACACACACACACACACACACACACACACACACACACACACACACACACACATAACCCTTGGTTTAATAGCCAGTGTCAGGAAGCAAAAATGGCCAGCAGGCGGGAGTGGAGGAAGTACAGAAGAGAAAGGACAGAGGACAACAGGATCAGATGCAACAGAGCTAGGAACGATTACATTAACATAAGACGAACATCGGAAAGGGACTATGAGAACGATATTGCAATCAAAGCGAAAAAACAACCTAAGCTACTACACAGTCATATAAGAAGAAAAATGTCGGTGAACGACCAAGTGACAAGACTAAGGAAGGCAGAGGGGGCATATACTGAAAGTGACAAGGAAATCTGTGAGGCACTGAATGCCAGTTTCCATGGAGTGTTCACTACCGAGCCTGAGCAGCTCCCATTGTTGGAAGGGGTTACCCTAGAAGAAAGACTATCAGATATAGAGGTGACAGCAGAGGAGGTAATGAAACAGTTGACAACTCTAGATGCATCCAAAGCAGTAGGACCAGACAATCACCGTGGATACTAAAAGAATCAGCGCAGGCCCTCAGCGTGCCTCTGGCAATGACCTTTAATGAGTCACTTATGTCGGGAGAATTGCCCAGTTGCTGGAAGAAGGCAAATGTCGTGCCGATCTTCAAGAAAGGCGATAGGGAGGAGGCACTTAACTATAGACCTGTATCACTGACAAGCATCCCCTGTAAAATACTGGAAAGAATAATTAGGCTACGATTGGTTGCACACCTGGAGAACGTTAGGTTTGTGAACAAACATCAACATGGGTTCTAGACAGGGAAATCGTGCCTAACAAACCTTCTGGAATTCTATGATAAAATAACGAGGATAAGACAGGACAGAGATGGTTGGGCAGACTGCATATTTCTGGACTGCCAAAAAGCCTTTGATACAGTACCGCACATGAGACTGCTGTTCAAACTCGAGAGGCAGGCGGGGGTGGGGGAAAGGTCCTAGCATGGATAAGGAACTACCTAACAGGAAGGAGCCAAAGAGTTACGGTAAGGGGCGAGAAGTCGGACTGGCGAACAGTAACAAGTGGAGTACCACAAGGATCGGTGCTGGGACCAATTCTATTTCTTGTATATGTTAACGACATGTTTACGGGTGTAGAGTCCTACATGTCGATGTTTGCGGATGACGCAAAGTTGATGAGAAGAGTTGTGACAGATGAGGATTGCAGGATCCTCCAAGAGGACCTGAACAGGTTGCAGAGATGGTCAGAGAAATGGCTACTGGAATTCAACACGAGCAAATGTAAAGTTATGGAAATGGGACTAGGAGATAGGAGACCAAAGGGACAGTACACAATGAAGGGGAACAGCCTACCTGTGACGACGCGCGAAAGAGACCTGGGTGTGGACGTAACACCTAATCTATCTCCTGAGGCACATATAAATAGGATAACGACAGCAGCGTACTCTACACTGGCAAAAGTTAGAACATCATTCAGAAACCTAAGTAAGGAGGCATTTAGGGCGCTTTACACTGCCTACGTGAGGCCAGTCTTAGAGTATGCCGCCTCATCATGGAGTCCCCATCTGAAGAAGCATATAATGAAACTGGAAAAGGTTCAGAGGTTTGCAACGAGACTCGTCCCAGAGCTACGAGGGATGGGGTATGAGGAGCGCCTGAGGGAACTGTGCCTTACGACACTAGAAAGAAGAAGGGAGAGGGGGGACATGATAGGAACGTATAAAATACTCAGAGGGATTGACAGAGTGGACATAGACGAAATGTTCACACGGAATAGTAACAGAACGAGGGGACATGGATGGAAGTTGGAAACTCAGATGAGTCACAGAGATGTTAGGAAGTTTTCTTTTAGCGTGAGAGTAGTGGGAAAATGGAATGCACTTAAGGAACAGGTTGTGGAAGCAAATACTATTCATAATTTTAAAACCAGGTATGATAGGGAAATGGGACAGGAGTCATTGCTGTAAACAACTGATGCTCGAAAGGCAGGATCCAAGAGTCAATGCTCGATCCTGCAGACACATATAGGTGAGTACATATAGGTGAGTACACACACCCACACCCTCATGAAGATAGGAAACCATCTCAATATTTCTCATTTGAAATAAATACGAATAAATAAATAAATAAATAAATAAGGGTTTACCTCCACCACAGGTTCTCCTGTGGAGTCCACTAGATTGAACACATAGAGTTTCCCCACAGAGGAGGCAGCAATAAGTTGTATGCACGAATTGTGGTGATGAGCTCCAACCACAGATGTTGCAAATGTTTCCTGGATGTGACATCATCCCCTCACCCAGAAAAAAATTAATAATGAATATATATTCTCTAACTCAAAACACCCCTCTCCTATATATAAATATATATATAATATATTTATATTCTCTCTCACTCAAAACACCCCACTCTCTCTTATATATATACATATATATATATATATATATATATATATATATATATATATATATATATATATAATATATATATTATATATATATATATATATAGCCCCCATATGAAATAGATATTAATTTACTTACATTTTAGCCTAGACGGGGATGGAGAGTGGAAGGTTTCAACACTAGCTGTATAATACGACGAAGGAAGGGTGTGTGGCGTCCTTATATTTGAGTCCAGGAGACTCGAACTAGGGTTCGAGTCTCCTGGTGGGAAAGTGTTCTATAGTTGAATAACTACTCTTGCGTGTTTAGGCAAGTTGGGCATAAGCAAAGACACAGTGTCTTCCCATATTCAACAGGGACTTGATGATAAAACGTAAATTTGACCCCTCACTTCCTCTGGTGGTCTTGGGAGATGGTGGTCTTTGGGGTGTTGAAATACCCCAGAATTACCATCTCTTTTAAGGCTCTGAGAGTGGTGCAGTGGGTTAACGCGTTAACTGTCATGCCTGGAGTTGGAAGGCTTCTGTGCTAGCTAGGGTTCGAGTCTCCTGGTGGGAAAGTGTTCTATAGTTGAATAACTACTCTTGCATGTTTAGGCAAGTTGGGCATAAGCATAGACACAGTGTCCTCCCATATTCAACAGGGACTTGATGAAAAAACGTAAATTTGACCCCTCACTTCCTCTGGTGGTCTTGGGAGATGGTGGTCTTTGGGGTGTTGAAATACCCCAGAATTACCATCTCTTTTAAGGCTCTGAGTGTGGTGCAGTGGGTTAACGCGTTACCTGTCATGCCTGGAGTTGGAAGGCTTCTGTGCTGGCTAGGGTTCGAGTCTCCTGGTGGGAAAGTGTTCTATAGTTGAATAACGACTCTTGCGTGTTTAGGCAAGTTGGGCATATATATATATATATATATATATATATATTATATATATAATATATATATATATATGTGTGTGTGTGTGTGTGTGTGTGTGTGTAATTGGACCATTTATGCGGGAAATATGGAGGAGTGTACATCTGCCACAGTTTACCAACTTAATATTTTTCATCAACCGGCAAGAATATTTGTAGCTGGATTTAGCAATTCTGGGAAAACCAGTCTGGTGATAAATTTATGTGTTAAATACCACGGGAAATTCTCAAAAATTACAGTGTCAACTGCAAATAATACTGAACATCTTCTTTCAAACAACCCCATTTTGCGAAACAAGGTACACTCTCCCAAGGGCTGATAAACCATTTAGAGTATAAGAATCCTTTTTCAAAAGAGTCAGTTTTGTATATAATTGATGACTTATACCTAGAAGCCATACAGAGTCCAATTATAGTCAATATCTTCACCCAGGGAGACACGATAATATTTCTGTAATTCTAATTAGTAAAAATTTGTTCCCCCAGGTGAAATATGCTAGGACAATAACTCTGAATTGTACCCATTATATATTAATAAAGCAGAGAGACATAACCCAACTTGAAATTTTAAGTGGACAGTTATATGGGCGAAAAACTATTATAATTTCGTTAAAATATACCGTCGGGCAATATCCCAGAGTGAGTATGGCTATTTATTGCTCGATCTGACAGTTCCTGAGACATTACAACTACGAACGAGCATTGTTAATGATGACCAGTGTAAAATTGTTTATCAAATGTGAACAAAAAAATGCCTTTAACGACGCAGAAACGGTCAATTCTTACCACCGTCTATAATGACATTCTAGCTTGGGTGATTTCACAGGATCAATTCAAAAATTGTATAAGCCCGCCAGACTTAAAGACACCAGTATCAGTATTGCAGTTTTGAGGGAATTTCTCCGTGGGGAGCGATCTTATACCTTACATAGAAGAAATTTAGGTAGGTTTCCATGGCGGAAAATATTAGCTCCTAAGCCCCGCACCGTAATTGCCTGTGATTTGGGAGATTTTGTAGTTTACAAAAATACAATAGTGGTGTTAAATATTTTGATTTGTGTCGATGTTCATTCTCGCCTAATGCAGACTCAACGTTTAAAAACAAAAAATTCAACTGATGTGGTAGCTGCTCTAAAGAAGATGTTAGAGGCAAACCCCCAGTTTCACTGGGTAAGACGAATATTCACCGACCGAGGTAGAGAATTTTACAACAGGACAGTTCAAAATTATTTGAATAAGAAAAATATTAAATTATATAGTGTATTTTCGGAAATGAAATCTAGTATGGTGGAGCGTGCCATCAAAACTTTAAAACATAAACTGTATCATTATATTGCCCAAGCTAATTCATTACAATACATTCACATCCTCCCAAAAGTTGTGGACGTGTACAAGCACACATTCCACAGAATACTAAGAAATACGCCACATGTCATTCATAAGTTGAAAAACATTAAAGATATACGAAGACAGTTTAAGGTCATGTATTTAAACAATGACTACCCCTTAACCCCCATCAGTCCACAACTGCAGGTTGGACAGTATGTACGACTGGCAAAGCGAAGGAATATATTTCACAGGGGCTTTTGGCTCCAAAATACGGACGAAATATTTCAGGTGTCTCATATCGACAGAACACAACCAATCCCAACCTACAAAATCAAAGATTTAAGCAATGAGCCGATCAGTGGTATGTTTTAAGAGCAAGAATTGATTCCAACATCCCTTCCAGACTATTTTCCCATAACGATATTACAGTCTAGGAAGACATCGAAAGGACACAGATAATATTTCGTCAAGTGGAGAGGTACCCAGAACCCTCCAATTGCTGGATTAAAGTTCAAGACATCGTGAAATTTAAAAAAAAAAAATGACAGTTCATCAGGACTCTCTCGTAGAGAAACACCATCAACTGTTATTTTTATTAAACAATTTATCGCCCAAGAAGCAGAATAAACTAATCAAGGCTTTAAAACGACAGGAAATTGAATCAATTTGTGAAATTTTTGCCAATTTTCTGAAACGAAACATCCCTAACCCGCTCTCACACATGACAGCACATATATGACTTAATGCTTAAAGTCAATATGTTGAATATGAATTAGTACATATGTGGAATATTCCCAGTTACATTTTTTCCAAGGCGTAAACTCTTCCTCACGTACAAATTTACGTCTCACAGTACCCATCCATCGCCGTAGACAGCAGAATAGTCATGATTAGTTCCTTTATAATGAAAATTGTAGTTTTTAGGTCCCATAGGGGTTGTGAAATTTACCTGGTATTGTCCATGCTCTTAGAATGTTACAGATCAGCTACATCCTATTGAAGTTTCATAGTTTTGTTTTGAGAAATATTAGTTCTTCTTAGTAAATTATAATAAGCACTGTAAATTATTACATGAATAATAGTGCTTCAACCATCAACATTATATACACTAGTTTGTGCTTTAAAAATCGTTAAAGAATGTATTGTAAGAATGTTAACAGAAAACGTTGTTACGTTGGAATGTCTATGGGGTAAACTACTGCAAACCGGATGGTATAGTGTCTACTACCTACTGTAGGATGGGTATAGTGTCCACTACCATCTGTTAGGTGGGTAAGGGGTCCATACCACTTATAGGGTGGGACTGGGCCAAATAACTACTCATAGGATAGGTATGGGGTCCACTACCGCCTACTGGATGGGTATATGGTCCACTACCGCCTGCAGGATGGGTATGGGGTCCTATAATGCACACAGGATGAGTATGGGGGTCCACTACTCCCTACAAGATGGGTATGGGGGTCCACAAGATGGATATGGGGTCCTCCACCACACACAAGAACGGTATCTGGTCCAGTTCCGCCTACAGGATGTATATGGGGTCCACTACCACCTACAAGATGGGTATGGGGTCCACTACCACCTACAAGATGGGTATGGGGTTCACTACCACTCGCAGGATAGGTATAGGGTCCACTACCACCTACAGGATGGGTATGGGGTCTACTACCACCCCCAGGATAAGTAAAGGGTCTACTACCCCCAACAAGATTGGTGTGGGGTCCACTAGCATCCACAAGATAGGTGTCGGGTCCACTACTACCCACAGGATGGGTATTGGGTCCACTACGACCCACAAGATGGGTATGGGGTTCACTACCACCCACAAGATGGGTATAGGGTCCACTACTAACCACAGGATGGGTAAGGGGTCCACTACCACCCACAGGATGAGTATGGGGTCCACTACCACCGACAAAATGCGCATGGGGTCCACTACCATCCACAAGATGGGTATGGGGGTCCACTACCACCCACAAGATGGGTATTGGCTCCACTACCACCCACAATATGGGAATGGGGTCCACTACCATCCACAAGATAGGTATGGGGGTCCACTACCCCCCACAAGATGGGTGTGGGGTCCACTACCATCCACAAGATGGGTATGGGGGTCCACTAGGTATGGGGTCCTCTAGCTATAGGTATGATAGGTATGGGGTCCACTACCACCCACAAGATGGGTATGGGGTCCACTACCACCCACAAGATGGGTATGGGGTCCACTACCACCCACAAGATTGGTATGGGGTCCAGTACCACCCACATGATAGGTATGGGGTCCATTATCACCCACAAGATGGGTATGGGGTCCACTATCGCCCACAAGATTGGTATGGGTTCCACTAACTCCCACATGATGGGTATGGGGTCTGCTACTACCCACAAGATAGGTATGGGGTCCACTACCACCCACAAGATAGGTATGGGGTCCACTGCTACCCACAAGATAGGTATGGGGTCTGCTATTACCCACAAGATAGGTATGGGGTCCACTACCACCCACAAGATAGGTATGGGGTCCACTACCACCCACAAGATGGGTATGTGGTCCTCTACCACCCACAAGATGGGTATGGGGTCCACTACCACCCACAAGATAGGTATGGGGTCCACTACCACCCTCATGATGGGTATGGGGTCCACTACCACCCACAAGATAGGTATGGGGTCCACTACCACCCACAAGATAGGTATGGGGTCCTCTACCACCCACAAGATGGGTATGGGGTCCACAACCACCCACAAGATGGGTATGGGGTCCACTACCACCCACAAGATGGGTATGGGGTCCACTGCCACAAAGTTATCAATTTATGACACAGATTGACAAATTTTAAATTCCAAGTTTATACATATTGTGAAATTGAGTCTGTGTAGTAACATAAATTGGTAAGTCATTAATATTGTAAGTTAAGAATCTGATGCATGTGTGTATGTGGCGAGGGGGGGGGGGGCGATACCCTTGGTAAGGGAGAGTGGCAGGTAACTTGAGACGTTCTTCGGTCAACGTGGGGTCGGGGTGGGGGGTAGTGGTCAAACCCACCCACCAACATCTGGGCATAGAACCAGCAGTCTGTACAACAACACAACACTCCCCCAGCCTCCAGCTGGTGCTTGTAGATGCCTCATCTAACCTCACTTATGTCACACAGTAACCTACAGTTCCAGTGATATTTATACTCCTCATCACAGTGGCGTCTCACCAAAATAAATTGTACTGGATTTTGTCACGAAATAGCTATATGCTGACTAGACGAAAATGTATATATGTATGTATGTATGTATGTATGTATGTATGTATGTATGTATGTATGTATGTATGTATGTATGTATGTATGTATGTACTCACCTAATTGTACTCACCTAATTGTGCTTGCGGGGGTTGAGCTTTGGCTCTTTGGTCCCGCCTCTCAACTGTCAATCAACTGGTGTACAGTTTCCTGAGCCTACTGGGCTCTATCATATCTACATTTGAAACTGTGTATGGAGTCAGCCTCCACCACATCACTGCCTAGTGCATTCCATTTACTAACTACTCTGACACTGAAAAAGTTCTTATGTATGTATGTATGTATGTATGTATGTATGTATGTATGTATGTATGTATGTATGTATGTATGTATGTATGTATGTACTCACCTAATTGTGCTTGCGGGGGTTAAGCTTTGGCTCTTTGGTCCCGCCTCTCAACCGTCAATCAACTGGTGTACAGATTCCTGAGCCTACTGGGCTCTATCATATCTACATTTGAAACTGTGTATGGAGTCAGCCTCCACCACATCACTTCTTAGTGCATTCCATTTACTAACTACTCTGACACTGAAAAAGTTCTTTCTAATGTCTCTGTGGCTCATTTGGGTACTCAGCTTCCACCTGTGTCCCCTTGTTCGCGTCCCTACAGTGTTGAATAGTTCATCCTTGTTTACCCGGTCGATTCCCCTGAGGATTTTGTAGGTTGTGATCATGTCCCCCCTTACTCTTCTGTCTTCCAGTGTCGTAAGGTGCATTTCCCGCAGCCTCTCCTCATAACTCATGCCTCTTAGTTCTGGGACTACTCTAGTAGCATACCTTTGGACTTTTTCGAGCTTCGTCTTGTGCTTGACAAGGTACGGGCTCCATGCTGGGGCCGCATACTCCAGGATTGGTCTTACATATGTGGTGTACAAGATTCTGAATGATTCCTTACACAGGTTCCTGAACGCTGTTCTGATGTTAGCCAGCATCGCATATGCCGCAGACGTTATTCTCTTTATGTGGGCTTCAGGAGACAGGTTTGGTGTGATATCTACTCCTTGATATTTCTCTCTGTCTGTTTCATTAAGTACTTCATCTCCTATTCTGTATCCTGTGTCTGGCCTCCTGTTTCCTCTGCCTAGTTTCATTACTTTGCATTTACTCGGGTTGAACTTCAACAGCCATTTGTTGGACCATTCACTCAGCCTATCTAGGTCATCTTGTAGCCTCCTACTATCATCCTCTGTTTCAATCCTCCTCATAATTTTTGCATCGTCGGCAAACATTGAGAGGAACGAATCTATACCCTCTGGGAGATCATTTACATATACCAGAAACAGTATAGGTCCAAGGACTGACCCCTGCGGGACTCCACTTGTAACGTCTCGCCAATCTGAGACTTCACCCCTCACACAGACTCGTTGTCTCCTGTTGCTTAGGTACTCCTCTATCCACCGGAGTACCTTCCCTTTCACTCCAGCCTGCATCTCCAACTTTCGCACTAGCTTCTTCTGTGTCACTGTATCAAAGGCTTTTTGGCAATCCAAAAATATGCAGTCTGCCCACCCTTCTCTTTCTTGCCTTATTTTTGTTGCCTGGTCGTAGAATTCAAGTAACCCTGTGAGGCAGGACCTGCCATCCCTGAACCCATGTTGATGCTGAGTTACAAAGTTCCTTCGCTCTAGATGCTCCACCAGTTTTTTCGCACAATCTTCTCCATCAGCTTGCATGGTATGCAGGTTAGGGACACTGGCCTGTAGTTCAGTGCTTCTTGTCTATCCCCTTTCTTGTATATCAGGACTATGTTAGCTGCTTTCCAAATATCTGGCAATTCCCCTGTTGCCAGTTATTTGTTATACACTATGGAGAGTGGTAGGCACAGTTCTCTTGCTCCTTCCTTTAGAACCCAAGGGGAGATTCCATCTGGGCCTATAGCCTTTGTCACATCCAACTCTAGTAAACACTTCCTTACTTCCCCGCTGGTAATCTCAAACTCTTCCAGTGGTTCCTGGTTAGCTATTCCCTCTCTTGCCTCTGGAATTTCTCCTTGCTCTAATGTGAAGACCTCCTGGAATGTCTTATTCAACTCCTCACACACTTCCTTGTCATTTGTAGTGAATCCTTCCAGCCTTATCTTTAATTTCATAACCTGTTTCTTTACTGTTGTTTTTCTCCTGTTGTGGCTATACAACAATTTAGGCTGAGTCTTTGCCTTCTTGAGGTTATCTTGAGATGATTTCGGGGCTTTAGTGTCCTCGCGGCCCGGTCCTCGACCAGGCCTCCACCCCCAGGAAGCAGCCCGTGACAGCTGACTAACACCCAGGTACCTATTTTACTGCTAGGTAACAGGGGCATAGGGTGAAAGAAACTCTGCCCATTGTTTCTCGCCGGCGCCTGGGATCGAACCCAGGACCACAGGATCACAAGCCCAGCGTGCTGTCCGCTCGGCCGACCGGCTGCCTTGCTTGCGATATCATTTTCGTATTGTCTTTCTGCCTCTCTTCTCATCCTGACATATTTATTCCTGGCATTCTGGTATCTTTCTCTGCTCTCCAGTGTCCTGTTATTCCTATAGTTTCTCTATGCCCTTTTACTTTGCTGCTTAGCTAGCCTACATCTCTGATTAAACCATGGATTTCTCTGTTTTCCTTTTGGACTGGACAAACTTGTTTGGTGCGTTCTTGCACTTCTGCGTAATGTAATCCATCATATCTGGGGCCGTCTTTCCCCTGAGCTCTGTTTCCCATGCTATATCTGTTAGGAATTTTCTTATCCCCTCATAGTTTCCCTTTCGGTATGCTAATCTTTTGGTTTCGGTATCCCTCCTCGAGTTCAATAACCCTACTTCAGTCAAGTACTTAAACACCAGTACACTGTGGTCACTCATTCCTACTGGGTCCTCAAAACCGATTTCTCTTATGTCGGAGTCGTTCAGAGTGAAGACTAGGTCGAGTCTCGCTGGTTCGTCATTGCCTCTCATCCTTGCGGGTTCTCTGACATGCAGGGTATGTATGTATGCATGCATGCATGCATGCATGCATGCATGTATGTATGTATATATGTATGTATGTATGTATGTATGTATGTATGTATGTATGTATGTATGTATGTATGTATGTATGTATGTATGTATGTATGTATGTATGTATGTATGTATTTATGTATGTTTGTATGTATGTATGCATGTATGTATGTATGTATGTATGTATGTATGTATGTATGTATGTATGTATGTATGTATGTATGTATGTATGTATGTATGTATGTATATATGTATGTATGTATGCATGCATGCATGCATGCATGCATGCATGTATGTACTCACCTAGTTGTGCTTGCGGGGGTTGAGCTCTGGCTCTTTGGTCCCGCCTTTCAACCGTCAATCAACAGGTGTTCAGGTTCCTGAGCCTATTGGGCTCTATCATATCTACACTTGAAACTGTGTATGGAGTCAGCCTCCACCACATTACTTCCTAATGCAATCCATTTGTCAACAACTCTGACACTAAAAAAGTTCTTTCTAATATCTCTGTGGCTCATTTGGCACTCAGTTTCCACCTGTGTCCCCTTGTGCGTGTGCCCCTTGTGTTAAATAGCCTGTCTTTATCAACCCTGTCGATTCCCCTGAGAATCTTAAATGTGGTGATCATGTCCCCTCTAACTCTTCTGTCTTCCAACGAAGTGAGGTTCAATTCCCGTAGTCTCTCCTCGTAGCTCATACCTCTCAGCTCGGGTACTAGTCTGGTGGCAAACGTTTGAACCTTCTCCAGTTTAGTCTTATGCTTGACTAGATATGGACTCCATGTTGGAGCCGCATACTCCAGGATTGGTCTGACATATGTGGTATATAATGTTCTGAAAGATTCCTTACACAAGTTTCTTAAGGCCGTTCTTATGTTAGCCAACCTGGCAAATGCTGCTGATGTTATCCTCTTGATATGAGCTTCAGGGGACAGGTCTGGCGTGATATCAACCCCCAGGTCTTTCTCACTCTCTGACTCTTGAAGTATTTCATCTCCCAAGTGATACCTTGTATCTGGTCTCCTGCTTCCTACCCCTGATCTTCATTACATTACATTTGCTTGGGTTAAACTCTAACAGCCATTTGTTCGACCATTCCTGCAGCTTGTCCAGGTCTTCTTGAAGCCTCAAACTGTCCTCCTCTGTCCTAATCCTTCTCATAATTTTGGCGTCGTCAGCAAACATTGAGAAGAATGAGTCTATACCCTCTGGGAGATCATTTACGTATATCAGAAACAGGATAGGTCCATGCACAGAGCCCTGTGGGATTCCACTGGTGACTTCACGCCATTCTGAGCTCTCACCCATCACTATAACTCTCTGCTTCCTATTGCTTAGGTACTTCCTTATCCACTGGAGCGCCCTTCCAATTACTCCTGCCTGTTTCTCCAGCTTGTGCATCAACCTTTTATGGGGTACTGTGTCAAAGGCTTTCCGACAGTCCAAAAAAATGCAGTCCACCCATCCTTCTCTTTCTTGCTTAATCTTTGTCACCTGATCGTAGAATTCTATGAAGCCTGTAAGGCAAGATTTACCCTCCCTGAACCCATGTTGCTGGGTTGTCACGAAGTCTCTTCTCTCCAGATGTGTTACCAGGTTTTTTCTCACAATCTTCTCCATCACCTTGCATGGTATACAAGTTAAGGACACTGGCCTGTAGTTCAGTGCCTCTTGTCTGTCACCCTTTTTAAATATTGGTACTACATTAGTAGTCTTCCATATTTCTGGTAGGTCTCCCGTTTCCAGTGACCTACTATACACTATGGAGAGTGGTAAGCAAAGTGCTCCTGCACACTCTTTCTATACCCATCGTGAGATTCCATCCGGCCCAACAGCTTTTCTCACATCCAACTCCAATAGATGCTTCTTGACCTCATCTCTTGTAATTTCGAACCTTTCCAAGGTCACCAGGTTTGCTGCCACCTCTCCTAGCGCCTTGACTTCTCCCTGTTCTATTGTAAAGACCTCCTGGAACCTTTTGTTGAGTTCTTCACACACCTCTTTATCATTCTCTGTGTTCCTGTCCTCGCCCACCCTAAGTTTCATCACCTGTTCCTTCACTGTTGTCTTCCTCCTGATGTGACTGTGTAATAGCTTTGGTTCGGTCTTGGCTTTATTAGCTATATCATTTTCATACCTTTTCTCAGCTGCTCTTCTCACATTAACATACTCGTTCCTGGTTCTCTGGTATCTCTCTCTACTTTCTGGTGTTCTGTTATTACGGAAGTTCCTCCATGCCCTTTTGTTCAGCTCCTTTGCTTTCATACATTCCCTATTAAACCACGGATTCTTCCTTTGCTTCTCTGTTTTTTCCTGTTGGGCAGGGACAAACCTGCTTACAGCCTCCTGACATTTTTGGGTGACATAGTCCATCATGTCTTGTACGGACTTGGTTTCGAGTTCTGTGTCCCAATGTATATCCCATAGGAATTTATTCATCTCCTCATAGTTTCCCTTTCGGTACGCCAGCCCTTTGTTTCCCAGTTCTTTTTGGGGGTGATAATTCCTAGCTCAACCAGGTACTCAAAGCTCAATACACTATGATCACTCATTCCCAAGGGGGCTTCCAACTTAACTTCCCTTATATCCGACTCATTTAGGGTAAATATCAGATCAAGCAAGGCTGGTTCATCCCCTCCTCTCATTCTTGTCGGTCCCTTGACGTGTTGACTTAGAAAGTTTCTTGTTGCCACATCCAGCAGCTTAGCTCTCCATGTGTCTGGGCCTCCATGTGGGTCTCTGTTCCCCCAATCTATCTTTCCATGGTTGAAGTCTCCCATGATTAGTAGCCTGGATCCGTTCCTGCTAGCCACAGAAGCTGCTCTCTCTATTATATTGATGGTGGCCAAGTTGTTTCTATCATATTCCTGTCTGGGTCTTCTGTCATTCGGTGGGGGGTTATATATGACTACATACTATAAATTTTCTGTCTTCTCTCTTCGAAACTCCAACCTTCTCTAAGTAGCAAAGCTACACCACCTCCTCCTCTCCCTTCTCTCTTTTTTCCTCACTACATAGTAGCCCTGTGGAAACACTGCGTTTGTTATGGTGTTTGTTAGCTTTGTTTCTGTGAGTGCTATTATGTCTGGGTTTTCTTCTAGTGCCCAATCTCCGAGTTCACTGTTTTATTTGTAATCCCATCTATGTTAGTGTACATTGCCTTGAAGCTCACTTTCTTCAGTCATTTTCTTGTCCTTTCTTGGCGAGCATTCTGCTGGTGTGGGAAGCTTTTCCGTGGGTGAGAAGATCTGTGAGATGGTTTGCAGGGTCTCAGAGGAGTTTGGGGTGAGGGGTGGGGGTTTCAGGGAAGGGGGGACAGGTAGGTTGTGGGTTAAGGAGATAGGGGGACATGGAGGATACGGGTGAGGGGGGAGGAGGGATAGGGAGGGTATGGGATGAAGGGGGAGGGGGGACAGGGGGGGAAAGGTGGGAGGGGGGGACATGATGGGAATGGGGAAGGGGTGACAGGGTAAGAATGGGGTGGGGGGGGAGGGGGTGTGGGTGGGGGCAGGTAGGGTGAGGGAAAGGGAGGGTTTCTATGCAGAGGGGTGTGGTGGTGTTGCCCTCCCTCTGGTGTTGCTGGGATGCTGGTTTGGGTCGCTCTTGTCTCTAGGACTGTCTGTGTTTGGGGGGTGTGATTCCTGGTTTGCTCCTCTCTCCCTGCGCTTCCTCCTTGCCTCTGCTGCCCTGGCTCTCTCCTCCTCGTCCTGTCCCTCTGCAGGAATACTTTCTTGTATCCCTCCACATGCTGCAGTCGACTCTTCCTTTCGAGATATCCTCCTTCGTGGTTTCGTTTGTAAACACCACCTTTACAAGTCGGTTTCTGTCCTTGTTGTACCAGCCCAACCTGAAAACCTTCTCAATGTTTCTTTCAGCCCATTACATCTGTAAACCCTTCAGTAGCCCCTGTACTGCCTCTCTATCCTTGCTATTCCATTCTTGCCTGTTGGATCCTTCCTGTTCTTTGATGCCAACAACTACCACTGATCTTTTCTCTCCCACCAGCTGAGTGGTGCCAATGCTGCTTCCTGTGAGGTGGCTGCTGCATGGCTACCTCCCTCACTGTGTCCATAGCTTCTGAGCTCTTTTTCAGTATGTCCGCAAATGTTTCAGTTATAGAGGCATTACTGCCAATGTAACATTCCCACCTTCCTTTTGGATGATAGTCTGATGTTCGGTCTCTTATTTTTCTCTGTGAGGTATTGTTATCCTCCCTTGCTGATGTCAGCTCACATTGCAGGTTGTTAATTGTAATCCTCATTTCCTGAATCTCCTTCCTGAATTCCTCCAAAACTTGGGTTAACATGTCCTAGCTTATATGGTCACTCTGGCTGTTCCTGTGTCCCT
>WNGS01142304.1:15494816-15517882 GCA_020271785.1 Procambarus virginalis | reverse complement strand
TGGGCCAGTCACCCCCAGACACCCCCCAGATCCCCCCAGACCCCAGAGGAAGGGAGACTCTGGTACAGGAGTTTCCATGAAGAATCTCAAGGTTTGGTACACCAATGCTGATGGGGTATCTAATAAAGCAGAGAGATAAAAGAAAGAGTGAGTGAGGCAAATCCTGACATAGTTGCGATTGTGGAAACTAAAATAATGACATGATCTCAGATGCAATCTTTCCTGAGGGTACCAGTGATAAGAAAAGAGAGGACACAGAGACAGGGAGGGGGAGTGGCACGCCTAATAAAGCGGAAATGAAGTTTGAAGACCTGGGAAATCGGGTTACCAATGAGTGCACAAGCTTTAACATGGAACTTGACAGTAGATGGGAGGAAGATTGTGATTGGTAATCTACAATCCCCCACAAACAGTAGAAGACCCCAGACAGGAGTATGATGACAACAACAAGGCATGCATAGATGAACTGCAGAAGGCAGCAACACTAGCCCACAGAATGAGAGCGAAGCTGCTGATCATGGGGACCTAAATCATGGAGAGATAATTGGGAATCAAGGAATCCCCATGGAGGGGACGAAACGTGGGGAGCAAAATTAGTAGATGTATAGACAGGAATTTCCTAACACAGCATGTGAAGGAAGACACAAGGGAAAGAGGAGGAGATGCACCGAGCCTATTAGACCTGATTTTCACCCCAGAAACGTAGAAGATATCGAGAATTTGGAGCATGAAATACCTCTAGGGGCCAGTGACCATTGTGTCCTAGTCTTTGACTACATGATGGAATTCAAACTTGTGACCATGGGACAAGAGATCTGGGAAAGGAGAGTTGACTACAGGAAAGGAGACTATAGGAGGATAAGGGACTATCTGGGAGAAGTGCAGTGGGAGGAAGAAATTAGAGGAAAAACAGTCCAAGATATGATGGACCTAGTCATACAGAAATGCCAAGAGGCCGAAGAGAGATTTATACCAACAGTAAAGGGAAAAAATAAGAAGGAATATAATAACCCATGGTTAATAGACAGTGTCAGGAAGCAAAAATGGCCAGCAGGCGGGAGTGGAGGAAATACAGAAGACAAAGGACAGAGGACAACAGGATCAGATGCAACAGAGCTAGGAACGATTACATTAACATCAGACGGACATCGGAAAGGGACTATGAGAACGATATTGCAATCAAAGCGAAAAAACAACCTAAGCTACTACACAGTCATATAAGAAGAAAAATGTCGGTGAACGACCAAGTGACAAGACTAAGGAAGGCAGAGGGGAATATACTGAAAGTGACAAGGAAATCTGTGAGGCACTGAATGCCAGTTTCCATGGAGTGTTCACTACCGAGCCCGAGCAGCTCCCATTGTTGGAAGGGGTTACCCTAGATGAAAGACTATCAGATATAGAGGTGACAGTGGAGGAGGTAATGAAACAGTTGACAACTCTAGATGCATCTAAAGCAGTAGGACCAGACAAAGTATCACCGTGGATACTAAGAGAAGCAGCTCAGGCCCTCAGCGTACCTCTGGCAATGATCTTTAATGAGTCACTTATGTCGGGAGAATTGCCCAGTTGCTGGAAGAAGGCAAATGTCGTGCCAATCTTCAAGAAAGGCGATAGGGAGGAGGCACTTAACTATAGACCTGTATCACTGACAAGCATCCCCTGTAAAATACTGGAAAGAATAATTAGGCTACGACTGGTTGCACACCTGGAGAACATTAGATTTGTGAACAAGCATCAACATGGGTTCTGGACAGGGAAATCGTGCCTAACAAACCTTCTGGAATTCTATGATAAAATAACGAGGATAAGACAGGACAGAGATGGTTGGGCAGACTGCATATTTCTTGACTGCCAAAAAGCCTTTGATACAGTACCGCACATGAGACTGCTATTCAAACTCGAGAGGCAGGCGGGGGTAGGGGGAAAGGTCCTAGCATGGATAAGGAACTACCTAACAGGAAGGAGCCAAAGAGTTACGGTAAGGGGCGAGAAGTCGGACTGGCGAACAGTAACAAGTGGAGTATCACAAGGATCGGTGCTGGGACCAATTCTATTTCTTGTATATGTTAACGACATGTTTACGGGTGTAGAGTCCTACATGTCGATGTTTGCGGATGACGCAAAGTTGATGAGAAGAGTTGTGACAGATGAGGATTGCAGGATCCTCCAAGAGGACCTGAACAGGTTGCAGAGATGGTCAGAGAAATGGCTACTGGAATTCATCACGAGCAAATGTAAAGTTATGGAAATGGGACTAGGAGATAGGAGACCAAAGGGACAGTACACAATGAAGGGGAACAGCCTACCTGTGACGACGCGCGAAAGAGACCTGGGTGTGGACGTAACACCTAATCTATCTCCTGAGGCACATATAAATAGGATAACGACAGCAGCGTACTCTACACTGGCAAAAGTTAGAACATCATTCAGAAACCTAAGTAAGGAGGCATTTAGGGCTCTTTACACTGCCTACGTGAGGCCAGTCTTAGAGTATGCCGCCTCATCATGGAGTCCCCATCTAAAGAAGCACATAATGAAACTGGAAAAGGTTCAGAGGTTTGCAACGAGACTCGTCCCAGAGCTACGAGGGATGGGGTATGAGGAGCGCCTGGGGGAACTATGCCTTACGACACTAGAAAGAAGAAGGGAGAGGGGGGACATGATAGGAACGTATAAAATACTCAGAGGGATTGACAGAGTGGACATAGACGAAATGTTCACACGGAATAGTAACAGAACGAGGGGACATGGATGGAAGTTAGAAACTCAGATGAGTCACAGAGATGTTAGGAAGTTTTCTTTTAGCGTGAGAGTAGTGGGAAAATGGAATGCACTTAAGGAACAGGTTGTGGAAGCCAATACTATTCATAATTTTAAAACCAGGTATGATAGGGAAATGGGATAGGAGTCATTACTGTAAACAACTGATGCTCGAAAGGCGGGATCCAAGAGTCAATGCTCGATCCTGCAGACACATATAGGTGAGTACATATAGGTGAGTACACAGACACACACACACGCACAGACACACACACACACACACACACTACAACAACTCACGCATCTCTGATCAATTATGCCTCCGCAAAAAAAGTTCAAAGGACGATCACTAATTATTATTTATATAGAGCAGAAGCCTTGCTAGGGTGTGACTGCGCCAGGCAGTGTGTCGCTCACTTGCTATCTGGCAGGTTGCCTCCAGTCTTCAGCTCGTCAACTGTGTAAGTTACAACGTGCCATATATCGATTCACACTAACTGAATATCACTTAACAATGTCTTAGTGAATGAACAACGAAGAAAACATTTAACACATCTGAAAATTTGCTGCTCCATATATAAAAACACTTAATTCCTTCAGATATGTTGTGATAGTTAACTGAATAAGATTTCACTGTATTGTACATGTCTGACTACATTTGTTCATGGAAATTTGAATAGATTCTGATTTATCCTAACTAATAAAATTAGTATTCGTAACAACTTATACGTCCAGTTAAAGTTCTAACTTGACTGATCAGGTACAGCAGTGTAATTCAATGTAATATATTTAGAAACAAAACATTTGATTGGGTTTGAGTGGATAATGGCCACTCAAGCCCAAACTTTGCAAATGCATATGGTGCTCCATCAAATCTACATCTGAAACTGTTTATGGAGTAAGCCTCCACCACATCAATGCCTAATGCATTCCATTTGTTAACTACTCTGACACTGACAAAACTCTTTCTAATATCTCTGTAACTCATTTGGGTACTACGTTTCCACCTATGTCCCAATGTTCGTGTCCCACCATGTTACTTTGTCTCTCTTCACTATGTCAACTCCTCTGAGAATTTTGTAGGTGGTTATCATGTCTCCCCTTACTATTCTTTCTTACAGTAATGTGAGGTTTAGCCAGCATAGCCTTTCCTCGTAGCTCATACCTCTCAGTTCTGGGACTATTCTGGTGGCAAACCTCTGAATCTTCTCTAACTTTCCCTTGTGTTTAACGAGGTATGGACTCCAGGCTGAAACTGCATACTCCAGGATTGGTCTGACATAAGTGGTATACAAGGTCCTGAAGGAATTTTTTACACAATTTTCTAAAGGTAGTTCTTATGTTGGCCAGTGTAGCATATGCCGCTGATGATATCCTTTTGATGTTGGCCTCTGGAGGCAGGTTCGGTATGATATCAACCCCCCAGGTCTTTCTCTCTATTTAACTCTTGCAGGATATCACCTCCCAGATGGTGCATAATATTCAGCCTTTTGTTCCCTTCGCCTAATTTCATTACTTTGCACTTTCGTGAATTGAACTTTAGTAACCATTTTCTAGATCATTCCACCAGTTTGTCCAGGTCGTCTTGTAGTCTCTGTCTATCTTCAACTGTCTTGATTCTTCTCATAAGTTTTGCATCATCAGCAAACATCAGGAGGAATGAGTCTGTACCCTCTGGAAGATCGTTTACAGTATCGAAGATCAGTAACAAGATGGATCCAAGTCCAGATCTGGTGGGGACTCCTGGGGGCCTCCGCTGGTGACACCTCGCCACTCTAATGTCTTCCCCCTTATCGTTACTCGCTGTTTCTCCGTTGCTTAGATACTCCATTATACATTAGAGCACCTTATCTTTAACTCCTGCCTGTTTTTCCAACTTTTGTAACAGCCATTTATATGGGTACTGTGTCAAAAGCTTTCAGTAAAAAAAAAAAGCAGTTTGCCCACCCTTCTCTTTCTTGCCAAATTTTAGTCGCCTGGTCATAGAATTCTATTTAGCCTGTGAGGCACTATTTACTAACCCTGAACACATGCTGGAGGGGTGTTACAGAACTCTTTCCCTCCAGATGTTCTATAAGCCATTTCCTCATGATCTTCATCACCTTGCATGGTTTACACGTTAGGAAAATTGGCCCGTAGTTCAGTGCCTCTTGCCTCTCACCCTTGGTTATTCTTGTAGTTTCTCCATGTTCTTGTACTCAGTTGCTTTGCTACCATACATTCCTGACTGAACCATGGATTCTTCTGGTGCTTTTCATTGTTCTCAATTTGGGCTGAGATAAACCAGTTTGCAACTTCCTGGCACTTATGGGTGACGTAGTCCATCATATCTTGAACAGTCTCTTTCAGAGTTACAGTCTCTGAGTTCTGTTTTCCATGGTATTCCCATTAGGAAGTCCTTCATCTCATCATACTTTCCTCTTCAATAATTTATCCTTTTCCTTTCCTTGGATTCGTTATCCCTACCTCCACCAGATACTCAAATGTCAATACGCTGTGGTTAATCATTCCCATGTGGGCTTCTAATGAGACATTCCTTATTTCGGTCTTATTCAAGGTGAATATCAGGTCGAGTCTAGCAAGTTCGCCATTGCCTCTCATTTTTTGTGGGTTCCTTGACATGTTGGCTTAGAAAGTTTCTTGTTGCCGCGTCCAAGAGTTTAACTCTCCATGTAACTGCCCCTCCATGTGGTTCCCCATTCTCCCGGTCAATCTTTTAGTGGTTGAAGTTGCTCACGATTAAGAAGGCACTTCTGCTATCTTCAATATATTAATGGTTGCCATGTTGTTCCTTTCTAACTCTTGGTTTCTGTCATTTAATAGAGGGTTGTATATGAGTGCTAATATCTTAAGTCCACCGACTGTCATAGTTCCTGTTATGTAGTCACTGAATCCTTCACAGCCCTGAAGTTCCATCTCTTCAAAACTTCAGTCAATTCTTATCAGCAGGACCATTCCTCCTCCTCCTCGTCCATCCCTCTCTTTTTTTACTATATAGTAGTTCTGTGAAAACACTGCATTTGTTATGACAAATGACAATTCGTTTCTGGCAGCTCTGTTACATGTTTTTTTCTTCCGGCTCCCTTTCGGCCAGTTTACTTGCTTTATTAGTAATCCCATTGATGTTTGAGTACGTTACCTTGGAGCTCACTTTTCTATATCAATTATCACACACACTCCCTACTAGTGCAGGAAGCTATTCCATGGGCATACCCTCTTGTGTTCTACTATGAGGTAGTTACGAGAGCTTTGGGGGGATATTGGGTGGAGGATGGAGAACTTAGCTCTTGCCTGGGCCTGCTTTGGACAAGACGAAGTCTTAAGGGTGAGGGGGCAGGGTGGGTGGGTGCTCGAGGTAAGGGCTCGTCCTCCTGTGGTGGAGTTACCAGGAGTTTGGTGGGGTGAGGGGATGGAGGACGCCATGTCTAGGCCAGCTTGGGGCATGGAGACCAAGAGATGTGGAGGCATAGGGTGCTCAGGGTGAGGGGGGGAAATGGTAGGGTTTGGGTGGTATAGTAGTTATTATGTAGAGGGGAAGAGAGGGTTTGGGCTAGGGGTGGTGGATGCCCAAATGGGGTGGGAGATGGGCGTGTTACAGTCCCCTCCAGGGTTCCTGAATTCCTTGCTTGGGGTTCCACACTCCCCATCGAGATCGTTGGGTTGGAGGCTGAGGTTCCCTGGCTCCCTTCCTTGCAACTACTGCCTGCATTAGCTCCTCCATGGTCATATCCTTCTGAAGGAATACCATTCCGTATTCCCTTACATATTGCAGTTAAGTCTTTTTTACTAGAATGTCCTCTTTGATGTCCTCATTCCAGAATACTACCTTTATCAATTGGTTCGTGCATCTTACTGCCTCCTGTGAAGTTACTGCTTTCATTGTCATTTCCCTGACTGCAAACATGGTTGATGGGATCTTGCTCAGCATTTCAGCAAAGGTGGCATGCATTGTAGAGGTCGCTGCCATTGCTATATCCCCTGTTACCTGGGGGTTGGTTGCCTGGGCCTTAGTTTATTTTAGTTTTTTTATTATCACATAGTTTCATCATGACTTCCCTCATGTCTTTCAATTGGTCACTGTTTTCCCGCGAGAGAGAAAGAGAGAATGTTATGGGCTGCTTAATCCAGTAACTGTTTTTTTTCTGCATAATGTGCCTCAGAGCCTCTTATTCTATGATGCCACCACAAGTCAATGGTAAGTTCTCAAGAATAGGTGGTAACAAGTAATAGTGCAAGGAATAAAAGGGGGGGGTAAACAAGACGCAATTACACTTTCACCAATATATTATCTATCGAAGTTTAACTACACTTACATACATAGTGTCTCTTTAGCACACGACACATAAAAAATCTGCAGTGTTCTTCAAACCCTGGCGAGTCCACTATCTTCAAGTATACGTCGTCCACGTTCAATGGTAATCACCGGCGACTTCACCTTCCTCAACATAGACCAATCCACACACCGTATTATCACGATGTCCCAATACCCCACATCAGCTCTCCAGAAACACACTGGCAGTGTTCTTCAGCAACAAGCTGACAGGGGTCCCAAATAATCACTTCGAGAGGTCTCTAACACCCTGGCAGAAGTTTCTAGCAAGAAACTAGCAGCACTTCCTAGAACTTTTTCAGTGTCAGAGTAGTTAACAGGTGGAATGCATTTGGCAGAGATGTGGTGGAGGCGGATTCCATACACAGCTTTAAATGTAGATATGATAGAGACCAGTAGGCTCAGGAACCTGTATAACAGTTGATTGACAGTCGAGAGGCGGAACCAAAGAGCCCAAGCTCAACCCTCGCAAGCACAAATAGGCGAGTACTTCTCAGTAGACGGCCAATACTGTCGTCTTGTAACTCCTCATGACCAATTCCCGTCTGTCTACCCAATATCACTACTCAAGTACAACAGCTAGCACACTGCTTACTACCGACGGCAGCCACTTGTCCTTGCAGGAAACAAATCAGGAGTTCTGGACTGTTCAAGGTAAGCTGAATTCCAAATGCCAATAGACTCATCACGTTACCTCTGTGATCATAAAAGTCCTTTGCCAGAGAGAAAGTATACAGGGAGAACATAGGATGGCTAACTTTCACTGGAGAACTGTGAAATGTAATCGGAGGCACACTCTAGATGGCGCTGATATCGTTACTTCACTCACCAGAGGTCATCATAATCGACCTCACCTCCTAACTGAGGCATGAAGCAAGAGCCTTTCACTGATGCCACACCTTCGCCAACAGATGGCGTTGTCTGTGTCTCACCTAATGCCTTGGAGTTGGAGTCCAGGTCCATAGATGGCGTCGATATAAACACACCTCGACCATAGATAGCGTTGATATCGTAACAGAGAGAGAGAGAAAAAAAAATAATTATTATTTATTTTATATGACTTCACTGGATAAGGTGACCACGGAATTCCACGTAATTTGATCACAGCCTACCAATCAAGAGCAATTGATCAATCTCGACAAGAGGGTTAATATTAAGCACTCTAAATTTCATTGTTGGTTGAGAGCGAGATTATTACCCCGAAGAGCTAGGGCCAGATTCACGAAAGCACTTACGCAAGCACTTACGAACCTGTACATCTTCTCTCAATCTTTGGCGGCTTTGTTTCCAATTATCAAACAGTTAATGAGCTGCGAAGCACCAGAAGGGTGTTTATAACAATAACAACAATTGATTGGGAAGTTTTCATGCTCGTAAACTGTTTAATAAATGTCACCAAAGCCGTCAAAGATTGAGGAAAGATGTATACGTTCGTAAGTACTTGCGTAAGTGCTTTCGTGAATCTGGCCCCCTGGTGTCCATTCGTTCTAACCACGTCTAGCTAATAACTAGTTTGACTTGCCTGTCCTTCTGTAAAGAAGACATGGAACGTACTTCCAGACTGATTAGGACAAATGGCAGTGTAACAACTGAATAACAATAATAACTGTAGAGCTACTCCTGCATGTATCTCGCTAGCGTGGTACCAGACGTTACTTGGTTGATACCTGGTTGATGGGGTTCTGGGAGTTCTTCTACTCCCCAAGCCCGGCCCTAGGCGAGACTTGACTTGTGAGAGTTTGGTCCACTTGGCTGTAGCTTGGAGCGGCCCGCAGGCCCACATACCCACCACAGCCTGGTTGGTCCGGCACTCCTTGAAGGAAACAATCCAGTTTCCACTTGAAGATGTCCATGGTTGTTCCTGTAATATTTCTGATGCTCGCTGGTAGGGCGTTGAACAACCGTGGACCTCTGATGTTCATACAGTGTTCTCTGTGCCCATGGCACCTCTGCTCTTCACTGGTTCTATTCTGCATTTTCTTCCATGTTGTTCACTCCAGTACGTTGTTATTTTACTGTGCAGATTTGGGACCTGTCTCTCCAGTATTTTCCATGTGTATATTATTTGGTATCTCTCTCGTCTCCTTTCTCGTGAGTACATTTGGAGAGCTTGGAGTCGATCCCAATAATTTAGGTGCTTTATCTCGTCTATGCGTGCCGTATATGTTCTCTGTATTCCCTCAATTTCAGCAATCTCTCCTGCTCTGAAGGGGGAAGTGAGTACTGAGCAGTACTCAAGACGGGACAACACAAGTGATTTGAAGAGTACAACCATTGTGATGGGATCTGGACTTGAAGGTTCTCGTAATCCCTCCTATCATTTTTCTGGCTGACGCAATACTTGCTTGGTTATGCTCCATAAACGTTAGGTCGTCGGACATCATTATTCCCAAATCCTTGACATGCTGTTTTCCTACTATGGGCAGATTCGATTGTGTTTTGTACCCTGTATTATGTTTAAGATCCTCATTTTTGCCGTATCTGAGTACCTGGAATTTATCACCGTTAAACATCATGTTATTTTCTGTTGCCCAATCGAAAACTTTGTTAATATCTGTTTGTAGTGTGACGGTAAAGTAGTGGAGTATGGTGTTCGGCAGTCCTCCAATGGCAGGTGTCAAAGCCAGGCCACATATAACCAAAAAAAAGAATGACTGCTTGTCTGGTAGTCTGTGGTAAGGTAAGGGAAGATACACGAAACACAAAAGATAAACAATGAAATTTAATTACTCTAGAAAACAAATTTAAATAGACAATTCCTTGGCTGGGCAACGTGCAATGATAACAAGTGAAAAAGAACTAATATAAAAATGAATTACGTTAACAATAAGACAAAAATGAAATACAAGTGAAATATAAAATGGTGCTGGAATATTAGCGCAAGCTAAAAACCGCTACTTGATACCCGAGGAATATCAATTAGATGTTCACAGCCTTAGAGCACAAGATATTCTGAGGTAATACAGCTCGTGGACGCCAACGTTGACTTGACGACGTGCGTGAGTGGTGGAGAGCTGGAGTGGCGAGATCCCGAACAGCCAATGAGAATACGGGCAGACCCACACTGGTAGTTGGCTAATCGTCGTGCAGGTGACGAGCTGGCAGTGAGGTGTGTGAGGGGGGAGGGGGGTGCAGGTGCGTGTGGCTGTCTTGATATACGTTTTTGCTACTGTAGAACGTATCTTGAATGTCGAGTTGGAACGTGACGATAGCAGGAAAGAGCAGGCTAAATCTCTTGAAAGAGATTATCGTCACAACTCTCCCCCGAAGCCTGTGGTTCCGGAAGAAGTCACGTTCTCGGGAGGTAGAGTGGTAGGTGGAGCTGCCTCTACCTCATGAACTCTAGAGAGGGCGTCGGCGATGATGTTATCAGGCCCCTTGATGTAACAGATTTTCAGATTGAAGCCTTGAAGATATAAAGCCCATCGCAGCAGACGTTGGTTATTGAATTGGGCTTGATGTAGGAAACGTAGAGGATTGTGGTCCGAGTAGATGGTAGTGGACCGAGCACCTTGCAGGTATGGTGCAAAGTGTTGCAAGCTCAGGACGATGGAGAGGAGTTCCTTCTCTATAGTGCTGTAGTTTTTCTGGTGAGGCTTCAACTTGTAGCTGTAGTAGCTGACAGGTAGAACCTCCTCGCCTCGTTGCTGCATTAGGACACTCCCGATGCCGGTACCACTGGCGTCGACATGGAGGATGAAAGGCTTCTTGGTATCTGGCGAGGCGAGAATAGGATTAGAACAGAGGAGGAATTTGAGTTGTTCGAAGGCAACGGTTTGCTCCATGGTCCAATTATACCGTTGCTTGGGACTGGTTAAGGTGATTAAGGGTGTAGCTACTGTACTGAAGTTCCTCACAAACCTACGGTAATAAGAAGCAAGACCAAGGAAGCGCAGGAGCTGCTTCCTTGTAGTAGGCTGTGGATACTCTTTGATAGCTTGAGTGTGGATATTTAACGGAGCCAGGCTGCCACTCCCTATAACATGACCCAGATACCGCACTTTACCTTTGGCGAAAGTGGACTTGCCCAGATTGATGGTGAGGCCGGCTTTCAGGAGCTTGGTGAACAGTCGTTGCAGCTGGAGCAGGTGTTCGCTCCAGGTGTTGGATGCTACAACGATATCATCCAAATAGGCGTAGGTGTTGTCCAAGCCCTGGATGACGCGGTTGACAGCTCTCTGAAAGGTGGCCGGGGCATTGCAGAGTCCAAAGGGAAGGCGGTTATATCTGAAAAGTCCGAAAGGGGTGATAAAGGCAGACAATTCTTTAGCTCGCTCCGTTAGGCACACCTGGTAATAGCCCTTGAGTAAGTCCACCTTGGACAGGTAGCGGGCCTTACCAATGGCGTCAAGGATGTCGTCAATCCTAGGTAATGGGTATGCGTCTTTAACGGTTACTTTGTTGAGTTTCCTATAATCGGTGCACAGCCGGATCTTACCGTGAGGTTTGGGAACCAAGATACATGGTGAGGCCCAGGAGGACTCACAGGGGGTAGCCAGACCATGGTCCAAGAGGTACTGTACCTCAGCACGCATGACTTCCTTCTTGCTAGGGCTGATTCGGTAGAATGGTTGGCGAATCGGCCGGGTGTCAGGTAGCAGTTGGATGTCGTGCCGAGTCACAGTACACTCTTGCGGATCATCTCGAAACAACTCCTGATGTTCTCTGATGAGTTTGATGAGTGAAGCACTATTATCGTCCTGAAAGTGATTATGGATGTCAGTAAGGATTTCCGAATTAGAAAGCGCTGTCTCAGTGTCAGTGCTTTCGGAAGGAGAAGCAGGGAAGGTCTCACTGTGGCTGTATGGACCTGTAAAGGTGGAGAGTTTAGTAGCACAGTGGGAGGAGTACCATGATAGAGCTTTAATAAGTTGATGTGGCACAGCTGGGTCTTCCGCCGCCTATCGGGGGTCTCGAGAACGTAGTTGTAGTTATTCCGGCACTCCTTAACACGGTAGGGTCCTGAAAACCTGTTTTGTAAAGGAGAACCTGGGATAGGGAAATAGGCAAGTACTAAGTCTCCCGGTTTAAACTTCCTTACTTGGCAGTGCTGGTCGTAACGAGTCTTCATCCTCTCTTGGGCTTTCAGTAGGTTGTTTCTGGCAAAGGAATGGACCCTCTCTAGAATGTGTCGGAGGTTTTGAAGAAACTGGGGCACATTCTGATGCTCACTGAAGGTGGCATCACGTAGAGAATCCTTGAAAGCCTTTAGAGGTGTACGGCACTTACGTCCGTAGAGCATCTCATAAGGAGATACTCCTAGTGACTCGTTGGGAAGACTTCTGAAAATACACATGATGAGATCAAGTTGCCTATCCCAATCCTTTGAGGTCTCATTACAAAACTTTTTTAGGAGTGCCTTGATAGTCTGATGACTACGCTCAAGAGAACCCTGTGAAGCAGGATGATAGGGGCTGGACAGTACCTGTTTGATGTTGAACTCCTCCAGAGTCCGTTTGAAGAGATCACTGGTGAAGTTGGTGCCACAGTCGCTCTGAATCTCCCTCGGAAATCCATACTGGGTGAAGATCTTCAGTAAATTCTTCACCACTGTAGCAGCCGTAATGTTTTTCACTGGAACTGCTATGGGGAATCTGGTGGTAGGACACAGGATGGTTAAGATATAGGCGTTGCCGGAACTGGTCCGAGGCAAAGGACCAACACAGTCAATAATAAGTCTGTGGAAGGTTCCTCAGGCACCTGGATGGGTGTCAGTGGTGCTCTGGGGATCGAAACGTTCGGTTTACCTGCCATCTGACACACGTGGCATTGCTTTACATGTTGCTTGACATCATTAACCATACCTGGCCAGTAGTAGTCTTGACGAATCCCATGGTAAGTCTTGTTAAACCCGTAGTGTGATAGTGCTCCGTGGGCCAGGTGTAGAATCGTGGGCCGCAGGCTGGTAGGAATCACTAGTTGTTCAACGTTTGCCCAATCGTCCTCCTCCTTCAGTTTACTGGGTCTGTATCTGCGATAGAGTAACTCGTTCTCCAAGAAGAACCCAGGAATACTGTCGGATTGAGTCTCAGCCTGAAAGAATAATGGTGTCAAGGTAAGATCCTCCCTCTGTAACTTACGGAACTCCAAAGCGGTGAGATTTGGGGGTAGTTTCGAAGGGTCTTGAGGGACAGCGGTAGTAGTACAGTCAGCTGGCTGCGGTCGTGCTGCTTGAGCACGGGTGGTCACCATAACAGGAGGAGAAACTTCATCACTCTCTTGAACCTTTGCTGGAACATGCTTCAAAAATCGGATTATCCAACACAGAGGTACACACCTGGGGTTTGTCCTTGACGATCAGGTTGGTCGGTTGCAGGTCTTCTGCCAAGTCGTTGCCCAGGAGAAGTTGCACTCCAGGCATGGGAAAAGGCTTTTCCCTGACGGCGACTTGGACTTCACCGGTCACGAAGGGACAATCCAGGTGGACTCTGGCGAGAGGATAAGGAGTAGTAGCAGTAAGGTCAGTGATGAAGACAGTCTCCCCTGTGTAGGCGACGTTGGGCACAGCTGATTTCAAGACTATGGATTGAAGAGCCGCTGTGTCTCTCAAGATCTTAAGTCCAAAACGTCCCTCAGAATCTGAACCGTTGGTAGTGATAGTTCCAGGATACAGATGCTTGCTGAAGAGAGAGAGATCATTAACATGAACACCAACATTCATTACAGGCTTACCGGACTTAGGGGGAGTAGGTTTGGGCTTAGTGGATTCGGTGTTACCTTTATATTGAGACTTACCAAATTTTTCTATGGTATGTCCATAGAATCGACAATACTTACAGTACAGTTGAGAGGTACCTTGATCTGGGCTCACTTTCTCGTAACTGTACCAAGACTTCTTACTGGTAGGTGGTTCTGGTGTCAGCCGGTGGATGAGGCTGTAAGTGTCAGCCGACTTCGCGCATTTCACTAAGTCGGTCTCCTCCTTATCTGCTAAATATAAACGGACAGGAGGAGGTACACGCCTCAAGAATTCTTCAACCAGCATGAGGTTGAAGAGTTCTGGAAAAGTAGAGACATGTGCTGCCTCCAGACATTTCATAAAATATCTCCGTTTGTTGTTGGCAAATTCTAAGAAGGTGGTGGTACTTGCCTTTACGTAGTCACAGAATTTTCGTCGGTAGCTTTCGGTGGAGAGAAGGTAGGCGTCCAACACAGCTTGCTTCAGGGTTGGGTAGTCGTTTTCAGATGCCAAAGTGCTGAGTGTGACTGCTGCTCTACCTGTAAGATGTACTCGGAGAAGGGTAGCCCATTGGTCGGTAGGCCAACTAAGTTGATTAGCAAGGGTCTCAAAGGTTGTAAAGAAAACATCAATCTCCGTTTCTACGAACGGTGGCATTAACTTACTTGCATGGGAGATATTGAAACTTGGAGGAAGACTAGCTGCAGCTTGCTGGCGTTGAGCTTGGTGTGTAGTGTCCATCGTGAGTTCTCTGTCACGACATTCTAGAGCAAGAGCCGCTTGCTGTTTTTCATGCTCGCGTTGCATCTCTAGTTGTCGTCGTCTTGTTTCAAGTTGTACTTTTTCACGCTCTCTGAATAAGGCCAACTCACGTTCTTGCTGTCCTTTGAGGAGTAGGGCCTCCCTTTCACTTTCTTCCTTCCTCAGGGTGGCCTCTCGCTCCTTGAGGCGGATTTCACTTTCTTGTTCTTCCTTAAGCAATGCGGCCTCTTCTTTCTTGAGGGCCACCTCACGTTCCCTGATTGCAGCTGCTTCCTTTTGTTGCTGTATGGCTGCTTACTGTTGCTCCTTCTCGAGCTTTGCGAGCTCGATTTTGAGTTTCATTGCCGTCAGATCATGCTTATCTGAAATAGTATATTGTTCGTGAGTATCAGAGTCTATAATCCCTTCTTCCACAAAGTGATCCAATAGCATATTATGTATGGCATATTTGTTGGCTCCGTGGGGAACTTCCAGGTGATACTCATGTGCAAGAGTTATCAATTCGACCCTCTTAGCATGACGTAAGTTCCCTATTTCACCTTCTGGATCTGTCTGGAAAGCTTGCATACGAAACATGGCGAAAATAGCAAATAAATGTGACATGAATATACTGTGATGATATGGTGAATGTCAGAAACTGGAAAACGTGGCAACTGGTATCTATCCTGTGGAATTGTTGACAATTAAAGTTAAGTCAAGATGGTAAATGATTAAAAGGTGATTTCGATGATTTCTATCGATGATTTCTGTGTTGTTTGTTAAACAACACAGAAATCATCGATAGATACAGTGACAACAGGCGGCTTGACATCTGCGAGGCACTACACATCAAGAAGTCAACACCAGCAATCAACAGCCAATTAACGTACAACTATATTCTACCCACTTCAAGACTCCGCTCCAATATAGAAACATCAAGAAATATGGGCCAATAGGCCTTCTGCAGTTCCATTGGGACCCGACTTCTACTTCTACAAATCTATACCCCGTTTTCCATGTTCTGTGTTTCACCCCACTAAAGTATTACATCACCTCACCCAAATGCAGGTATAAGAGCTAATGTTTGTTTCATAAAGCATAAGTTGTGTAGATAAACTAAAAGTCTTTGAAAATGTAATAAGTTTTACGAAACGCGCTCAAGTGTCGCGTCAGACTAGAAATAAAGAATGAATTTTGGAGAATTGATTTTTAATTTACCATCATCAGTAAAAAGAAACATAAGGAAAATTGAGAAAATTCGTGTTAGAATTATTAATCTTACTTTTTCGGTCATATTTAATAACACATATATATATATATATATATATATATATATATATATATATAATATATATATATATATATATATATATATATATATATATATATATATATATATATATATATATATATATATATATATGCAAACAAGGCTGAATGGTCCCCAGGACTATATGCAACTGGAAACTCACACCCCAGAAGTGACTCGAACCCATACTGCCAGGAGCAATGCAACTGGTATGTAAGGGACGCCTTAATCCGCTTGACCATCATGACCGGACATAAGGAAGTGATAGCGGAAGCTATTTGAACCACTTCCCCACCGGCACTCGGATGGTAATCTTGGGCATAGCATTTTATCAAATCAACTCATTCTTTGGGGCACACGTGAGGAACACAAATGCGAACAAGTTTGAATGGTCCCCAGGACTATATGCAACTGAAAACTCACACCCCAGAAGTGACTTGAACCCATACTGCCAGGAGCAAGGCAACTGGTATGTACAGGGACGCCTTAATCTGCTTGACCATCACGACCGGACATAAGGAAGAGATGGCCGAAGCTATTTGAACCACTTCCCCGCCGGCACTCGGATGGTATTCTGGGCATAGAATTTTATCAAATTACCTCATTCTTTGGGGCACACGTGAGGAACACAAATGCGAACAAGTCTGAATGGTCCCCAGGACTATATGCAACTGAAAACTCACACCCCAGAAATGACTCGAACCCATACTGCCAGAAGCAATGCAACTGGTATGTACAGGGACGCCTTAATCCGCTTGACCATCACGACTGGACATAAGGAAGTGATAGCCGAAGCTACTTGAACCACTTCCCCGCTGGCACTCGGATGGTAATCTTGGGCATAGCATTTTATCAAATCACCTCATTCTTTGGGGCACACGTGAGGAACACAAATGCGAACAAGCCTGAATGGTCCCCAGGACTATATGCAACTGAAAACTCACACCCCAGAAGTGACTCGAACCCATACTGCCAGGAGCAATGCAACTGGTATGTACAGGGACGCCTTAATCCGCTAGACCATCACGACCGGACATAAGGAAGTGATTGCCAAAGCTATTTGAACCCCTTCCCCACCGGCACTTGGATGGTAATCTTGGGCATAGAATTTTATCAAATCACCTCATTCTTTGGGGCACACGTGAGGAACACAAATGCGAACAAGCCTGAATGGTCCCCAGGACTATATGCGACTGAAAACGGGGAAGTGGTTCAAATAGATTCGGCTATCACTTCCTTATGTCCGGTCGTGATGGTCAAGAGGATTAAGGTGTCCTGTAGATACCAGTTGCATTGCTCCTGGCAGTATGGTTTCGAGTCACTTCTGTGTCCGAATCCTCTGCAATTGAAGCAGCAGAGCTTCCCCGTCGGTGACCATCCACCACCGCTCGCCCTGGCAACACCTCCAGAGGCCGTCGCTCCGTGTGTCTTCCTTGCACTATCCGTCGACTCCTTTGTCACAGCAACAGCTCCTGAGCTCTCCGTTTGGGACTTCTTTACCGGCTCCACAGCACTCTTCGATCCTCTGCTGTCCCCACTCGAGAGGTAGGACTTGGGAGAACTCGCTCCCGTCCTCCATCCGTCCGTTCTTTTATAATTTCTCCCATGTCCGGAGTATGCAGTCGGTCAGTGCTGTCCCTCTCGACATGGTCGTAAGGCTTCCTCTAGCATGTCAGCTCAATCGGCTGCGGCTCTCAGGTCCTTAATGTCCGCCTCCTTTACTCTCACCCTGATCTCAGGAGAGAGCACGGACATAAACTTTTCCATGACCATAAGCCTCTTGACATCCTCGGCCGACTTCACTCCTTCAGACTCCAGCCATTTCAGGAATTTTCTCTCCATGCCCTCGCCGTCCCCGCATACGATTTTCCTGGCGAACGGGTACATTCCCTGAACCTCTTCCTGTAACATTCCGGCGTTAGTTTGAACGAATGGAGCACAGCCCTCTTTTAAAGCATCGTAGTTGGTACACTCATGGAGGTCGAGCATATTGTAGGCTTCACGAGCTTCACCAGTGAGCCTTCCCTGAACCAGCTCCGCCCACTCTGCCCTCGGCCACTTCTTGAAGGTAGCGACCCTCTCAAAGTGGTCGAAGAAGCCCTCAACCTCATTAGGCACGAAGACTGGCAAATCCCTCTCTCTCACTCGGCGGTCTTCTTGCTGTGGTGGGGCAGGTGGAACTAGTCCTAGCTCAGCTCGCCTCAGTTCCACCTCCTTGTTTGCTTCTACCTCTTGCTGTTTCAGTCTTGCTTCCAGCTCGCGCTCCTCTCGTCTCAGCTGTGCCTCTCGTTCTTCCCTTTTCAGCTGTGCCTCTCGCTCTGCTTCCTCACGTTTCAGCTGTGCTTCTCGTTCTTCCCTTTTCAGCTGTGCCTCTCACTCTGCTTCCTCACGTTTCAGCTGTGCTTCTCGTTCTTCCTTGCGCAGCTGTGCTTCTGCTTCTCGCTCTTCCTTGCGCAGCTGTGCCTCGTGTTCTTCCCTGTGCATTTGTGCTTCCAGCTGCAGCTTCATTATCTCCAGTTGATGCTGCGCCTGTTGCCACTGGATCCTCTGCTGCTTCCACCGACGCTCAAGTTCTCTTCCACACTGGCAGGTGTCTGTGGCCGTTCCTCTCCCAAAGCTTCATCTCGTGCCCTGAGCTGTGCCATGATCTCGAGTCTTCTCTCTCCCACTTTGGTATATCTCAACTTTATCCCAAAGTGGTCGGCGATCGATTGCAGCTGTGCCCTGGTGCACTCCTCCAGCACCTGCTCGTCTCTTGTGTCAATGAAACTTGTTACCTAATCATCCTCCATCTTGTGCTATGAGTGATAACCTGTGCCTGATACCTAATACCACAAACAAAGTACCACAATCACAACCATTATCTTGATCGTATCCTGGCAAGGTCGCCAATGTCAGGGTTCGCAGTATAAGAGGGGTGAGCAACAGTAAACGAGATATATTCTCAACGGTCGCACTGGCGATAACCGTTACTCACCGTAGTCCTGCGGGTCTTCACTCTATCCTCGTGGCACCACTTTACGCCAGGAGAGTACACCAGTCGATCCCCCAGCCAGCCTTAGTAGTCAGAGAATGAGTGGAGACACAGTTTGCTCCTTCAACTGTGTGCCTGCCCCGACAAGGACTCTAATACTAATTACAAGGTCGTCAACTGGTGTTTCCTCGTGTCCAGTAACACTACAGCGGTATTGCGGAATTGTGGTAACAGTGGTAAGAGCACACAATAAATCTGGCATCAGGCAAGTAATTATTTCTGTCACTCTATCTTCTTTCAAGTATTATATAGTCAAGATTTATGGAGGGGATGATACAAACGCCAAGGTATTTTGTATTTTACTTAAAACTCAAGATATCAGATCCATATATCAATAAGCACACAAGTACAATGCAGAAGTCGCTCTCCCTTCATAAATAATTTGGGGCACACCGACATGGCAACACACTTCCCTCGCGTCAAACGTCAAAGTCAGCTGGGGCGGTTCCCACCGCGCGAATGTTAATTTGTTTGTTCGTCTAGCGTGAGGCGCCCATTTCTTTAAATTCTCAAGAATCACTGTATTCACGCACAACACGAATACTGTTATAATGACAATAGAACACACTTGAATCACTGCATTTATCTTGAGCTTAATCAAACATTTCTATCTTAATGCACGCAATAATTTGCTATCATGGCGTACCACACTGCACTTCATTTAATGATAACGAATGCAACAAGATATAATACTGGAGTTCTCAGTAATTCCTTTCGTAGGCGAATATTCAATTGATCACTGCACACATGCAAAATTAATCAATACACAGGCATGATGTACATACAGATAAAGCATAGATATCAATAATAGTAATAATACAAATACTGGGCACATAGCCTAACACCAATAACTGGTTCACTAGAGTATATATATATATATTCTCTCTCTAAATCATCATGGTAAAGTCACATGAATGAAATCATCGTCACAGCAAATTCTTCAATAAATCCAGGTGCTTGCACACACCACACACATATATAAAATAATACCGTGAGTGCTCTATACAGCCTCACTCTGCACAACCGTGCCTTACTGTGACATAGATCCAGGTGAGACTTGCTCACTACATGAAAATACTCTAGCTAAATATATAGCTGACTAAAGAGGAATTGGGAGGGAAACTATAATCACCTACTTCCACCTATCCACCGATGAGAATTGAGTTGCAGCTCCTGGTCCAGGCTCTTGCCTCGTGTAGAGAACGCCCTTACACACACACTGCTGTGTTCTACGGAAACCCAAGTCAACGTCCTAGGATAATCGCGTTGTCGCCACGTTCTCACCACCGCAGGTCCGTGCTCCTCCTCCATGTCTTGTAGGGTTGGAGTTGGTCTCCTGGCCGTCAACTTCCCTCTCAATTACGGCTGCCCGCCTACGTCTCAGCTACAGTCGCACGGATTCCCAATTAGTATCTTCTTTCATTGCTTTCCCGTGGAATGGCCCAGCCGAATACGTCGTCACTGTGAAGCTATCAGACGTCCCAGACGATGCTGCCTAGACTTCACCTGCACAGCACCCGACTCAAGAGCACTTGCAGCTCAATATTCCGTCAATTCCCTCTTCGGTCCACACATGGAATTAAGGAAGACCTCCCGTGCGTATTTGCAGACAACGGGTGACGCGTAAGCTCGACAGGATCGGCGTACTTCTGCCAGATTGACAGGATCAACCTTCACACATCCGTCCACCTTGATGTGTCGTGTCAGACTGATGCAGCGCGAGGGCTGGACTCCCCTGCCTTCGTGACGTCATACTTGCCAAGGGAGGTTTTCATTGGCTCCCAGTGCCACGTCGCTGACGGTGACCAATCTGGTGTCACTGACGTCACACAGTTTTGGCGGCAAAACGGAGGAGCCAGCGCCATATTGGCTTCCTAAAGGGCCTATACCACAGGCCAAAATACTCTTCTTTTACAAATTTCTCGGCACTGCGAGAACACTACACTCTCCCACATATATCAAACTGATGCCCGCGACGTAGAGAACGCTCGGGTAAAGTGGACATGACTCTTACAGCAGGCGTGGGAGAAATATAAGGGGGGGGAACACCGTCACAATATATATATATATATATATATATATATATATATATATATATATATATATATATATATATATATATATGTGAGAAAGCTGCATGAACGCGCAAGCCATATATCACTAAGAACTCTTTGACCCGGCCAGGATTCGAACCCATGCCGTCCAGGATCACCCCTAAACGTACACAGTACCGTGACCACCACACCAATGATCGTCTTTGGAAAGACGATCATTGGTGCGGTGGTCACGGTACTGTGTACGTTTAGGGGTGATCCTGGACGGCATGGGTTCGAATCCTGGCCGGGTCAAAGAGTTCTTAGTGATATATATATATATATATATTATTAAATATGACCGAAAAAGTAAGATTAATAATTCTAACACGAATTTTCTCAATATTTTTAATGTTTCTTTTCACTCTCGATGGTAATTGAAAAAATCAATTCTCCAAAATTCTTTTTTTTCTAGTCTGAAGCGACACTTGAACGCGTTTCGTAATAACTTATTGCATTTTCAAAGACTTTAGTTTACACACACACAACTATAACCTGCAAACACTAAACAGAGTTCTACAATGCTATAATTTAAACAGCTTTTCATTTTATATACCTGGATTTGGGTGAGGTGATATGCTACAACAGTTTTGGATGAGGTGAAAATAAACTTTCAACACAAGATAGAACACAAAATATTGGGTAATATTGCATAAATTTAAAGAGAAGAATGGAAGTAAATGCAAAGGGCCTATTGGCCCATATTTCTTGATGCTTCTATATTGGTGCGGAGTCTTGAAGTGGGTAGAATATAGTCGTGCATTAATTGGCTGTTGATTGCTGGTGTTGACTTCTTAATGTGTAGTGCCTCGCAGATATCAAGCCGCTTGCTATCTTGAGGTTATCATGAGATGATTTCGGGGCTTTAGTGTCCCCGCGGCCCGGTCCTCGACCAGGCCTCCACCCCCCAGGAAGCAACCCGTGACAGCTGACTAACACCCAGGTACCTATTTTACTGCTAGGTAACAGGGGCATAGGGTGAAAGAAACTCTGCCCATTGTTTCTCGCCGGCGCCTGGGATCGAACCCAGGACCACAGGATCACAAGTCCAGCGTGCTGTCCACTCAGCCGACCGGCTCCCGGTCGGCCGATGCTATCGCTGAATCTATCGATGATTTCCGTGTTTTTTGTTAAGACTTCTCTGGTGATGGTCTGGTTGTGGGAAGAGATTATATGTTCCTTAATGGAGCCCTGTTGCTTATGCATCGTTAATTGCCTGGAAAGAGATGTTGTTGTCTTGCCTATATACTGAGTTCTTTGCGGCTTACAATCCCCAATTGGGTATTTGAAGGCATACACGACATTGGTCTCTTTTAAAGCGTTCTGCTTTGTGTCTGGAGAGTTTCTCATGAATAGGTTGGCCGTTTTTTTGGTTTTATAGTAATTCGTCAATTGTATCTTCTGATTTTTGTCTGTAGTGATAACGTTTCTATTAACAATATCTTTCAGGACCTTTTCCTCGGTTTTATGAGCTGTGGAAAAGAAGTTCCTGTAAAATAGTCTAATAGGGGGTACAGGTGTTGTGTTAATTGTCTCTTCAGAGGTTGCATGGCGTTTCACCTTCCTTCTTATGATGTCTTCAATGAAACCATTGGAGAAGCCGTTGTTGACTAGGACCTGCCTTACCCTACAGAGTTCTTCATCGACTTGCTTCCATCCTGAGCTGTGGCTGAGAGCACGGTCGACATAAGCATTAACAACACTCCTCTTGTACCTGTCTGGGCAGTCACTGTTGGCATTTAGGCACATTCCTATGTTTGTTTCCTTAGTGTAGACTGCAGTGTGGAAACCTTCGCTCCTTCCCATGACTGTTACATCTAGAGAGGGCAGTTTCCCATCCTTCTCCATCTCGTAAGTGAAACGCAACACAGAATTCTGCTCAAATGCCTCCTTCAGCTCCTGCAGATGTCTGACATCAGGTACCTGTGTAAATATGTCGTCAACATACCTGCAGTATATGGCCGGTTTCAAGTTCATGTCGACTAAAACCTTTTGTTCGATGGTACCCATGTAGAAGTTCGCAAACAGGACACTTAGAGGAGAACCCATGAGGACCCCATCTACTTGCTTATACATGTGCCCATCTGGGCTCAAGAAGGGTGCCTCTTTAGTACAAG
>WNGS01142304.1:15447939-15484055 GCA_020271785.1 Procambarus virginalis | reverse complement strand
TGACAGCTCGGTAGGTACGACACTACACGTTTCCGATAGAGAAAGTCAAACAGAAGGACAGACTTATGCAAATTTTATGCAAAGGGCATATGCAGACATAGATTGCTGGTAATAAGAAAGGATTAGAATGCAGTTATCAACATCCCAAAAAATGTTTAAATATGCTTAGGAAAGGTGAGTGTCGATTTGGATCAATATGTAGGTTTTTCCATCCTGAGATGTGCCAAACCTCACTGGAGGACAGAAAATGCTATGACCTCAGCTGCCCATACTTTCACGTGAAAGGCACGGAACGCTACATAAAGAGTGGCAAGCAGGATAATGAATTTGGAGGAAATTCGATAAATTTTTTATACCAGACCGAAAGAGAATTCAAAAGGAGGAGCATGGAGAATGTATGGAACTGGATGCCAGACCCACTTGCATACCAGAATTACAGATACAACTACACACCGAAAGGGAACCACAACTACAACAGGCAACTGCCCTACAACAATCAGCACTGGTCAGAACAAACTCAATATGTCCACGCATAATGGGCTTGCCGAAAAAGTCTCCCAGTCAAACTATCACTAATAGAGTAACCTCATTCATCTTTGCCAACATACAAGGACTGAAAACAAGAACAAACAATAAAGTACAGTTCATAAATGGCCTCCTCACGGAGTCAAATGCAGTATTTGGAGCTTTCACAGAAACCCATGCAGGGGAATTCTTGGACAGTGAGATCTGGATTCCAGGATATAACCTATACAGGTGTGATAGGAAAATTAGGTCACATGGAGGAGTGGGTCTGTATATTAGGGAAGACCTTGTGTGCTCGGAGCTCCTAAACGTTACAAATGAGGTGATAGAGGTACTGGGATTAAAAATAGAGAAAATAAATTTAGTGATTATTCTAATATACAAACCGCCAGATGCAACGGCTGAGGAATTCACAGAACAGATAAACAAAATAGAGAATAGCCTTGATAATTTGGAGAACCCAATACCTGATATTATCTTCTTAGGTGACTTCAACTTGCCTAGTCTCAGGTGGAGAATAGCAAACAATAATATTATACCAGGGAATCTATCAGGACCTAACCAACCACAGATTAGAGAACTACTTAGATTCTGTGACAAATTTTCACTCACTCAGCAGATATCGGAGCCAACGAGAAATGAAAATATTCTAGATCTGGTCTTTACGAACAATGAAGACATTATCAGAGACATTACGATATCAGATACCACATATTCAGATCACAAGCTCATTGAAGTGCAAACTACCATCAATACTCAGAATAGACCTAAAACGTTGATAAAGCGAGAGGGGCTATTCAGTAAATTCAATTTTAATAATAAAAGGATAGACTGGGAGATAATAAACAGGGAACTTAAAAACATTCCATGGGAAACTGTTTTAAGTAATAAAAGTCCTACAGAAGGAATAGAAAAACTGACTTCGGAAGCGTATCAAGTCTGTCTGAAACATGTTCCTTTGAGGAAAGCCAGAAAGAGATCCAACGTAGAAAGAGAACGCAGAAGACACTATAAACGCAGGAAAAGAATAACGGAACTGCTTATGCAGACACGAATTTCCCGTCAAAGAAGGAATAATTTAAATAGGGAGATTGAAGAAATCGAGCGGAAATTGAAACACTCATATGAAACTGAAGAAAGGCAGTTAGAACAGAAAGCAATTCAGGAAATAAAGAAAAATCCAAAATACTTCTTCACATATGCGAAATCAAAAGCAAAAACTACTGCCAGTATTGGACCTATTCGTACAAGTGAAGGTTCATACACGGAGGATGACAAAGAAATTAGTGAAATCCTAAAAAAGCAGTATGAGGACATGTTTAGCACTCCAATAAACAACATGAAAGTAGAAGATCCAGACAATTTCTTTATGCGGGATATCCAAACCCTGTAAATATAACTGATATCAACACGAGCGCACTAATTTTGAAAGAGAAATTGAAAACATGCCCATGCACTCGGCCCCAGGTCCAGACTCATGGAATTCAATATTTATAAAGAAATGCAAAGTGCCGGTAGCACAGGCACTCAGTATAGTGTGGAGGAAGAGCTTGGACACGGGGGAGATACCAGATGCACTTAAAGTAGCAGACATAGCCCCTCTACACAAGGGAGGGAGCAAAGCATTGGCAAAGAATTATAGACCAGTTGCACTAACATCGCACATAATAAAAGTATTTGAGAGAGTGATTAGGAGTCAGGTCACCAATTTCATGGAGACCAATGACCTTCACAACCCAGGCCAACATGGATTTCGAGCGGGAAGATCGTGCCTCTCACAGCTACTTGAGCACTACGATAAAGTCACTGAGGCATTAGAAGAAAAACAGAATGCTGATGTGATATACACGGACTTCGCAAAGGCTTTCGATAAATGTGACCATGGCGTGATAGCACACAAAATGAAGTCAATGGGAATAACCGGTAAAGTAGGACGCTGGATACTCAGTTTTCTGTCAAACAGGACTCAGCGAGTAACGGTCAACCATATAAAATCTAGTCCAAGTGCAGTTAAAAGCTCTGTACCTCAGGGTACAGTCCTTGCACCGCTGCTTTTCCTTATTCTCATATCAGATATAGACAAAAATACAAGTCACAGCTTCGTATCATCCTTTGCAGATGACACAAAAATCAGTATGAAAATTACCTCGGCTGAAGACATTGAAAAACTTCAAGCTGATATTAATAAAGTTTTCGACTGGGCATCAGAAAATAATATGATGTTTAACAGTGACAAATTCCAGGTACTCAGGTACGGTAAAAATGAGGACCTTAAACATAATACAGGGTACAAAACACAATCAAATGTGCCCATAGTAGGAAAACAGCATGTAAAGGATTTGGGAATAATGATGTCTGACGACCTAACGTTTAGGGAGCATAACCAAGCAAATATTGCGACAGCCAGAAAAATGATAGGATGGATTACGAGAACTTTCAAATCCAGGGATCCCATCACAATGCTTGTACTCTTCAAGTCACTTGTGCTGTCCCGTCTTGAGTACTGTTCAGTACTCACTTCCCCCTTCAGAGCAGGAGAGATTGCTGAAATAGAGGGAATACAGAGAACATATACGGCACGCATAGACGCGATAAAGCACCTAAATTATTGGGATCGTCTCAAAGCTCTCCAAATGTACTCACTAGAAAGAAGACGAGAGAGATATCAAATAATATACACCTGGAAGATACTGGAGGGCCAGGTCCCAAATCTACACAGTAAAATAACAACGTACTGGAGTGAACGATATGGAAGAAAATGCAAAATAGAGCCAGTGAAGAGCAGGGGTGCCATAGGCACAATCAGAGAACACTGTATAAACATCAGAGGTCCGCGGTTGTTCAACGTCCTCCCAGCAAGCATAAGAAATATTGCCGGAACAACCGTGGACATCTTCAAGAGGAAACTAGATTTATTCCTCCAAGGAGTTCCGGACCAGCCGGGCTGTGGTGGGTATGTGGGCCTGCGGGCCGCTCCAAGCAACAGCCTAGTGGACCAAACTCTCACAAGTCAAGCCTGGCCTCGGGCCGGGCTTGGGGAGTAGAAGAACTCCCAGAACCCCATCAACCAGGTATCAACCAGGTAATCAAAGGGAGAGGAGAAAGAAGACACAGGAGACATGACAGACTGGGTAGAAAGAAGGGGAACCCCAGACAGAGAACCAGGAGGGGGACCCTTCGGAACTGAGCGTAAAGGAACAGGGGAGGAGGTGGTGGGCGTGTCCGGGTCTAAGGCCTGGAAACGGTTGTGAGATTGAGGAAGGTGAGAAAGACGAGAAGAGGAAGAGCACAACACGCAAGCATAAGAGACGCCAGTAAATGTGGGGAGACGATGAACTTGGCTCCTCGCCCCAGGAAAAGGCAAACGGTCCTGGTGCTTCAAGGTGAGGAGGGCTGCCTCAAGTTTGTAACGTATACACACGCGGGAGAAGGTTGGGTGGGCCTCACTGCAATTAAGGCAGCGGGCCTGGGAAGAAGTGCACTCCAACTTAGAGTGACCCTCATCCCCACACATGGGACAGAGAGAAACAAGACTAGATCATTTGAGGGCACCATGCCCAAACTTCCAGCACTTGTTACAGAGCTGAGGAGATGGAATATACTCCTGAACGAACATCTGGCATCAGCAAGAACGACAGAGGGCAGAAGGGTCCTATCATCAAAGGTAATCTTCACAACCCAAAGGGGCAGACGGCGACGACCACGAGTGGGACGAGTAAACGTATCCACCTGGAGGACAGAATGGCTTTGGGCCTCGAGGATATGCTTGATATCCTTGTGGCAATCCTTTAGATTCGGAGACCCGAACAGGGGTTTCGCCAATGCAGGAAAAGGTGGCCAAGCGGGTGGTGTTGGGTATCTGGGGCTTTGACTCAAATATGGAATTATTTAATTATGAGAATTAATATAATCGAAGGACCAGCCACTTTTGAGAAAAGTGGGAAACAAATAAAGGGATTATAAAACTGACACTATAGAACCAGTGCCTATGTATGTTAAATTATTTAACAATTACTTAAAGTAATGAATGGTCTGTGTTATTAATTTATTAAAGTTAAAGGCCTCAAATATCAACATTGGGGGGTATTTCTAGAAGTTCATATATATTTAGGAACCAGTGTGGTTCGTCACTAGTTCATTAATGAGGTTAGTATATCTAACCTCGTTAGTTAGTATAATAGAATTTTAACTAGAATGTAGATTCTAAAGGATCATAAAACATTAAATGATAAATTTGTGAAATATTACTAAATCCTAAGAAATAATAAATGCAAACTTATTGAGTACTGAACAATAAATTATTGCTTTATATTATTCCTTTCGATCATCATATATGGAAACATATATAGAAATTAATAATGGCATTAGTCAAATTTTCTACGAAACGAGTTTTTGTCTCAGCTGTGAGACGACTTCACTAAATCCGTTTCACTACTCGTAGTCGTAATCACAACGTCCCATTAAAGAAGAACCACCAATGGTGAACATCGTATGTGAAGGAAGAAATGCTTGTTTCATCCTCGTTTACACACTGTAATCAGGGAAATTAGAGTAGCATTTGACTAGGCTGGAAATTATTCCAATATTCACTGAAATTGGAAATAAAATTGTAAGAAACTAACATTGTATTGGTGGTCTTCACACAACCTAACGCCAAGCTACCCACAAATATGTAATCTAGAGTGATGCATCAGACTGAAATGTATACTTAACGTAGGCGTGGTGGAACACTAAAGTCTGCCGATATCGCGTCTGCCAGTCCTTGACGTTCACTGCTGTGGACGTGTGAGTGCGGGGCGTGACTATCTTTGTAGACGTGTAATTGAACAGTTTGAGAACTGTAGACCACGTGATCTTGTTAAATGGCTGCCGTCTGTGGAGGCACGTGTGCACCACGCAACGCCCTATGCTTGAAGAACGTCTCCTTCCTGCTCCCTCGTCCGATCACGCATGCGCAGAGACGCTAATAGCGATCCCGGACTTAAACCATTTCGGTTTACTATTAATTATTTGGGGAACTGAAGGAGTACAATTTAAAGTATTATCACCAATAAAAATATTGGATAATAATACCTTTTCTAGTAAGGCAATTGATCTAATTAACATTGCACAAATTGAACGAGAAGGGTTGACGTTTATTTATTTTACGCCATATTAATATTTTACTGGAATAATTAATTTGGTTAAATAGTCAAGCTCAGTATGCATAAGCATGCGAAATGGTTCTTTCTTTCACAATGAACAATAATTTTAGAAAGAAAGAGTAATTAACTGAACTCATTATATCTCCAACATGTGTGGGGGACCTCATGTTCTAGCCTGTCGTTCCTCACGTCGTCACTCTGACTAGGAAGAATTTGGCAAATATGGCTTCGCAGTGGAAACATTAATTGAATTAATTCTACATATTAGTAGTGTTAGTAACTACTATGGGTTAATACAATAATGATGTATTATAATACAACAATGATGTATTAGTGTTGGAAAATTTCCAAAAGGTGGCTGCATCCTGAGAAGGAGCAGCAACGACACGGGTACCGAGACGGGTGGGGTTGAAAGTAACGGAGGCATCTACTGAATCAACAAGATGCCTATGAAGGGAAAATCGTCAGGAGGAGTTGAATCCAAAGGATGGAGGTCAAAGTACTTAGTCCACGTAGCAGGACCAAACAAGGCATGGTACAAATTAGTATGGGAAGGGAGCATATGAGAGCGGCCGTGGCGGAGGCGGCGCTGAGAACCTCTATAGAGAGAGATGGGTCATAAGGCGCAGTAGTCACAATGAGATATGGAGCGTGCAAGGGGACGAGGCGGTCACCACAGAGGGCTTGGGGCTCGATCAAACCACAGAGGAGGAAGGGGAGCAGGAAGGAGTAGACCGGTCTGGGCCTAAAACCAGGCCCTGTAGCAGGGCCCACAGATCCTGGTCTTCCAGGACAGTCCGACTCAGGGGTCTTGTCGCCCACCCCATGAGTCTAGGTAAGAGAAGTCGTGTCGTCATCCATGCATCAATCAATTTAAAGGTTTGGGACCTGGAACCAAGGGATACCACCTACCAGGGCAGCCAGGGAGGCAGAGTGCGGGCCATTGCAGGAAGGGTCCGTCGTCCCTAGAGATGCTCCCCCTTTTCAACAGGGGATTCTTACTACATCGTCCCTTCTCCCACACTGGTGCTAAGACCCCATTTCCCCTATCGCCCCAGCCTGGACACCCAACCATCCACTCAGGGCGGCCCCTCTTGGGCGACCCCTTCAGTGGGTGGTTCGATGGTCTCATGGCTACATGGTGCCCTTCTGCACGTACACCACCTAAAGAGAGGGCAGGAGAGGGGGCAAATGCAACCCACACCGGTCCCAGGGAGGTGTACGTGAGCCCGTCACCACGGCAAGGAGGCATCACGGAGGGGACATCATGCAGAAGTGAAAGGAGGCAGCAGAAAAGTTTATCCCAGCCCAAAAGGAAAAGAAAGGAAATACAGATGAGAAACCCACGGTGTAAGCTACCAGAGATGTAAGATCAGAGATGTAAGCTACCTAAGCAACTAAGTAAAAGAGCGTGGAGAAACTGTAGAAATAACAGGACCCTTGAGAGCAGAGAAGGATACCAGAAAGCCAGGAATGGATACGTCAGGGTGAGAAGAGATGCAGAAAGGCAATATGAAAAGGACATTGCAAACACAGCTAATACTCAACCTAAATTGCTGCACAGCAACATCAGGAGGAAGACAACAGTAAAGGAACAAGTAATGAAAATGAGGATAGGGCCAGACAGATTCACTACAAAAGACAAAGGAGTGTGCGAGGAACTCGATAAGAAATTCGAGGAAGTCTTCATATTAGAACAAGGAGACGCTCCAGAGATAAGAGAAGGAATAGTTAACCAGGCACCACTAAAAGAATTTGAGGTTACCAGTGGGGATGTAAGGAAGCTTTTGCTAGAGCTGGATGTGACAAAGGCTATAGGCCCTGATGGAATATCGCTATGGATACTAAAGGAAGGAGCAGAAGTACTGTGCCTGCCACTCTCCATGGTGTATAACAAATCACTGGTAACAAGTGAACTGCCAAAAATTTGGAAGACAGCAAACGTAGTCCCGCTATTCAAGAAGGGAGATAGACAGAAGGCACTGAACTACAGGCCAGTATCCCTAACTTGCATACCATGTAAGTTATTGGAGAAAATTGTATTCAATTCACAGAATTAATTGAATTCTACAACCAGGAAATAAGAATCAGGAGAGGAAGATAGGGGTGGACAGACTGCATATTTTTGGATTGCCAGAAAGCCTTTGACACAGTATCACATCAGAGACTATTGTGAAAGCTGGAGATGCAGGAAGGAGTGAATGGGAAGGTACTCCATTGGATAAAAGAGTGCTTAACTAACAAAAGACAGCGAGTCACTGTAAGGGGTGAGGTCCCAGACTGGCGAGGCGTCAATGGTGGAAACCCGCAGGTTTCAGTCCATGGACCCATACTGTTTCTGATATATGTAAATGATCTACCAGAGGATATACAATCATTCCTCTCATTGTTTGCTGATGATGCAAAAATTATGAGGAAGATTATGACGGAGGAAGATAGAATGAGGCTACAAGATGACCTAGATAAACTGAACGAATGGTCCAACAAATGGCTACAAAAGTTTAACCCGAATATATATAAGGTAATGAAACTAGGCAATGGAAACAGGAGGCCAGACACAGGATACAGAATAGGTGATGAAGTCCTTCATGAAACGGAGAGAGAGAAAGATCTTGGAATTGATATCACACCAAACCTGTCTTCTGAAGCCCACATCAAGAGAATAACATCTGCAGCGTATGCGAGGCTGGCTAACATCAGAACTGCCTTCAGGAACCTGTGTAAGGAGTCATTCAGAACCTTGTATACCACATATGTAAGACAAATCCTGGAGTATGCGGCCCCAGCATGGAGCCCGTACCTTGTCAAGCACAAGGCGAAGCTTGAAAAAGTTCAGAGGCATGCCACTAGGCTAGTCCCAGAACTATGAGGCATGAGTTACGAGGACAGGCTGCGTGAAATGCACCTCACTACACTGGAAGACAGAGGAGTAATGGGAGACATGATCACTACCTAAAAAATTCTCAGAGGAATTGACCGGGCAGATAAAGATAAACTTTTTAACACGGGTGGTACTCGAACAATGGGACACAGGTGGAAACTGAGTACCCAAATGAGCCACAGGGATATTAGAAAACTTTTTTCAGTGTCAGAGTAGTTAACAGATGGAATGCATTAGGCAGTGATGTGGTAGAGGCAAACTCCATACACAGTTTCAAATGTAGATATGACAGAGCCCAGTAGGCTCAGGAATCTGTACACCGGTTGATTGAGAGTTGACAGGCGATACCAAAGAGCCAGAGCTCAACCCCCGCAAGCACAACTAGGTGAGTACAATTAGTTGAGTACCCACACACACACACACACTCACCAACCCCTTCCAACCATCACCACCCCCCCCCCTCCCCCTTTGTACATGTCTTCAGAATGATTCCCGTCATCTCTCCACAGCCCTAAAACACCATTTTTCTTGCCCCGTACTCATCCTGAGCCCTCACATTCCACCCCCCTTTTTTTACCCCAGAACCCAGACCTTCCCTTGCTTCTCCCTTGCTCATATTACACTATTTTTCTGACTCTCAACCTCACTCCCTCTCAGCCCCCTGTACATCTTAAACCCACTATGCCCTTTAGACACTCCTAGCTGCCCAGACCTCATTCGTCTTTGTGAGCCCCCTAATTGCCCTGACCCAATTTTTTCACCAGGTTCCTGGTTCCCACAGCCTCTCAGCCTCTCATCCACCCTCCTTATTCCCGGGCACATCCCACCTCACAACCACTTATTGAGGACTGCATCCATCTTTCACCTACAGCACACACTAAAGGAGACAAGTAGGCGGATGAGCTATATGAACTCTTGTAACAGAGTTTCCAAGAGTCTCAAGGTTTGGTACACCAATGTTGATGGGGTATCCAATAAAGCAGAGGAAATAAAAGAAAGGGTTAGTGAAGCAGATCCAGACATAATTGTAATAGTGGAAACTAAAATAAATAAGTTGATCTGGGATGTAATCTTTCCAGAGGGATACCAAGTGATAAGGAAAGAAAGGACACAGAGACAGGGAGAGGGTGTATCACTCCTCATTAAGCGGAAATGAAAATTTGAGGAATTAAAGAACTGGGGGCTAATTGAAACACAAGCTCCATAATTGGGAATCTGGCAGCAGATAGGAACAGGTTTGTGAAATTGATAATCTACAATCCTACACCAAACAGTAGAAGGCCCAGATAGGAATAGGATGATAACAAAAAGACAAGTATAGATGAACTGCAAAGGGTACTCAGACAGGGAGAGATTGACTGGGAACCTGGAAATCTCCATGGTGGGAAGAAACATGGGAAGCAAAAATAGGAATTTTCTAACACAACATGTGATGGTAGACATAAGGTAAAGAGGAGGTGGTACACAGAGACTATTAAACCTGATTTTATCTCAGAATGAGGAAGACATTGCTAATATGGAACGTGAAATACCACTATGAGCCAGTGATCATTGTGTTCTAGTCTTTGACTGCATGATCGAGCTTAAATTTGTGACCATGGGGCAAGCGGTCTGGGAAAGGAGAATTGACTACAGGATAGGGGATTACAGAAGGATAAGAGAATGACTGGGAGAAGTGAGATGGAAAGAATGACTAAGACGAAAAAAAGTACAAGACATGATGGACCAAGTCAAATGGAAATGCAATGGGGGTCAAAGAGAGTTTTATACCAACAATAAAGTATAAAAGCAGGATGGAATATAAAAACCCATGGTTTAAAAAGACAGTGCTCGGAAGGAGAAATTAGCAACAGGAGAATGGAAAAATTACAGAGGACAAAGGACAGAGGACAATAGGATTCGATGCAAGGGAGCTGGAATGAATGCATCAAAAAGAAGAGTATCGGAAAGGAATTATGAGAACGATATTGCAATCAAAGTGAAAAAACAACCTAAATTCCTACATAGTGATATAAGACCGAAAATGTCGGTGAACGACCAAATGACACCACTAAGGAAAACCGAAAGCGACATATATATGAAATATATATAAATTATATAAAAAGCGAGAAGGAAATCTGCGAGGCACTGAAGGCCAGTTTCCATGAAGTGTTCACAACCGAGCTTGAGAACCTTCCATTGTTAAAAGAGGAGATGATCCTAGATGACAGACTGACAGATACAGAGGTGACAGCAGAGGAAGTAATGTGACAGCTAACAACACTGGATGAAACTAAAGTAGACCACACAATGTATCGCCATTGATACTAAAAGAGGTAGTGCAGGCTCTCAGCGTGCCTCCAGCAAGAATCTATAACGAGTCACTTACGAATGGGGAGTTGCCCAGTTATTGGAAGAAGGCAAATGTGGTTCCAACTTCACGAAAGGTGATAGTGAAGTGGCACTTAAATATAGACCAGTATCACTGACAACTATCCCCTGTAAAGCACTTAAAAGAGTAATCAGGTTTAGACTGGTCACACACTTAGATCATATTAGTTTTGTAAGCAAACACCAACATGGGTTCTGAGAAAAATAATCATGCCTAATAAACCGTCTGAAGTTCTAAGATAAAGTTACAATAGTAAGGCAGGATAGTGAAGGATGGGCAGACTGCATGGTTCTGAACTGCCAAAAAACCTTTGATACAGTCACGCACAGGAGACTGCTACTCAATCTTAAGAGGCAGGCGGGAGTAAGTGGAAAAGTTCTTGCTTGGGTAAGGAATTATTAATAGGCAGGAGCCAGAGAGTAAAAATCAGGGTGAAGAAGTCAGACTAGCGAACCGTAATGTGTAGAGTACCTCAAGGATCCGTGCTGAGACCAGCTCTATTTCCAAAATACGTAAATGATATGTCTTCAGGAGTCGAGTCCGACATGTCCATGTTCACGGATGACGCGAAATTAATGAGACGAGTTGAGTCAGATATGGATTGTAAGATATTCCAAGAGGACTTGAACAAGCTGCATAGATAGTCTGATATTGGCAACTGGTGTTCAACACGAGCAAGTGTAAAGTTATGGAAATGGGACTAGGTGGCAGGAGACCAAGGGTCAGTACACAATGACGGTACCTACCTTCCAGTGAGTTTTCAAGAAAAAGACCTGGAAGTGGACGTAACACAAAATCAAGTTCCTGAGGCACATATAAATCGGATAACAACAGCAGTGTACTCTACCCTAGGAAAAGGTAAACCGTCATTCAGAAATCTATGTAAGGTTTCAATAAGTAAATAAGTAAGTTTGTAGGTAAGTAATGTGATGGTGTTCCCCCCTTATATTTCTCCCACGCCTGCTATTAGAGTCATGTTCACTTTACCCGAGCGTTCTCTATGTCACAGGCATCAGTTTGATATATGTGGGAGAGTGTAGTGTTCTCGCAGTGGCGAGAAATTTGTAAAAGAAGAGTATTTTGGCCTGTGGTATAGACCCTTTAGGAAGCCAATATGGCGCTGGCCCCTCCGTTTTGCCACCAAAACTGTGACGTCAGTGGCCAGATTGGTGACCAGATTGGTCACCATCAGCGACGTGGCACTGGGAGCCAATGAAAACCTCCCTTGGCAAGTATGACGTCACGAAGGCAGGGGGGTCCGGTCATCGCGCCGCAGTGGCGCCATCAGTCTGACACGACACGTCAAGGTGGACAGATGTGTGAAGGTTGATCCTGTCAATTTGACAGTAGTACGCCGTTCCCATGGATCTTACGCGTCACCCTTAGTCTGCAAGTATGCCGAGAGGTCTTCCTTCATTCCATGTGTGGACCGAAGAGGGAATTGACGGAATATTGAGCAACAAGTGCTCCAGGATCGGGTGCTGTGCAGGTGAAGTCTAGGCAGTATCGTCTGGGATGTCTGATAGCTTCACAGTGACGACGTAGCGGCTGGGCCAATCCACAGGGAAGCAGTGAAAGAAGATACTAATTGGGAATCCGTACGACTGCAGCCGAGAAGTAGGTTGGCAGCCGTAGCTGGGAGGAGAAGATGACGGTCGGGAGACCGATTCCAACCCTACAAGACGTGGAGGAGGAGCACGGACCTGCAGAGGACAGAACACGGCGACGACGAGTTTATTCTGGGACGTTGATTGGGTTCCTGGAGGACACATCAGTGTGTGTGTGGGGGCGTTCCCTACACGAGGCGAGAGCCTGGACCAGGAGCTACAACTCAACTCTCACTGGAGGATAGGTGGAAGTAGGTGATTCTAGTTTCCCTCCCAATTCCCCTTTAGTCAGCTATATATTTAGCCGGAGTATCTTTCATGTTGTGAGCAAGTCTCACCTAGGTCTATGTCACAGAAAGGCACAGTTGTGCAAAGTGAGCCTGTATAGAGCACTCACAGTATTTATATATATGTGGTGTGTGCAGGCACCTGGATTGATTGAAGAATTTACTGTGTCGATGATTTCTTTCATGTGATTTTACTATGATAACTTAGAGAGAGAATATATATATATACAAGTGAACCAGTTATTGGTTTTAGGCTATGTGCCCAGTATTTATATTATTACTATTATTGATATCTATGATTTATCTATATATGTACATGCTTGTGTGTTGAATAATTTTTCATGTGTGCAGTGATGAATTGAATATTTGCCTACGAATGGAATTACTGAGAACTCCAGTATTATATCTAGTTGCCTTCGTTATCATTATATGAAGTACAGTGTGTTACGCCATGATAGTGAATTGTTATGTTCGTTAAAATAGAAATGTTTGATTGAGCTCAAGATCGGTGCAGTGAATCATTTGCGTGCTGTGGCCATCGTTGCAAATATTGTGTTGTTGGACACTTAGTGACTCTTGAGAACATAAAGAAACAGGTGCATAACGCCATCAAACAAATAGTGCAGTGAGAGATCACGCAGTGAGGGGGGGGGGGGGTCGCTCAGCTGATTTTGACGTTGACGTGAGGGGGAGCATTGCCATCTTGGTATGTTCCTGATTATATGTGGAGAGCGAGCGATTTTGCACGTACAAGCAGTTTGCTTGTTGATATAAGAATATGATGTCTTGAGTTTTAAGTAAAATACAAAATACCTTGGCATTTGTATCATCCCCTCCATATTTCTTGTGACTATTGTGACGATAATCTCTTATCAGAGATTTAGCCTGCTATTTCTGCGACTCATCCTGTCATCATCAATATACAAGATACGTTTTGTAGTGGCTAAACGTACATATTAAGATAGCCACACGTACCAGCAACTCCCTCCTCCCCCCCACTCCAGCACCTGCTGCACCTGGTCGACGCGCCGAACCCTTCAACTGCCTAACTAGCGACTTGCGGCCATCCAGCTTCCTCATTGGCCGCCAACCAACACTCCACTCCGGCTCCTCGCCAATCACAAGACCTCGCCAGTTATTGTTGGAGTCCCTTGCGTTTCTGCCAGCCAGAATATTGTGTGCTCGCAAGCTATGAACTCCTAAGTGACTCACCTTGTGTGGTCAAATAGAGGTTTATAGTTAGTGCATATATTCCAGCATTCATATTTTATTTACTTTTGTATGTCAATTCTCCTCCCTATTAACGTAATCTATTTTCATGTTTATGTATTTTTTTCCACTTGACATTTTTTACCATTAAGCCAAGATTTTGCATTTGTTTCAATTTGTGTTTTTTTTATTGTTATTAAAATCCATTTTTTATTATTGTCTTTCGTATTTCCGACCTTACCACAGATTACCAATCACGCAGTCATTCTTTTTTTTCTCTTTTTTTTCCTTTTCTTTTTTTTTTATATATGATATGTGGCCCAGCACTGACACCTGCTAGTTGGAAGACTGCCGACCACCATTTCCAACTCGTTACCGTCACACTATATAATACTCGGAAGGAGATCGAGTGATAGAAATAAGTACCTGCCTGATATCAGATCTATTGAAGGTGCTCTTGCCACTGTTACCACAATCCCACAACACCACGGAAGTGTTACTGGACACAGGAAACACCAGTTGGCGACCTTGCAGATAGTATTAGAGCCCTTGTCGGGGCGGTCACACAGTTGAAAGACAGCAAGCTGTGTTACCACTCATTCCTGATCAGAGGCCGATTGGGGATCGACTGGGATACTCTCCTGGCATACAGTGGCGCCGCGAGGATTGAGTGAAGACCCGCAGGGCTACGGTGAGTAACGGTTATCGCTAATAGTGCGACAGTTGAGAGGATATCTTGTATACTGTTGCTCACCCTCTTACTGGGAACCCCGACATTGGCGACCTTGCCAGGATATCCGGGATAAAGTCCTTGTATACTGTTGCTTATACTGGGAACCCCGACATTGGCGACCCTGCCAGGATATTCGGGATAAAGTCCTTGTATACCGTTGCTCTCCCTGGGAACCCCGACATTGGCGACCTCGCCAGGATCAGATCAAGATAATGGTTGCAATTGTGGTACATTGTTAGTGGTATTAGGTATCAGGTACAGGTTATCACTCATAGCACAAGATGGAGGATGAGAAGGTAACAAGTTTTATTGACACAAGGGATGAGCAGGTGCTGGAGGAGTGCACCAGGGCACAGCTGCAATCGATCGCCGACCACTTTGGGATAAAGTTGAGATCTTCCAAAGTGGGAGAGAGAAGACTCGAGATCATGGCACAGCTCAGGGCACGAGATGAGGCTTTGGGAGAGGAACGGCCACAGACACCTGCCAGTGTGGGAGAAAACCTGAGCATTGGTGGAAGCAGCGGGGGATCCAGCAGCAGCAGGCGCAGCGTCAAGCTGGAGATAATGAAGCTGCAGCTGGAAGCACAGCTGCGCAAGGAAGAACGGGAGGCACAGCTACGCAAGGAAGAACGAGAAGCAGAGGCGCAGCTGAAACGAGAAGAATGAGAAGCACAGCTGAAAAGGGAAGAAGGAGAGGCACAGCTGCGCAAGGAAGAACGAGAAGCAGAAGCACAGCTGCACAAGGAAGAGCGAGAAGCAGAAGCTCAGCTGAGGCGTGAAGAGGCACATCTGCGCAAGGAAGAGCGCGAGCTAGAAGCTAAGCTGAAGCAGTAAGAAATTGCAGCTAACCGAGAGGTTGAGCTGAGGCGAGCTGAACTAGGGCTAGTCCCACCGGCCCCTCCACAGCAGGAAGACCGCCGAGTGCGTGAACAAAATTTGCCAGTCTTTGTGCCTAATGAGGCTGAGGGCTTCTTCGACCACTTTGAGAGGGTCGCTACCTTGAAGAAGTGGCCGAGAGCAGAGTGGGCGGAGCTGGTTCAGGGAAGGCTCATCGGTGAAGCTCATGAAGCCTACAATATGCTCGACCTCAAAGGGTGTACCAACTACGATGCTCTAAAGAGGGCCGTGCTCCACTCGTTCAAGTTAACGCCGGAATGTTACAGGAAGAGATTCAAGGAATGTACCCGGTCGCCAGGAAAATCTTATGTGGGGATGGAGAGGACGTTCCTGAAGTGGCTGGAGTCTGAAGGAGCGAAGTCGGCCGAGGATGTCAAGAGGCTTATGGTCATGGAGAAGATTATGTCCATGCTCTCTCCTGAGATCAGGGTGAGAGTAAAGGAGGAGGACATCAAGGACCTAAGAGCCGCGGTCGATAGAGCTGACATGCTGGAAGAAGCCTTACGACCACGTCGAGAGGGACAGCACCGACCACCCGCATACTCCGGATATGGGAGAAATTATAGAAGGACGGACGGATGGAGGACCAGAGCGAGTTCTCCCAAGTCCCACCTCTCGAGTGGAGACGGCAGAGGATCGAAGAGCCCTGTCGAACCGTTAAAGAAGTCCCAAGCTGAGAGCTCAGGAGCTGTTGCAGCGACGAAGGAGACGTTGGAAGGCGCGAGGGAGGTCCTCAAAAGAAGAAGGATCCGCTGCTACAACTGCGGATTATTCGGACACGTCGCGCGGGAATGCAGACGCCCTAAGCAGCAGGGGAACGTTGCTTTCGTGAGAGTAGAGGACCAGATGGCCGAAAGGGTGCGGGATGGACCCGTACTTAATGGGGAGAAAAGAGCTCACCCATTCATGTGTGAGGGAACTGTAAGGATGGGGAACGCACACCCCATCCCGGTGAAGATATTGAGAGACACTGGGGCAGATTTTACCCTGGTGAGCGAAACCCTGTTCCCCGAGGGTTACAAGAGTACCAGTGTGGGGGTGGCGAGTGTGACCACTGTGGGAGGCCCAGTGCGGATGCCCCTACACCAGGTGACTCTAGATTCTGATTATGGCTGCCAGACCCTAGTGGTGGGGGTCTGTGCATCAATGCCCAAGGTTTTAGGCACATGTTATCCTCGGAAATGACGCATGTGGGGGATGTGTCCTCTCGAACCTCGTGAAGGGCGAGGAGTGCTTGGAGCATTACAAGGAGAAAGGCGGAGTGTTAGACGCCTATGGGGACGAGAAAGGAATCGCCACGGAGGCGTTCCCTTTTTGTGCTGTGATTCCGAGGCAGTGCGACAGACACGGAGGGTGTGGATCTGATAGGGCTGACGAGGAAACGTTCGACGGCCTGGGAATCGATCACTTCTTCATGGAACCCGGAGAGCAAGTGGAGGGCGAAGGCAGCCCGGACGGTGAGTTACAGGTGACCCTCACCAGTTTTCTTGGGGTGGACCGCACTTGTCTTAAGGAGTTGAAGCAGATAGAATTCCCCGAATTGATTTATGAGGCCAAAGGAGGACGTGTTGGTCCTGAGAGGGCCACTCATTTTAATATACAGGATGGCATACTGATAAGACAGTGGAGACCTTTAAAGATGGAGGCCGGAGAAGAGTCTCTAGGTACGAGGCACCAGGTAGTGTTGCCAGCCCAGTGCAGAGCTGCAGTGTTGGATCTGTCGCACTCTGTGGACTTTGCAGGTCACCTGGGGGTGACCAAGACGCTGCATAAGATCAGGGATCATTTCTACTGGCCAGGTATGGACGCCGATGTGAGGCGTTACTGCAAGACTTGCCTACCTTGCCAGAGGGCAGGGATGAGCCAACCCGTGATACCAAAGGCCCCGTTAGTCCCTGTGCCAGCGTTTGGGCCTGCATTCAAGCATCTGTTGGTCGACGGAGTGGGACCGTTGTTCGCGGACGAAACGAGGAAATTCCTACCTAATGAAAATAATGTGTGTGTCGACCAGATTTCCGGAAGCTGTCCCGATGCAGTGTTTGACATCAAGAGGAGTAGCCGGGCAGCTACAACGATTTTTCTCTTGGGTGGGAATTCCCAGAGAAATTCAGACGGACTGTGGAAGTATATTCCAGTCTAAGTGGTTCAGGCAGACCATGACAAGTTGGGGAGTGACACAGATTCGGTCGTCGCCCTACCGACAGCAGTCGCTGGGGGCGATCGAAAGATTCCACTCCACCTTGAAGAAAATTCTGAGAGTGTTCTGCGCAGAGCAGGGAGCTGAGTAGGATGAGGCGGTATTCCCTGCATTGTTTACCATTCGTAACGCAGGGGTAGAATCGTTAGGTTTCTCACCATTCCAGCTGGTGAACGGACATAAGGTATGGAGTCCTCGGTCCATGCTAGGAAAGCAATGGGAGCCAGGAGTGACCGTGGGAACAGTCAACAGATACAGGAGTGTCTCGCATTGGCAGCTGGAGTACTGGCTGGAAGTTAAGCTCGTCAGAGGAAACGACCACGTAGTTGCGGATGCCTTGTCCTGCTTACACTTTACCGACATAACTCTTATTTTAAGGGGAGGGGTATGTGATGGTGTTCCCTCCCTTATATTTCTCCCAAGCCTGCTATAAGAGTCATGTCCACTTTACCCGAGCGTTCTCTATGTCGCGGGCATCAGTTTGATATATGTGGGAGAGTGTAGTGTTCTCGCAGTGGCGAGAAATTTGTAAAAGAAGAGTATTTTGGCCTGTGGTATAGGCCCTTTAGGAAGCCAATATGGCGCTGGCCCCTCCATTTTGCCGCCAAAACTGTGTGACGTCAGTGGCACCAGATTGGTCACCGTCAGCAACGTGGCACTGGGAGCCAATGAAAACCTCCCTTGGCAAGTATGACGTCATGAAGGCAGGGGGGTCCAGTCATCGCCCCGCGGTGGCGCCATCAGTCTGACACGACACGTCAAGGTGGAGGGATGTGTGAAGGTTGTTCCTGTCAATCTGACAGTAGTACGCCGTTCCCATGGATCTTACGCGTCACCCTTAGTCTGCAAGTACGCCGAGAGGTCTTCCTTCATTCCATGTGTGGACCGAAGAGGGAATTGACGGAATATTGAGCAACAAGTGCTCCAGGATCGGGTGCTGTGCAGGTGAAGTCTAGGCAGTATCATCTGGGACGTCTGATAGCTTCACAGTGACGACGTAGCGGCTGGGCCAATCCACTGGGAAGCAGTGAAAGAAGATACTAATTGGGAATCCGTATGACTGCAGCCGAGAAGTAGGTTGGCAGCTGTAGCTGGGAGTAGAAGTTGACGGCCGGGAGACCGACTCCAACCCTACAAGACGTGGAAGAGGAGCACGGACCTGCGGAGGACAGAACACGGTGACGACGCGTTTATTCTGGGACGTTTATTGGGTTCCTGGAGGACACATCAGTGTGGGGGCGTTCCCTACAGAGGCGAGAGCCTGGACCAGGAGCTGCAACTCATCTCTCACCGGAGGATAGGTGGAAGTAGGTGATTCTAGTTTCCCTCCCAATTCCCCTTTAGTCAGCTATATGTTTAGCCGGAGTATCTTTCATGTCGTGAGCAAGTCTCACCTAGGTCTATGTCACAGAAAGGCACAGTTGTGCAGAGTGAGCCTGTATAGAGCACTCACGGTATTTATATATATGTGGTGTGTGCAGGCACCTGGATTGATTGAAGAATTTACTGTGTCGATGATTTCTTTCATGTGATTTTACTATGATAACTTAGAGAGAGAATATATATATATACAAGTGAACCAGTTATTGGTTTTAGGCTATGTGCCCACCAGTATTTATATTATTACTATTATTGATATCTATGATTTATCTATATATGTACATGCTTGTGTGTTGAATAATTTTTCATGTGTGCAGTGATGAATTGAATATTTGCCTACGAAAGGAATTACTGAGAACTCCAGTATTATATCTAGTTGCCTTCGTTATCATTATATGAAGTACAGTGTGTTACGCCATGATAGTGAATTGTTATGTTCGTTAAAATAGAAATGTTTGATTGAGCTCAAGATCGGTGCAGTGAATCATTTGCGTGCTGTGGCCATCGTTGCAAATATTGTGTTGTTGGACACTTAGTGACTCTTGAGAACATAAAGCAGCAGGTGCATAACGCCATCAAATAAATAGTGCAGTGAGAGATCACGCAGTGAGGGGGGGGGGGGTCGCTCAGCTGATTTTGACGTTGACGTGAGGGGGAGCATTGCCATCTTGGTGTGTTCCTGATTATATGTGGAGAGCGAGTGACTTTTGCACGTACAAGCAGTTTGCTTGTTGATATAAGAATATGATGTCTTGAGTTTTAAGTAAAATACAAAATACCCTGGCGTTTGTATCATCCCCTCCATATTTCTTGTGACTATATAATACTTGGAAGGAGATAGAGTGATAGAAATAAGTACCTGCCTGATATCAGATCTATTTAGTGTGCTCTTGCCACTGTTACCACAATCCCACAATACCACTGAAATGTTACTGGACACAGGAAACACCAGTTGGCGACCTTGCAGATAGTATTAGAGCCCTTGTCGGGGCGGGCACACAGTTGAAAGACAGCAAGCTGTGTTACCACTCATTCCTGATCAGAGGCCGATTGGGGATCGACTGGGATACTCTCCTGGCGTACAGTGGCGCCGCGAGGATTGAGTGAAGACCCGCAGGGCTACGGTGAGTAACGGTTATCGCTAATAGTGTGACCGTTGAGAGGATATCTTATATACTGTTGCTCACCCTCTTACTGGGAACCCCGACATTGGCGACCTTGCCAGGATATCCGGGATAAAGTCCTTGTATACCGTTGCTTGTACTGGGAACCCCGACATTGGCGACCTTGCCAGGATATCCGGGATAAAGTCCTTGTATACCGTTGCTCACCCTGGGAACCCCGACAGTAAGTAAACCATAATTCAGAGTGCTTTACACTGCCTACATGAGACCTGAGACCAGTTTTACAGTATTCAGCCTCATCATGGAGCCCCCCCCCCACTTAAACACATTAGAAAACTGGAATATGTTTAGAAATTTGCGACGAGGTTCGTCCCAGAGTTACATGGAATGGGGAATGAAGAGCGACTTAAGGGAATGAACTTGACAACATTAGAAAAACGTAAGGAGCGGGGAGATATGATAGCAGCATACAAAATACTCATGGGATTGACAGAGTGGAAATAGACGAAATGTTCACATGGAATACCAACATATCAAGTGGACATGGGTGGAAGCTGGAAACTCAGATGAGTCACATATATGTTATAAGTATTTCTTTTTGAATTAGAATAGTGGATAAATGGAATGGCACTTAAGAAGCAGGTTGTGGAAGCAAACACTATTGGTATTTTTTAAACCAGATACGATAGGGAAATAAGACAGAAATCATTGCTGTTAACAACCAGCAGCTAGAAAGGCGAGATCCAAGCGTCAATGCTCGATCCTGCAAGCACTAATAGGTGAGTACAAATAGGTGAGTATACACACACACATGCAACACGGCTTTAGAGAAGGTAAATCCAGCATGATGAACATCATGGAGTTTAATGATAGCTTAACGAAAATAAGGATAAAACGGAGAATTCTGGGCAGATTGCACATTTTTAGACTCCTAAAAAGCCTTTGATACAGTACCACACAGGATGTTGCTATGTAAACTTGAGAGGCAGGCCGGAGTAGGCTGGAATGCATTAACATTGATAAGGAATTACCTAACAGACAGGCAGACGTCAGAGAGTGACACCGAGGGGCGAGGAGACCGACTGGCGTAGTGTAACAAGTGGGGTGCCTCAGGGATTGGTGCTGGATCCCATACTGTTAATCACATATGTAAACGACTTGACTGTAGGAGTTAAGGCTTATATGTAGATGTTTGCAGATGATGCAAAACTAATGAGGAGGATTGATACAGATGCGGATTGTAAAAGTATGACTTGACCAGGTTGCAGAGACGGTCCGAGAAATAGCTGCTAGAGATGAACACCAGCAAATGTATGGTGATGGAAATTAGATCACGAGACTGCTAGGCCATTACACAATGAAATGAAACTACTTTCCTATAACGACAACAGAAAAATACCTGATAGTGGACATAACACCAAACCTAACTCCAGAGGCTCATGTATATAGCATAACGTCAGCCACATACTCTACTCTGGCCAAAGACAGAACTTTCTTTAGAAACGTGAATAAGAGACTTTTAGATAACTTTATACCGCCTATGTGAGGCCAGTCTTTAGAGAACGCCACCCCATTGTGGAGCACCCAAACTAAAAATAACTCATTAGGAAGCTCGAAAAGGCGCAGAAGTTTGTAACGAGACTCCTCCCACAGCTGCGAGGGATGCATTACGAAGAGAGGCTGAAGAAACTATTCCTGATGACACTAGAAAAGAGGAGGGAGAGAGGGATATGATACAGACGTATAAAATACTTAGAGGGATTGACAATATGAAAGCAGAATTTTTTTTACAATGAATATCTATAGAACAGGGGGACATGGAAGGAAGCCTGAGACTTATATGTGTCATAGAGATGTTATAAAGGTTTCCTTTAGCGTGAAGGTTCTGAGTAAATGGAATGATTTAAAGGAGCAGGTTGTAGAGGCAAACTCCATTCATAACTCTAAAACCAGGCATTGCATTAGACAACAAATGGATAGAAAAGTGGGGTCCAAGAGCTAGAGCTCAAACCAACTTACACAAAAAGCGAGTACACACACAAAAAACTTCAAACACATACACACACACACACACACACACACACACACACACACACACACACACACACACACACACACACACACACACACACACAGGAAAGTTGACTACAGGAAAGGAGACTATAGGAGGCTATAGGAGACTATAGTCAACAGAGTTGACTACAGGAAAGGAGACTATAGGAGGATAAGGGACTATCTGGGAGAAGTGCAGTGGGAGGAAGAAATTAGAGGAAAAACAGTCCAAGATATGATGGACCTAGTCATACAGAAATGCCAAGAGGCCGAAGAGAGATTTATACCAACAGTAAAGGGAAAAAATAAGAAGGAATATAATAACCCATGGTTTAATAGACAGTGTCAGGAAGCAAAAATGGCCAGCAGGCGGGAGTGGAGGAAATACAGAAGACAAAGGACAGAGGACAACAGGATCAGATGCAACAGAGCTAGGAACGATTACATTAACATCAGACAGACATCGGAAAGGGACTATGAGAACGATATTGCAATCAAAGCGAAAAAACAACCTAAGCTACTACACAGTCATATAAGAAGAAAAATGTCGGTGAACGACCAAGTGACAAGACTAAGGAAGGCAGAGGGGACATATACTGAAAGTGACAAGGAAATCTGTGAGGCACTGAATGCCAGTTTCCATGGAGTGTTCACTACCGAGCCCGAGCAGCTCCCATTGTTGGAAGGGGTTACCCTAGATGAAAGACTATCAGATATAGAGGTGACAGTGGAGGAGGTAATGAAACAGTTGACAACTCTAGATGCATCTAAAGCAGTAGGACCAGACAAAGTATCACCGTGGATACTAAGAGAAGCAGCGCAGGCCCTCAGCGTGCCTCTGGCAATGATCTTTAATGAGTCACTTATGTCGGGAGAATTGCCCAGTTGCTGGAAGAAGGCAAATGTCGTGCCGATCTTCAAGAAAGGCGATAGGGAGGAGGCACTTAACTATAGACCTGTATCACTGACAAGCATCCCCTGTAAAATACTGGAAAGAATAATTAGGCTACGACTGGTTGCACACCTGGAGAACATTAGGTTTGTGAACAAGCATCAACATGGGTTCTGGACAGGGAAATCGTGCCTAACAAACCTTCTGGAATTCTATGATAAAATAACGAGGATAAGACAGGACAGAGATGGTTGGGCAGACTGCATATTTCTGGACTGCCAAAAAGCCTTTGATACAGTACCGCACATGAGACTGCTATTCAAACTCGAGAGGCAGGCGGGGGTAGGGGGAAAGGTCCTAGCATGGATAAGGAACTACCTAACAGGAAGGAGCCAAAGAGTTACGGTAAGGGGCGAGAAGTCGGACTGGCGAACAGTAACAAGTGGAGTACCACAAGGATCGGTGCTGGGACCAATTCTATTTCTTGTATATGTTAACGACATGTTTACGGGTGTAGAGTCCTACATGTCGATGTTTGCGGATGACGCAAAGTTGATGAGAAGAGTTGTGACAGATGAGGATTGCAGGATCCTCCAAGAGGACCTGAACAGGTTGCAGAGATGGTCAGAGAAATGGCTACTGGAATTCAACACGAGCAAATGTAAAGTTATGGAAATGGGACTAGGAGATAGGAGACCAAAGGGACAGTACACAATGAAGGGGAACAGCCTACCTGTGACGACGCGCGAAAGAGACCTGGGTGTGGACGTAACACCTAATCTATCTCCTGAGGCACATATAAATAGGATAACGACAGCAGCGTACTCTACACTGGCAAAAGTTAGAACATCATTCAGAAACCTAAGTAAGGAGGCATTTAGGGCTCTTTACACTGCCTACGTGAGGCCAGTCTTAGAGTATGCCGCCTCATCATGGAGTCCCCATCTAAAGAAGCACATAATGAAACTGGAAAAGGTTCAGAGGTTTGCAACGAGACTCGTCCCAGAGCTACGAGGGATGGGGTATGAGGAGCGCCTGGGGGAACTATGCCTTACGACACTAGAAAGAAGAAGGGAGAGGGGGGACATGATAGGAACGTATAAAATACTCAGAGGGATTGACAGAGTGGACATAGACGAAATGTTCACACGGAATAGTAACAGAACGAGGGGACATGGATGGAAGTTAGAAACTCAGATGAGTCACAGAGATGTTAGGAAGTTTTCTTTTAGTGTGAGAGTAGTGGGAAAATGGAATGCACTTAAGGAACAGGTTGTGGAAGCCAATACTATTCATAATTTTAAAACCAGGTATGATAGGGAAATGGGATAGGAGTCATTGCTGTAAACAACTGATGCTCGAAAGGCGGGATCCAAGAGTCAATGCTCGATCCTGCAGACACATATAGGTGAGTACATATAGGTGAGTACACACACACACATACACACACACACACCTCGCAGCTGAGTAAACAACGATTGGGGGTCGTAGTCCAAAAGTCATGGGTTCATTTCCAAGCAGTGGCGGAAACAATTAGGCAGAGTTTCTGTTCACCTGGCAGTAAATAGGTACCCACGAGTTAGAATGCTGCTTCGGGCTGCCTCCTGGGGATGTGTGTGTGTGTGCGTGTCTTAGCGAGAAATATGTGTAGTAGATATAATAGACTATAATTCCTCTATTCTGATCTGTAAGATATATAAATATAGATTAGTACATATAACCAGAAACTCTATTAAAAATTCCTGACTAAGAGCTAATAGCTCAATTCAGCAAACACAAATAGTAAACACAAATAGTAAATACAAACACACACACACACACACACACACACACACACACACACACACACACACACACACACACACACACACACACACACACACACTTTTGTATAGTGCTTTTGAAAAATAGGTGAGATAACAGGAATGTGCTAAGGGAAGTGAAAAATTGGATGAGAAAAAGTTGCCCTAGTGTTTCCAGTGCAGAGAAGAACATTGAAGATGGCCGCCGGCAAGAGGAAATACAAAACAGACCTTGATTTTGCTGGATTCAATGAAGAAAGTATTGATATAATAGTCTATACAACAAGTTAGTAAAACTAGATACAATAGTGAACTCTCATGTAGAAATAATTAGTAAATTGAAAGACAGTAATGGCCATTTAAATAGCAAAGTTGTATGTCTTGAGAGTTTAGTGAAAGACTTGTGCAAGGATAAGAATCAATTGGAAACAAATTGCAAAGCCATGGAAGAAGAAAAACTCTTAAAAATAGCTATGGAAGAAGTTAAAGTAAATTTAAACTTAAATGACTACAATAGGTTATGTAAGGAATTCAACAAGGAGAAACTGATTTTGTCAGCACAGATGGAGGAAGTTACACAGGGAATAGAACAGTGCAAGAAAGATATGCTACTCGCCTATGCACAAGTGGCCAAGGAGAAGGAAAAAATAGAAGAAGCAGTAAAGGAAGTCAAACACTGCAGCAACAAAGATAAACAAACATTAGGCTGGAAGTGAGAAAAGAATTGGCATCTAATCCGAAGTTGGTGTAAAACACAGTTGATCGGAGTAAGTCCCTGATCATTTTTGGCTGCAAAGAAAAGGAGATAACATCTAGGTCAGAAAGAGCTGTAGAAGAAGTAAAAGTAGTAGATAAAATTGTTGGCCTCGTGGAAGGTCATACAACCATACAGAATGTGTGCGACTACAAGAGAATAGACAGATATGTAAAAGGGAAAGGTCGACCTTTGTGGATCACCCTAAATGGTGCCAAACAGATGGAAGAAGTACTAAGGAATGCTAGAAAATTACAAAGTGATGAGGATGGGAAAGTGTGGTCGTTAACCCTTACACTGCTCAGGGGTCCTGGGGACATTTACACCCCTGTGCGCAAGAAAAAAAAAATCAAAATTTTTTGTCGTCTTCTAAACATGTTAAGTTAAGTCCCCTGAGCACGGGAAAAATAATTAAAATTTTTTATTATACATACCAATGACACAATTGAGCCGAGAAGTTGGCCGATTACGTCACAGAACGTGAGCGCTAAAGGGTGCTGCGTCAGGCAGCCGTCACTCACGGCCGCTCACGCGGCCCGAGTTGCCGCGAATTTATTTTCGCGGAATTATTTAAAGTATTCTTGGGTCATTTTACACAATTTTTTTCGCTAGTATTGTTCCAATTATTTGCAATAGACGTTGTATTATAATAAAAATGGTATAAACTCCCTAGGCGCTCACATATTAGTGTCACAAGTATGCCCACCAAAATGGTATAATTTACAGAAAATATTCAATGTATTTGAGTTTTTTTCAACATAAACACAAAAATTAACTTGATATGCACATTTATTTACCAAAGAATTACACATTTAGTACTTCTGGAGACTGTGATACTGTTCGAAACAGTCGATATGGCACAGAGGGACGGCACATGCTTCGCACCATGTCAACACCAATTTACGTTTCTGTGCCCTCAATTTGGTGCTGGAACACACAACACACCGACGCTGGCCTGCTGCACGAGCTCCAGTTGGTGGTAATTTCTTGATATGGTGTACCGGAAAGGCCTCCCTGTAAGCGAGCCTGGGTGCAGGAGCATGGTTCAATATTGGGTCTCGAATGGGTCTTTGTATGCCAGGTGTGTCCTTGCCAAATTTACCTAGCAACTGTTTCACAACTTGAAAACTAAACGAACGGAAATATGGTTTTCTACCTGTCTTCACAAGAAACATGTTGTAACTGTTCAGCATTGTTACGTCAATAAGGTGGAAAATCATTTTCATCGTCCACTTCACAGTCTTCCGTACACACTCTACAGCACCCACCATCATGTCACATTTATCAACTAAACGCATGTTGATGTTGTTGTCCATCACACAATCTGGCTTATATATTATTTGCTTTGTTGTTCTGTTCACCTTGCCACTGTCCACCATTGTATCAGGGTGAATGGTGGTCAACATGTTCACTTCACGTCTGTCTTTCCACCGCACTGAAAGCATTGCACCACTTTTCTTACCTCGCAATCACCTACTTGCATAGCAGTGTCAAACACAGGCATTTCCTTTCGTTTTGGCTTTACTGTTCCACACACTCCAGTCTTATTATCAAGCAAGAATTTCGTTAGCAAGGGACTGGTTTAATAGTTATCTGTGTACAATATGTGGCCCTTGTTCAGATATGGTGCAAACAGTGACTTCACCACACTACCTGAGAAGCCATGTTCGTCATTAGCAGGAATATCTACATTTGTGGCTGAATAAAGTATCATGTGTAACACCATTCCTGATTCACAGTCACAGAGCACAAAGAATTTCAGTCCAAATCGGTGACGTTTTGAGGGAATATACTGCTTGAAGGCAGCACGTCCTTTGAAAAGCACGAGGGATTCATCAATAACCAGCTTCTGAGCTGGTACATAGTAATCTCGGAACTTTCCAATCAGGTCATTTAGCACGTGCCTCACCCTCAAAAGCCTATCATCCTGTGTCTCGTCTGCATTATTTGCAAAATGAATGCACCGTAGGATCAACAGAAATCTGTCTCGGGACATATATTTCCCGAACAATGGTGTTGGAACAGCGTTGTCTTTGCTCCAATAATCTGAAATTACGTGTTTCACACAATGTTTCATCAACATGCAAATTGCGAAAAACACATACATTTCACCAACAGTTGTCTCTTTCCAACGCTGTAGTCGTGAAAATTCTGAAAGTTCCTCAAGTTCAATGAGATCAGCCGCAAGTCTGTTCGTTTCATGAACAATGTGTTCCATGAGCGGCTCATCGAAATATGCAGTAAAGAAGTCCATTTCACACATTTCGTCACCAGTATCAGGGAAAAGATCGGTAATTCCCACATCTCTGTTGTCAAAGTCGGGAATTTGTGGAACAAAATCTTCCCCATCACTCCACACACACAAATCTGCTGCCTTCTGATTGCCATTAGAAGCACCACGACGAGAAATCCAGGGACCAGGAGCTGAAGCAGGCATTGTAACAGTAGGGGCAGGAACGGTAGATGAGGAAAAAGATTTGGAACACGAGGGAATTTGTTCCTCATTGTCGCCATATTGTCCCATGCGGCGGCGCTTGGCTGGGCGGGCAGCTGATGCGGCGAAACTTGTACTGGCACTAGCAGTAAAACTAATCTCCGATTCTTCATCACTAAAACCTGAGAAAGATTCACTTGTTTCTGACTCGTTGATCAAATCATAAACGTGCAGTGGTATAGATGAACGACGTGCTTGGGCGCGAGGTGGTGTTGAGTGGTGTTGAGTAGTAGCCTCGTGAGGCATCCTCACCCTCGTGGCACCCACATGTTTCACCCTCACTATCCGTTGTTTCGATTTCTTCTGGCTGGGTATAATCTTTATCTATATCTGAGTCGTCAATATCAGATTCATCAACGTCCTTGAACAATTCATCTGCAATTTCGTCTTCGGTCAAAGACTGCGCGGCGCGGTGAGCTGAGCGAGGTCGCACGCTGGGTCGTGATGCGCTTGCCATGGTGTCTGGCCACTAACTAAGGCCTGTGAAACAAAGGAGGCCTGCTCTAGATTTTTTTTTGAAAATGGCGTCTGTTTACAATAGCCCGTGGCTACGGTATGGGTGACCCCTTTACACCGCGGGACGTTTGAATCGTGCCTGGCACCCTTTGGCGTATATATACGCCATGCGCACGGTGGGACATGTTACTCATGGCGTATATATACGCCATGCGCAGTTTAAGGGTTAAGACGAGATCTTTCAAAAGAAGATAGGGAGAAGCTGAAACTGAACCACGCTGAGGCAAAACGTTTAAATGAGAGCAGGAATGAAGAAGAAATCAATTCTTTTTTCTACAAAGTGATAGGGGTAGGCAGACCAGTAAAGTGGTAAGTAAAGGCAAACCAACAAAATCATTAGAGAGAGGGGGAGTGAAAAATAAGAAGAGGGGGGAACAAGTTCCTAAAGATTGCATACACCAACATAGATGGAGTAAGATCGAAGGTACTGGAGTTAAGTGATGTAATACAGTTGCAGACACCAGACATTGTTGCACTCTCGGAGACAAAACTTGAAGATGTTATTTTAAATGAGGCCATATTCCCAAGGGGCTACTCAATTTGGAGACGGGACAGAAAAATTAGGAAAGGCGGTGGCGTTGCTGTGCTGGTGAAAGAACACCTAAAGGTGAACGAAATAATGACTGCCAATCCACAAGAAGTTGACATAATAGCACTAGAGATCTGCCATGAGGATGATAAACTAATGATCATAAATGGATATAGTCCACCGCCAAGCAGCACATTGTCAAAGGAGGAGCTAGATAGTAAACGAGAAGGTCTTATAACAATAATGAGAGAAATCATAGCGAGAGCGGATAACGATAGATCACGACTGTTGATAGTAGGCGACTTCAACTTGAAATCCATAGACTGGGAAGCATATGAAGCTAAAACAGAAGATTTTTGAACCTTTAAATTTGTAGACCTCATCCTGGAAACATTCTTGTATCAACATGTTAAACAAGCTATGAGGATGAGGGAAGGGGACGTTCCCTCGATGCTAGATTTGATATTTACCAGGAAGGAGGAAGAAATATTTGACATTAAGTACCTTCCTCCCTTGGGTAAAAGTGACCATGTCTTTTTGGGAATAAAGTATGCAGTGCGTTATAATCTGGAAGAAAATAAGAAGGTTGATGCAATTGAAAAACCTGACTTTAGGAGAGGACATTATGGCAACCTTAGAAACTTTTTTAGTGAGTATAATTGGACAGACTTGTTGCTAGGCAAGGAAGTGAATGAGATGTATGTCAAGTTTTGTGAAATATATGATAAAGGCACAAAAAAATTATACCAAAACAGAGATGCAGAACTAGGAAACAGGACTAGTTCAACAGAAATTGCGAGAGAGCCAGAGACCAAAAGACACAAAAATGGAATCAATACAGGAAGAGGCTGAACCCCCAAACATTCCTGCGATACAAAAATTTTGAAAAAGGGATTGAAAAAAAAAATTGAAAAAGGGATTGCAGACAAATGTAAAGCAGAACCAGGTCTATTCTATAAATTCATAAACAATAAATTGCAGGTAAAGGATAATATTCAGAGGTTGAAAATGGGAAATAGATGCACGGAAAATGAAAAGGAACTGTGTGAAACATTAAACGAAAAGTTCCAAAGTGTGTTTGTACAAAATGAAATCTTCAGGGAACCAGACACAATAAGAATTCCAGAGAACAACATAGAGCACATAGAGGTGTCTAGAGACAAAGTGGAAAAAATGCTCAAGGAGCTAAGTAAGAACAAAGCAGTTGGTCCAGATGGAGTTTCATCATGGGTTCTGAGAGAATGTGCACCGGAGCTCACCATTCCACTTCAACTGATTTTTTAATCATCCCTGTTTACAGGAGTTGTAGCTGATGTGTGGAAAAAGGTTAACATAGTTCCAATCTACAAAAGTGGAAGTAGGGAAGACCCCCTTAATTATAGATCTGTATCACTGACAAGTGCAATAGTCAAAATATTGGAAAAAATAATTAAAACCAAACGGGTAGAACACCTGGAGAGAAATGATATAATATCAGACAGACAGTATGGTTTTCGATGTGGAAGATCTTGTGTATCGAATTTACTCAGTTTCGAGCAACAGAGATATTACAGGAGAGAGATGGTTGGGTTGACTGCATCTATCTAGACCTAAAAGGGCTTCTGACAGAGTTCCACATAAGAGGTTGGTTTGGAAACTGGAAAATATTGGAGGGGTGACAGGTAAGCTTCTAACATGGATGAAAAAATTTCTGACAGATAGAAAAATGAGGGCAGTGATCAGAGGCAATGTATCGGACTGGAGAAATGTCACAAGTAGAGTACCACAGGGTTCAGTTCTTGCACCAGTGATGTTTATTGTCTACATAAATGATCTACCAGTTGGTATACAGAATTATATGAACATGTTTGCCGATGATGCTAAGATAATAGGAAGGATAAGAAACTTAGATGATTGTCATGCCCTTCAAGATGACCTGGACCAAATAATTATATGGAGCACCACTTGGCAAATGGAATTTAATGTTAATAAATGCCATGTTATGGAATGTTGAATAGGAGAACATAGACCTCACACAACCTATATGCATTATGTGAGAAATTTTTAAAGAATTCGGATAAAGAAAGAGATCTAGGGGTGGTTCTAGATAGAAAACTATCACCTGAGGACCACTTAAAGAATATTGTGAGAGGAACCTATGCCACGCTTTCTAACTTCATAATTGCTTTTAAATACATGGATGGCGATATACTAAAGAAATTGTTCACGACTTTTGTTAGGCCAAAGCTAGAATATGCAGCGGTTGTGTGGTGCCCATATCTTAAGAAGCACATCAACAAACTGGAAAAGGTGCAAAGACATGCTACTAAGTGGCTCCCAGAACTGAAGGGCAAGAGCTACAAGGAGAGGTTAGAGGCATTAAATATGCCAAAACTAGAAGACAGAAGAAAAAGAGGTGATATGATCACTACATACAAAAGAGTAACAGGAATTGATAAAATCGATAGGGAAGATTTCCTGAGACCTGGAACTTTAAGAACAAGAGGTCATAGATTAAAATTAGCTAAACACAGATGCCGAAGAAATATAAGATATTTCACTTTCGCAAACAAAGTGGTAGACGATTGAAACAAGTTAGGTGAGAAGGTGGTGAAGGCCAAGACCGTCAGTAGTTTCAAAGCGTTATATGACAAAGAGTGCTGGGAAGACGCGACACCACGAGCGTAGCTCTCATACTGTAACTGCACTTAGGTAATTACACACACACACACACATATACACACACACACACATATACACAACACACACAATAGTGTCAGAGTGGTTGACAAATGGGATGCATTAGGAAGTAATGTGGTGGAGGCTGACTCAATACACAGTTTCAAGTCTAGATATGATAGAGCCTAAAAGGCTCAGGAATCTGTACACCTGTTGATTGACGGTTGAGAGGCGGGACCAAAGAGCCAGAGCTCAATCCCCGCAAGCACAACTAGGTGAGTACACACACACATACACATATACACACACACACACACACACACACACACACACACACACACACACACACACACACACACACACACACACACACACACACACATATCCTGGAGTATGCGGCCCCAGCATGGAGCCCGTACCTTGTCAAGCACAAGACGAAGCTGGAAAAAGTCCAAAGGTATGCTACTAGACTAGTCCCAGAACTAAGAGGCATGAGTTATGAGAAAAGACTGCGGGAAATGCACCTTACGACACTGGAAGACAAAAGAGTAAGGGAGGACATGATCACAACCTACAAAATCCTCAGGGGAATCGACCGTGTAAACAAGGATAAACTATTCAACACTGGCGGGACGCGAACAAGGGGACACAGGTGGAAACTGAGTACCCACATGAGCCACAGGGACGTTAGAAGGAACTTTTTCAGTGTCAGAGTAGTTAACAGATGGAATGCATTAGGCAGTGATGTGGTGGAGGCTGACTCCATACACAGTTTCAAATGTAGATATGATAGAGCCCAGTAGGCTCAGGAACCTGTACACCAGTTGATTGACAGTTGAGAGGCGGGTCCAAAGAGCCAAAGCTGAACCCCCACAAGCACAATTAGGTGAGCACACAAGGATCTGGTAGCTGAGTGGACAGTGCGCGGGTCTCGTAATCCTGTGTCCAGGGTTCGATTCCCGGCGCCGGGAGAGACAAATGGGCATAGCCTCTTTCGTCCTGATGCCCCTTGTTACCCAGCTCTAAATACGTACCTGGGAGTTAGACAGCTGTTACGGGCTGCTTCCTGTGTGCGTGTGCGTATGTGTGTGTGTGTGTGTGTGTGTGTGTGTGTGTGTGTGTGTGTGTGTGTGTGTGTGTGTGTGTGTGTGTGTATACCCACCTATTTGTACTCACCTATTTGTGTTTGCGGGGGTTGAGCTTTGGCTCTTTGGTCCCGCCTCTCAACTGTCAATCATCTGGTGTACAGATTCCTGAGCCTACTGGGCTCTATCATATCTACATTTGAAACTGTGTATGGAGTCAGCCTCCACGACATCACTGCTTAATGCATTCCATCTGTTAACTACTCTGACACAGAAAAAGTTCCTTCAAACGTCTCTGTGGCTCATGTGGGTACTCAGTTTCCACCTGTGTCCCCTTGTTCGCGTTCCACCAGTGTTGAATAATTTGTCCTTGTTTACCCTGTCGATTCCCCTGAGGATTTTGTAGGTTGTGATCATGTCTCCCCTTACTCTTTTGTCTTCTAGTGTCGTAAGGTGCATTTCCTGCAGCCTTTCCTCGTAAATCATGCCTCTTAGTTCTGGGACTAGTCTAGTGGCATACCTTTGGACTTTTTCCAGCTTCGTCTTGTGCTTGACAAGGTACGGGCTCCATGCTGGGGCTGCATACTCCAGGATTGGTCTTACATGTGGTGTACAGGATTCTGAATAATTCCTTACACAGGTTCCTGTATGCTGTTCTGATAGCCAGCCTCGCATATGCCGCAGACGGTATTCTTTTTATGTGGGCTTCAGGAGACAGGTTTGGTGTGATATCAACTCCTAGATCTTTCTCTCTGTCCGTTTCATTAAGTACTACATCTCCTATTCTGTATCCTGTGTCTGGCCTCCTGTTTCCACTGCCTACTTTCATTACTTTGCATTTACTCGGGTTGAACTTCAACAGCCATTTGCTGAACCATTCACTCAGTCTGTCTAGGTCATCTTGTAGCCTCCTACTATCATCCTCAGTTTCAATCCTCCTCATAATTTTTGCATTATCGGCAAACATTGAGATAAACGATTCTATACCCTCTGGGAGATCGTTAACATATATCAGAAACAGTATAGGTCCAAGGACTGATCCCTACGGGACTCCACTCGTAACGTCTCGCCAATCTGAGACCTCATCCCTCACACTGACTCGTTGTCTCCTGTTGCTTAGGTACTCCTTTATCCAATTGAGTACCTTCCCTTTCACTCCAGCCTGCATCTCCAGCTTTTTCACTAGCCTCTTGTGTGGCACTGTATCAAAGGCTTTCTGACAATCCAAAAATATGCAGTCTGCCCACTCTTCTCTTTCTTGCCTTATTTTTGTTGCCTGGTCATAGAATTCAAGTAACCCTGTGAGGCAGGACCTGCCATCCCTGAACCCATGTTGATGCTGTGTTACAAAGTTCTTTCGCTCCAGATGCTCCACTAGATTTCTTCGCACAATCTTCTCCATCAGCTTGCATGGTATGCAGGTTAGGGACACCGGCCTGTAATTCAGTGCCACCTGTCTATCCCCTTTCTTGTATATCGGGACTACGTTAGCTGCTTTCCAAATTTCTGGCAGTTCCCCTGTTGCCAATGATTTGTTATACACTATGGAGAGTGGTAGGCACAGTTCTTCTGCTCCTTCCTTTAGTATTCAAGGGGAGATTCCATCTGGACCTATAGCCTTTGTCACATCCAACTCTAGTAAACACTTCTTTACTTCCCCGCTGGTAATCTCAAAGTCTTCTAGTGGTTCCTGGTTAGCTATTCCCTCTCTTTTCTCTGGATTTCACCTTGCTCTAAGGTGAAGACCTCTTGGAATTTCTTATTCCGTTCCTCACACACACTTCCTTGTCGTTTGAAGTGAATCCTTCTGCCCCTATCCTTAATTTCATAACCTGTTACTTTACTGTTGATTTTCTCATGATGTGGCTATGCAGCAGTTTAGGCTGAGTCTTTGCCTTGCTTGCGATGTCATTTTCGTATTGTCTTTCTGCCTCTCTTCTCATCCTGACATATTCATTTCTGGCATTCTGGTATCTTTCTCTGCTCTCCAGTGTCCTGTTATTCCTATAGTTTCTCCCATGCCCTTTTACTTTGCTGCTTAGCTTGCCTACATCTCTGATTAACCATGGGTTTCTCATCTTCATTTCACTGTTTTCCTTTTGGACTGGGACAAACTTGTTTGCTGCGTCCTTGCACTTTGCGTGATGTAGTCCATCATATCTTGGGCCGTCTTTCCCCTGATCTCTGTTTCCCATACTATTTCTGTTAGGAATTTTCTTTCTCCTCATAGTTTCCCTTTCGGTATGCTAACCATTTGGTTTCGGTATTCCTCCTCGAGTTCAATAACCCTTCCTCTATCAGGTACTCAAACAGCAGTACACTGTGGTCGCTCATTCCTACTGGGGCCTCAAAACCGATTTCTCTTATGTCGGAGTCGTTCAGAGTGAAGAAGAGGTCGAGTCTCGCTGGTTCGTCATTGCCTCTCATCCTTGTGGTTCTCTGACATGCTGAGTTAAAAGTTTCTAGTCACCACCTCCAGTAGTTTGGCTCTCCACGTATCCTCGCCTCCATGCGGTTCCTTGTTCTCCCAGTCATTCCTTCCGTGATTGAAGTCCCTCATGATGAGCAGGTGGGATCTATTTCTACAGGCAGCAGAGGCTGCCCTCTCAATTATAGTGTTAACTGCCATGTTGTTGTTTTCATACTCTTGACTGGGTCTTCTGTCATTGGTGGAGGGTTATATATTATATGCTACTATTCTTGGTCCTCCCATTGTCATGGTGCCTGCTATGTAGTCTCTGAACCCTCACAGCCCGGATAGCCATCTCCTTAAAACTCCATTCCTTTCTCATGAGGAGGGCCACTCCGCCTCCTCCCTACTCTCTCCTTATTACTGTGTACTCCTGGGGAACACACGCATTCGTTATGATTCCAGAGTTTTTGTCTTCAGTGAGTCCGATTACATCTGGGTTCACTTCTTGTGCTTCTTTCCCTTAGTTCACTTGTCTGCTTGTGATCCCATCTATGTTCGAGTACA
>WNGS01142304.1:15379084-15396735 GCA_020271785.1 Procambarus virginalis | reverse complement strand
CTTGTAATGACTTGTGTGGGTCGAAGGTGTCACCGGAGCTCATAATGGAAGCTGTGCCGGAAGGGAGCCAAAAGGGCCACGGTACTGATGAGACACCTAGCTAGTGTCCTAGAGGATTAGTCAGAGGATAGCCAAGTCATTGTATACTCTGCCTGTGTAGTGACGAGGGCAGAGGTTGCCGACGAGAGAGACACTGAAGTGGATGTTACAGTGTCGACTCCACTGAAAGAAGAGACTGACGATGAGGTAGAATGGCTGTTTGGGGAAGGTCCAGCTCATGAAAATTAGAGCATGGAAAGGTCAGAGGAGAAGATGACCCTGCTGGAGAAAAGTAATGTGAACAGAGTAGACCTAAATAGAGGCCAACTGTTGTATTCAAGAGCCAGAAAGTGGAGAAAACTGTGCTGAACAGAGGTGAAGAAGAATGTGAACAGATTGATGACGAGAGTAGAGTGACAAGTTGTCCACAGGAACAAAAGTGTAGGAATGATGAAGTTGAATGGTGTTAGATGTCAGACGTTGACGCATTTCACGGGAAGCGTGAAAGGAGATAGTGAAGAAAAGTAATAGCCAAGAAGAGGAAGTGAGAAGAGATAGTATGTGCGAAGAGATGATTATGCACTTACTAGCACTCTAGAAGAGGTTGAGTTTTTTTTTATATTATTATTATTTTCTACCACAGACGTGGCCACACATTTACAATGCTAACCAGCATATATACAATTTCTTCGGTCCTCCATGGACAGGGTTAGAGATGTGTTAAACATATATTTCAAGGGTTTATTGAACAATCAACCACTGAAGGTGAGTCGATGCTTTTAAAATGCTAAGCTAACCTATATACGTAAATACATAGATACACAGATTTGCGTATGCCTTACATAAAGTGTTCGATGAGACAAATGTCTGTGAATGCATGTGTGTATATATGTATGTATATGTGTGTGTGTATGTATATGTATGGGTATAAAGTATATATGGAAGCTGATCAGAATTACATTTCACCTTTGTAAATGTACGTTAATGACACTATGTAAAAGAGGTTGAGTGCTAGTCGCCCCACACAAGTACGGTCGAGTATCGTACAGTACTTGAGGAAGCCTTGTGGGAACGAGGAAGAGTTGAAGGAGAAGAATTTGAGTTGTGTAGTAAAGCAGAGTGGGAGAAGAAGATGATAATGCGAGCATGGATTAGTAGAAGAAAGTCGAAGGCTTAATGGAAGCTAAAGAAGATGAAGTTACAAATATATGTGGAGACGAAAGAAGGGATCGTCAATGAAGACGGCCGAATGGAGTATGATGACGAGACTGAAGTATGATGGGAAAAGACTGAAGGGTGAGGACGACGAATCGAAGTATGAGGACAACAGAGGAGGTACAGACAATTGATGTCTAACTCTGGACGCGCGAAATGTAAAAAGAAGAAACGGTGGAGGACAGCATTAAGTTATGAGAGGGCTGATGGAGCGAAGGTGTCCGACACGGACAGCCTAGCCAAGGTGCAAGTTGGGTCGTTTAGAGGATGACCATGTTTCCAACGTGTGATGAACCAGGTGTTGTATGGTACAACGGGTTGCGCATAGTACACTGACGACATTGCTGTATTTACAGACTCCTGTAGGGAGCATGTAGACAGACTACTGGATTTGTTCGGAAGATTAGAAAGGGCCAAAATGACTATCAACTTAGGGAAGAGTGAGTTTGGAGGAGCATGACTTGAGTACCTACGTTTTGTGGTAGGGCAGGGTGAAGTTGCTCCAATGAGGATGATGGTGGAAGCCATATATAATTTCCCAGTACCCAAATGAAAGAAAGAATTGTTGAGGTACTTAGGAATAATCAGATATTATGGGAAATACTATAAGAATATTTCCACAGTAGCCACTCCTATAACAAGTTTGTTGTCAAAGAATAAGAAGCATTTGAGAATAACAGAGTAGCGCAAGAGGCTTTAGAGAAAACCATGATATTATTGACTGAGGCGCCTGTGTTAGTATCTCTGGATTTTGGAGCACCGTTTGCAGTGTTTGTGGATGCCAGTGATGTAGGGGGCCGGGGCTGTATTGACACAGCAGAAGGATGAAATTTATCACACCGATGTCTTTTATTTCGAAGTTTGTCAAGCATCAGTGATCATATCATTCAAGTGAGAAGGAAACTTTGGCATGGGTCCTGGCATTGAAACATTTTGAGGTATACGTAAGTAGGGGAGGTCTCCCAGTTACTGTGCATACAGACCATAATCCCTGAGCAAGATGAAGCATGCGAATCAGAGGTTAACCAGGTGGTTCCTGTTACTTTAAGAATATAATCTGAAGATAAGATATATAAGATGATGAGATAATGTGGTGGCTTATGTTTTGTCACGACCCAAGCCACTGAGAATGACTCAGAAAAATAAGGGGGAGGGGGAGTGTTATGACTCCATATAGCCTGGTGGAAAGGGTCTACCCAATGATGGGTCTATCTAATGTCCGCAGGATAGAGGGGCAGTGGGCCCTGATAAAAAAAATATCTATTGTTAGACTAGCTCTCTGCATATGTCAGTTGTTTAATTTAGAACCTGCTAATAATGCGATGATGCAAGAGTAGCCACACATCTACGGATCATCCAATAAAAGCAGCAGACTTCTAGATGTTACTACTGCTCAGCTTAGCCCCCACTGGATGGGCGATGGTGTGCAGGAAAAACATAAATTATGACACTAGCTCTCCACATATCCCAGTTTTGGTTTTAATTTAGAAACTGCATGTGCAGTCTGTCTCGTGCCTCATTGTTGAAGTGTGACAATGTCCATTCGATTTTTCAAAACTAGCTCATTAAGATTGCAAAATCTTGCTTTAGATAAATGAATTGTGTGGGTTCCTACCCTGAGTCACATTATGCATCTCTGCAGCCCTTTCCGCTATTGAACGGTAGATGGAAATAAGGGCTGCATTAATATATGAATTAAAACTAACATTCAATTATATATTCTCAGACTTATGCAAAAAAACATACAATCAAATTTGCAAACATGCACAAATTAATTTTAGCAATTTTGTTTTACCCATTTTTTGTGTTTGTTTTCTTGCTCGAGCCAAATAAATTGTGGGGTTCATTCCCAGAGTCCATTACCCGCCGTGGTAACCCTTTCCACTACCCGCCGTGGTAACCCTTTCCACTACCCGCCGTGGTAACCCTTTCCACTACCCGCTCCACAAGATGGGTATGGGTTACATAATAAATTAACTAAACTAGCACTCAATTATATTCTCAACAAACTTATGCAAACCCATACAGATACATTAGCAAACTAATACAAATTCATTGAGCATGTTTAACTATTCGCATACTTTGCGTCTTTATATAATGGAATACGAAAAAGATATTCGCAGAATTCAGAGATAACACCATGAATGGAACCCAAGAAATACGCAAGTACTTCATTCATAATGAAGTACTGACGCGCTGACAGGAATCTTAGCAAAGTAACCAAAATATTTACTTAATGTAGGTAAAGGATGCACATGACTCCCCAGTTAGGCAGGTGTGGAGAGAGACTAGCAACTGTGGGACTTGCATACGTGGGATGTAAAAATGCCTTGCATACGGACCGTTGCAAGCCTCTTGTTGAATCACTTAGGGTGCATATTTGTGCGCAGGGGACTGTGGCAGTGACAATAGCGTAACGAGCTTTCAAGAAATTGTCATTTGCATAGCTAAACAATATGTAGGGTTCAGTTTCCAAACCAATTGTGTGACTCTTGAACCCTTTTCCCCTGCTGCATGCGGGAGATCCCTTTTATTTTCAGCTAAACTATATTATATTCAGGGGGTTTACCGTATCATAGCACAACCAATTAAATTACCCAATTTACCCCCTAAGCTTTCCCTATCCCTTCTAAATTTATAATGCGTTTCCAATACCCAATATCCAGCCAACGAATATTATACCACATTCCCATGACCATCTTATAAAGTTAGTACTGCATCCGTCCAGCTAATTTCACCAAATTAATGACAATTTCCACCAATTTTACCTAAATTTACAGTGTATGGGACAACCAAAAGCACAATTTACCAAAGCTTAAAAAAAAAGGCCAAGCTAAATTGATTTAAATTCACTGCAGTTTAAGACAATTCCACTAAAAGTTATCTCCAATTATAACGAAAAACTAAAACTGAACTTAAATGTACCTAATCATATTACAACTAAAGCTAAAATTCACTGTTCCCCCAGGATCAGGCCAGTTTTTTTTCAAGCCAACGCCCAATTCGCCCAAGTTTTCCCTATTTCATCTAAATATAACGTTCATTTCCACTGCCCAGTATCCAGCCACCACATATTCCTCATTCCCAAGACCATTTCATAATATTAGTGCTGTGGCCATCTAGCTAATTTCACCCTAATTAATGACAATTCCCTATCAAATTTACCAAATACGCCACATCATATCACAGCCAAAGCCCAATTCACCTAAGTATCTCCCTATCTCATCTAAATTTAATGTGCATTTCCAATATCCATTCGCCCCCTTTGCCATATCCTGTTCCCAAGACCATTTTTTACGATAACGCTGTGTCCATCCAGCTATTTCCAATATCCAGATGTGTTCATCTAACATCAATCCTACCAAACCAGACCTAACCTAACAAGGCCAAGACTAAATTTAGCCAAAGTTATCTCAATTTAAGACAATTTCCACCAAATTTACCCCAATTTATCCCAATGTACATGATTTTGCCATATCCTAGCACACCCAAAGCCCAGTTTGCCCAAGTTTCACTCATTCCATATAAATTTTTATGTGTATTTCCAATATCCAGTCGCCCCATGTCATACTCTCTCCCCAAGACCATTTCATGGTGATAGTGCAGAGTCCAACCAGCTATTTCCAATATACAGATGTTTTTTTATATACACCTGTCCCACCAAAAAAAACAGACCTAACCCTAACATGGCTAAGGTCAAATTTATCCCAATTTAAGATAATTTCTATCTAATTTGTCCCCAGTTTATCCAAATTTGTTCCAATTTGAGACATTTTATACCAAATTTACCAGATTTTTGCGTATCATAGCACAGCCAAAGCTCAATTAGTCCCCCAAGTTTCACCTATTCCATATACTGGAAATTTAAGGCACATTTCCAATATGCAATCCAATATTCTTGGCAATGTTTTTTGTTTTTTAGTTATGGATCTTTGTTAAATATTGTATTTTATATTCTCAGAAAAGTGTTTGTTTGGATATTTAACCCAACTACCCTGTGCCCTAACCTGCGTATATCTTTGCTGATAATTCCTGTCAATGTAGGTTATGGACTCAACAACCCTGAAGTATCAACCTGCCTTTAGACCTGAGTGGACAGCGCTCTGGACTCTGGGTTCGATTCCCCGTGATGGCAGAAACAAATGGGCAGAGTTTCCTTCACCCTGTTACCTGTCAGTAAATAGGTACCTGGGAGTTAGACAGATGTTATGGGCTGCTTCCTGTGTGTGTGTGTGTGTGTACTTACTTAATTGCACTTACCTAGTTGTGCTTGCGGGGTTTTGCGCTCTGGCTCTTTGGTCCCGCCTCTCAACTCTCAATCAACTAGTATACAGGTTCCAGAGCATATTGGGCTCTATCATATTTACATTTGAAACTATGTATGTAGTCAGCCTCCACCACATCAGTCCCTAGTGCATTCCATTTTCTAACTACTCTGATACTGACAAAATTCTTTCTAACGTCACTATGGCTCATTTGGGCACTCAATTTCCATCCCCTAGTGAGTGAGCCCCTTGTGTTAAATAGTCTGTCTTTAACTACCATATCAATTCCTCTGAGAATCTTGTATGTGTCGATCATGTCCGCTCTAACTCCTTTGTCTCTCAGTGACGTGAAGTACAATTCCCGTATACTCTCCTCGTAGCTCATACCCCCCAGTTCGGGTACTAGTCTGGTGGCAAACCTTCGAACCTTTTTCAGTTTAGTCTTATGCTTGACTAGATATGGACTCCATGCTGGGGCTACATACTCCAGGATTGGTCTGACATATGTGGTATACAAAGTTCTGAAAGACTCCTTACACAAGTTTCTAAAGGCCGTTCTTATGTTAGCCAACCTGGCATATGCCGCTGATGTTATCCTCTTGATATAAGCTTCAGGGGACAGGTCTGGCGTGATATCAACCCCCAGATCTTTCTCTCTCTCTCTCTGACTTTTGAAGTATTTTATCTCCCCAATGATACTTTGTATCTGGTCTCCTGCTTCCTACCCCTATCTTCATTACATTGCATTAGCTTGGGTTAAACCCTGACAACCATTTGTTCGACCATTCCTGCAGCTTGTCCAGGTCTTCTTGAAGCCTCGCGCTGTCCTCCTCTGTCTTAATCCTTCTCATAATTTTAGCGTCATCAGCAAACATTGAGAGGAATGAGTCTATACCCCTCTAGGGAGATCATTTACGTATATCAGAAACAAGATACGTCCGAGTACAGAGCCATGTGGGACTTCACTGGTGACTTCACGCCAATCTGAGGTCTCACCCCTTACTGTAACTCTCAGCTTCCTATTGCTTAGGTACTCTCTTATCCATTGGCGTGCCCTACCAGTTACTCCTGCCTGTTTCTCCAGCTCATGCATCAGCCTTTTACGGGGTACTGTGTCAAAGGCTTTCCGACAGTCTAAAAATATGTAATCCGCCCATCCTTCTCTTTCTTGCCTAATCTTTGTCACCAGGTCGTAGAATTCTATTAAGCCTGTAAGGCAAGATTTACTCTCCCTGAACCCATGTTGATGGGTTGTCACAAAGTCCCTTCTCTTCAGATGTGTTACTAGGTTTTTTCACTATTTTCTCCATCACCTTGCATGGTATACAAGTTAAGGACACTTGCGTGAAGTTCAGTGCCTCTTGTCTGTCGCCCTTTTTGTATATTGGGACTACATATTTCTGGTAGGTATCCCGTCTCCAGTGGCCTACTATACACTATAGAGAGTGGCAAGCAATGTGCTTCTGCACACTCCTTCAATACCTATGGTGAGATTCCGTCCGGGCCAACAGCCTTTCTTACGTCCAGATCCAACAGGTGCCTCTTGACCTCATCTATTATAATTTCGAACCTTTCCAAGGCCGCCTGGTTTACTGCCACCTCTCCTAGCACCTCTAGTGACCTCTCCTTGTTCTATTGTCAAGACCTTCTGGAACCTCTTGTTGAGTTCCTCACATACCTCTTTGTCATTCTCTGTGTACCTGTCCTTACCTGTTCCAAGTTTCATCACCTGTTCCTTCACTGTTGTTTTCCTCCTGATGTGACTGTGTAGTAGCTTTGGTTCGATCTTGACTTTATTAGGTATATCATTTTCATACTTTTTCTCAACTTCTCTTCTCACACTAACATACTCGTTCCTGGTTCTCTGGTATCTCTCTATACTGTCTGGTTTTCTGTTATTCGGAAGTTCCTCCACGCCCTTTTGTTCAGTTTCTTTGCTTTCACATGTCCTATTAAACCATGGATTCTTCTTTTGCTTCTCGGTTATTTCCTGTCGGGCCGGGATAAACCTGTTTAGTGCCTCCTGACACTTTTGGATGACATAGTCCATCATGTCTTGTACTGATTTAGTAGTGAGTTCTTTGTCCCATGGTATATCCCCTAGGAATATTCTCATCTCCTAATAATTTCCCTTTCGGTACGCCAGCCTTTTGTTTCCCAGTTCTGTTTTTGGGGAGATAATTCCTATCTCTACCAGGTACTCAAAGATCAATACATTCCCAAGGGGGCTTCCAACTTAACTTGCCTTATTTCAGACTCATTTAGGGTAAATATCAGATCAAGCATAGCTGGTTCATCCTCTCCTCTCATTCTTGCCGGTCCTTTGATGTATTGGCTTAGAACGTTTCTTGTTGTCAAGTCCAGCAGCTTAGCTCTCCATGTGTCCGGTCCTCCATGTGGGTCTCTGTTCTCCCAATCCATCTTCCCGTGGTTGAAGTCTCCCATGATTAATAGTCTGTATCCGTTCCTGCTAGCTACAGAAGCTGCTCTTTCTATTATGTTAATGGTGGCCATGTTGTTTCTATCATATTCCTGTCTGGGCCTTCTGTCGTTTTGTGGGGGTTATATATGATTACTAGTATAATATTTTGTCCTCCAATTGCTATGGTACCTGTTACGTAGTCAATGAAATCTTCACAGTCCTGAACAACCATCTCCTCAAAACTCCAGATTTTTCTTATTAGCAAAGGTAGACCACCTCTTCCTCTTCCTTCTCTCTCTTTTCTCACTACATAGTAGTCCTGTGGAATCACTGCATTTGTTATGGTTTTCATTGGCTTGTGTGTGTGTGTGTGTGTGTGTTTGTGTGTTGTGTGTGTTGTGTGTGTGTGTGTGTGTGTGTGTGTGTGTGTGTGTGTGTGTGTGTGTGTGTGTGTGTGTGTGTGTGTGTGTGTGTGTGTATTCACCTAGTTGAGCTTGCGGGGGTTGAGCTCTGCTCTTACGGCCCTCCTCTCAACAGTCAATCAACTGTTTCTACTACTACTATTTTTTCCCTTACACCCCACACACACACACACCACACACAACACACACACACACACACACACACACACACACACACACACACACACACACACACACACACACACCAGGAAGCAGCCCGTGACAGCTGACTAACTCCCAGGTACCTATCTACTGCTAGGTAACAGGAGCATAGGATGAAAGAAACTGCCCATCACTTCTCGTCGTCGCCCGTGTTCGAACACGGGACCACAGGGTGTGTGTGTGTGTGTGTGTGTGTGTGTGTGTGTGTGTGTGTGTGTGTGTGTGTGTGTGTGTGTGTGTGTGTGTGTGTGTGTGTGTGTGTGTGTGTGTGTGTGTTGTGTACTCACTCACCTAGTTGTACTCACCTAGTTGTGCTTGCGGGGTTGAGCTCTGGCTCTTTGGTCCCGCCTCTCAACCGTCAATCAACAGGTGTACAGTTTCCTGAGCCTAATGGGCTCTATCATATCTACACTTGAAACTGTGTATGGAGTCAGCCTCCACCACATCGCTTCCTAATGCATTCCATTTGTCAACCACTCTGACACTAAAAAAGTTCTTTCTAATATCTCTGTGGCTCATTTGGGCACTCAGTTTCCACCTGTGTCCCCTAGTGCGTGTGCCCCTTGTGTTAAACAGCCTGTCTTTATCAACCCTGTCGATTCCCCTGAGAATCTTGAATGTGGTGATCATGTCCCCCCTAACTCTTCTGTCTTCCAACGAAGTGAGGTTTAATTCCTGCAGTCGCTCCTCGTAGCTCATACCTCTCAGCTCGGGTACTAGTCTGGTGGCAAACCTTTGAACCTTTTCCAGTTTAGTCTTATGCTTGACTAGATAGGGACTCCATGCTGGAGCCGCATACTCCAGGATTGGTCTGACATATGTGGTATATAATGTTCTGAAAGATTCCTTACACAAGTTTCTAAAGGCCGTTCTTATGTTAGCCAACCTGGCATATGCTGCTGATGTTATCCTCTTGATATGAGCTTCAGGGGACAGGTCTGGCGTGATATCAACCCCCAGGTCTTTCTCTCTCTCGGACTCTTGAAGTATTTCATCTCCCAAATGATACCTTGTATCTGGTCTCCTGCTTCCTACCCCTATCTTCATTACATTTGCTTGGGTTAAACTCTAACAGCCATTTGTTCGACCACACACACACATGTGTGTGTGTGTGTGTGTGTATGTGTGTGTGTGTGTGTGTTTGAGAAAGAGAGGAGAATGTGAGAGAAACATATGAATTAGACATGATGGAAAAAGTTAGTCTAAAGTCAGTATATTACAAAATCGATAGCTAGAAAAGCTAAGTTTTAAATATGAAATAAAAATATATTATCTAAATGAAAGAGGCGATAACTAATAATAACAAATAATAACTGTTGGTACTGGTGTCTGTCCCCAGAACAATGTGGAGAACCAGTTCGTGAGGAGTATGATTGGTACCAATATTACCTGGCTGCTTGCTGATAACGTTGCCGTCCTGTTAAATTGGGTGAACACAGACACAGGTGAGCTAACATGTGGCTATTTGCGATCTCTCTCTCTCCTTGTATCTCAATCCTTTCTGCGCCACTTACCTTTTACAAATANATAAAATGCTTGCCCAAGATTACATCCGAGTGCCGGCGGGGAAATGGTTCATAGCCTCGGCTATCACTTCCCTAGTGCGGTTTCGTGATGGTCAGAGTGGTTTAAGGCGTCCCTGTAACATACCAGTTGCGTTGCTCCTGGGAGTATGGGTTCGAGTCTCTTCGGGGTGTGAGTTTCAGTTGTATATAGTCTGGGGACCATTCAGGTTGTTTGCATTTGTGTTCCTCACGTGTTGCCCCAAAAATGAGGTGATTTGATAAATGCTATGCCCAAGATTACCATCCGAGTGCCGGCGGGGAAGTGGTTCATATAGCCTAGGCTATCACTTCCTTATGTCCGTCGTGATGGTCAAGTGGTTAAGGCGTCCCTGACATACCAGTTGCGTTGCTCCTGGGAGTATGGGTTCGAGTCACTTCTGGGGTGTGAGTTTTCAGTTGTATCTAGTCCTGGGGACCATTCAGGCTTGTTTGCATTTGTGTTCCTCACGTGTGCCCCAAAAAATGAGGTGATTTGATAAAATGCTATGCCCAAGATTAACATCGAGTGCCGGCGGGGAAGTGGTTCATATAGCCTCGGCTATCACTTCCTTATGTCCGGTCGTGATGGTCAGTGGTTTAAGGCATCCCTGTACATACCAGTTGCGTTGCTCCTGGGAGTATGGGTTCGAGTCACTTCTGGGTGTGTGAGTTTTCAGTTGTATCTAGTCCTGGGACCATTCAGGCTTGTTTGCATTTGTGTTCCTCACGTGTTGCCCCAAAAAATGAGGTGATTGATAAAATGCTATGCCAAGATTACCATCGAGTGCCGGCGGGGAAGTGGTTCATATAGCCTCGGCTATCACTTCCTTATGTCCGGTCGTGATGGTCAAGTGGTTTAGGCGTCCCTGTACATACCAGTTGCGTTGCTCCTGGGAGTATGGGTTCGAGTCACTTCTGGGGTGTGAGTTTCAGTTGTATCTAGTCCTGGGACCATTCAGGCTTGTTTGCATATATATACTATATATATATATATAATATATCTATATATATATATATATATATATTATATAATATGTGAGTGTGTGTGTGTGGGTGTGTGTGTGTAAATCACAAAAAATAACACGTGATTAAAAATGTGACAGTGTTAGACCAGGAGGAAAATTGAAACAGGAATTCCTTAAGTACTTTCGTATATTAATACATCTTCAGAAGGAGTGAAACTCCTTCTGAAGATGTATTAATATACGAAAGTACTTAAGGAAATTCCTGTTTCAATTTCCTCCGTGGTCTGATACTGCCAAATATATATGTTGTATTTAGTAGCCAGAACGCAGTTCTTGGCCTACTATGCAAGGCCCGATTTGCTAATAAGCCAAGTTTTCAAAAATTTCAATATTTTTCTCATTTTTTTCTTATGAATGATTAAGCTATTTATTTGATTATGTATGAGCTAATTTTTTTTAAATTTTAGTTAAAACTAACGTAGATATATGATCGAACCTAACCAACCTACCTAACCTAACCTAACCTATCTAACCTAACCTGAACTAACATAACTAAATCATAATTTATGTTCTTCATATAATATAATAGTAGTATATAAAATAGACCAATAGGAAACAACTTATTGAAAATAAAGAAAATCACTCGGCTTATTAGGCAAAACGGGCCTTGGATAGTAGGCCGAGAAGTGCGTCTGGCTACTATATGCACTAACTTTGCCTAAACACACAAGTGAAGTTTTACAACTTTAGAGCACTTTCCCACCAGGAAACTCGAACCCTATCCAGTACAGAAGCCTCACAGCAATTGGCATAGCAGGTATGCCTTTAACCTCTGCACCAAATTCAAACCCTCATAAGAGATAATAATTTCGGGGTATTTACCCCCCCCCCCGCAAAGATCACCCCTCAAAGGGTAACTATAGCTAGTGAGAGGTCTCACACATTCTTTCATCAAATCTCAGTTAATATGGGAGAACACTGTGTCTATTCCAAATTCCAAATTAGGCCATTCCAAATCCCTCCAACTTCAAGGATACTAATTTTATTTGGTTCTATTAATTCCGAGGATTGAATGTAATCAATCACTAAAGTCAAGTACAGCTCTGAGACTTCAATGAGATCAGAATCATTGATCGCAATGACTTGTGTCTTTATTTAGGTCACTAGACACTGGTTAACCACTGAGGATCCAGGAGCCCAACTCGGCTTTAAATTATTGTAAAAACGATCATCCTCTGTTGATATAGTCAGCTGTATTCTTCTTAGTATATTTTTGCTGCAGTTTATATTCAGCTGACAAATTATTTTTTTTACTTGAATTGTCTGCAGGCATAGGCCTCTTCAAACTTAATACTGGGAGTGTGAGCAACTTGCCTCCTGCAGATGTTAACGGGTTTATTCCCTGATATTTAGTATAACCAATGATGAAATTATTATAATCGACTGCAAATACAAGGCTTTCTATATCAGTGAGGTGATCAGACGTAATAGCTGCCATTTTGTTCACTTTCGTTTCAAGAATTTGGCAGTGACTCCTAGACCTTGTTCATGTAGGTCCGTTGGAATTGTATCCACCACGATGGCTTGTACTTGATGGACGTACTAAACGTACAATGGTTGCACAGCCTGGTAGACTTCAGGTCCTGTATCAGTTAGAAACCCTGATATATTTAAATTTACCTGAGTTCCTGGCTTTAAATGTAGATCATCTGCCATCTTATGTGTTACAAATGTTCTCTGGGATCCTTGGTCAAACAACCCTTGGGTATGGACCTTGGCCCCTTGGGTCTTGATGGTATGTTGTGCAGTAGACAAAGTGGCATTATTTTGGAACCTTGTCGATAGGACGCTTATTTTCTGGCACACTTTACAGTACTGTACTGTGGTGGGAATGTTATCTTCCACCTTGGGGTTTGGAGACCTTAATTCTAAGTCTCTGCACAATGCTGACTGTTATTACACCTACAACAGGTGTGAAATTGGGTCTCACAGGTGCTGGTGTTGTGTTCCCTAAAGCATCTCGTGCATTTCTTTGGAACTCTTTGAATCGCTTAACACAGGTGTCACGATGAGGATAATTGGTGCAGTGGTACATCAAGCGTTGTTCTTGGCAGAACAAAAATGTCCCATAGCCTACAACACCTTCTGTGGGTCATCGCCTTGGGTAGCACAGTAACTGTAGGCTTCAAGGGTCCCACTGCATATGTGCCCACTGCCATGGATCCACTTTGGGATGAAAGTAGTTTGTTTAGATTTATTTGATGTACTTGTGTACCCTTCGTTTTATTGTCAGTACCTGGGGTCCTCTACTGACTTCGTCATTTTAGACTCGTTAGTTTAGGAACACGGTGTTGGAACTATTGTTTCATGTGCTCTCATTGGATTCGCTATCATCCTCAACCTATCAAAGATTTCTTCTAGGGTAAGGATGTTTGTTTGATAGTGAGAGATGATAGCTGCTAAAATTTCTTTTGGGAACTTTTTTTATCTATATTTTCAACACTAATTCTACTCCAGGCACATCTGCCTTAGCAGCAAGAGTTTTAACTAGAACATTTGGAGTCTGAAATCTTGTATACCCTCAGGTGTTGTATCTAGTGGAGGAATGTAAGTAAACTTCAACTTCTATTGTTGAATGTTTTTATTCAACATTATCATGTGTATTATTTTAAAAGCACCCATGTTTTGGTGTTAAAATATCTCTTAGAGTATAGTAAAGATTAGTTATAGCAATCTCTTTGCTACAAGTGTAAACTTGTAACACTTGTACGACAGTATCGCAATCATCATCGCTGGGAATCAGATGGTCAGTAGCAGCATTTGCTTCTGCTTAAGGATACTTTGCAAATAAAGGAATTTCTTTGTTTGTTAATGAAACATTTAGAGTTCAGTAATGAATCGAATGTTTTCCAGTAACATTTAAAGTTTTCGACATCTCTGCCATGAAATTCAAAGAAATAACTCAACAAATTCGTAGGGGAAATAACTGGGATAATGCCTCATAAATAATGAACAATTCATAATAATAGTAGCCTATGGTGATTAATTTTCTATTGCTAGGCCTTACTCCAAACTATTCTAGAGGTTGGTAAATAAAATAATAATTGTATATAATTATATACAAGTTAATTTAAGTAATAAATTTAGTCACTAATGAATACCTCGGGTTAGCTCATCATAATCGTCATTGGATGGTATAGTAACACTGTTTACCACTCAAAGGTATAATAATTATATAATACAAGATATTTAATAATCTATATAAATAAAAATGTAAATGTTTGTTTGTTGAAAATCGCTAATTTCCGAAAGTTCTTCACCAATTTCTTTTAAATTTTCACCCAACGTTCCATTCGCATCCGAGTCGGTTTTTATATACATTCAATATAGATGTTATGTCTGTGACGGAAAAACAATTAAAAAAAAAAACAGTTTTTTAGGTGTTTTTCATGTGAGGGAAATCTTCAAAACCTCTTTATCGATTGCTTTGAAATTTTAACACAATGTTGCATTCGAATAGGTGCGTGTTTTTCTATACCTACTGTATACATGCCTCACCTATGACAGGAAAAAACATGTTTTTTTTTTTAACAGTGCCATCTGTTGGACATAAGAGCAACACTGCAATCTCCAAAAGTTCTTCACCAATTGCTTTGAAATTTTGACACAACATACCATTCGAATATGTGCGTGTTTTTATATACCTATTATATAGATGCCACACCTGTGACAGGTAAAAACATTTTTTTTTAAACAGCACCATCTATTGCACATAATAGCAACACTTGCTATACTAAATATGTTATGATTAGATTTCACTATATCTGCATTGATAGATTGAATTTTCATAGATTTCAATTAATTTTCATTTTGATTTAATTATTTTGTGTGACATTGTGTTGGAATTGACCTGTGTTGCTTACTATATCATTTATTTCGTAAGTATAAGTATAGATACCACACCTGTGACAGGAAAAAAACATTTTATTTTAAACAGAGCCACCTGTTGTATGTAAGAGCAACACACACACTATACATGATATGTTACGATTCCATTTCAATGTTTTCAATTCTATTCACAAATTGAGTTTTCATAGATTTTAATTTATTTTCATTTTGATTTAATTATTTTGTGTGTCATTGTGTTCGAATTGAGCTGTGTTGCTTAACATATCGTTTATTTTGCAAGTATAAGTATAGATGCCACACCTGTGACAGGTAAAAACATATATTTTTTTTAAACAGTGTCATCTGTTGCACCTAAGAGCAACACATGCTATACTAAATACGTTACGATTCCATTTCAATGTCTCCAATTTCATTGATAAATTGAATTTTCATAGATTTCGATATATTTTCATTTTGATTTAAATATTTTGAGGGACTTTGCATTGGAATTGAGCTGTGTTGTTTACCATACTGTTTATTTCATGGGTATAGTTTATATTTAATTTTTTTTATTTTTTTTTCATTTCGTTTTTTTAACTGTTTTCTTATATATCAGTGATGGGAGCATCAGATCATTTGGGAATGCATCGGACGAGGTAGTGGGGAATGGTGGGGAGGATGAGGGGACGGTGAAGTGGGGAATGGTTAAGAGGAGGAGGGGATGCTGGAGTGGGGAACGGTTGGGAGGACGAGGGGACAGGGAGTCAGGGAATGGTTGGGAGGATGAAGGGGGACAGGGGGAGTGAGGAATGGTTGGGAGGATGATTGAATGAGGTAGGGGTAATGGTGGGAGGACTGGGAGACAGAGGAAGGTCGCTGTGGCCCGCAGCATCGCACATGCGTTGCTGAGCCACAGCAACACGTGGTGGGGTACAGCTAGTTAAATAAATATGTAGTACAATTATGGATGCAACACAACTCGTGTTGTTGTTTGTCCCACCCTATATACGGGTCTGCACATTAAATACAAAAGACTACGTTGTTCACTATTTAGCTCAACACTATTCATTAGTTCTAAATCCTAACTGGTATAGGGTTGGCTAACGAGCTACCAGTACTCGCACTCTGACCAAAAAATGCACGGAAAGTGTCACCAAGTGCATCATCTGCATGGAAGACTACGACTACATCGTCTACAAGGCTAAAGTCCAACGATGTCTCATCTGCAACGGTGACCAATGGCCATATCCCGTCACAGCTCGCACTGAAAGGAAGAAACTCGGAAATGAAGAATGTATGTACCTTGTGTTATGACCCCATATAGCCTAGTGGACCGAGTCTACCCAGTGAGAGTTATTCTGCTTTTTGGACCTGGGATTAAGAGGTCAGAGGAAGAAAATATATAATGACGTTAGTGAGCAATTTATGAATACCTGCGGAGGATGTGCATCTGATAAAAGTGACATGGAATGGGATGTTGATATTACGGTGACATGACGTGACGCTATCAGGACGTCGTGACGTTACTTGAGTTACAGCAGTCGTCAGAGATGGTTGCACTTTGTTAATCTCCTGGAAGAAGGACGAATTTTGTTGCCAAAGTTGCCTTGTGTTAGAGTGAAGTGAAGGCTACTTTTTTTTCAAGTGTGAGGAAGCTGTTGGGGACATCGTACACCCATTTCTCTGTGATTGAAAATATTAGAGGCGGCCTGGAATAGAGTGTTTGGTTGCTTGTGTGGAACTCTAATTGTGTGCACCTTCAAGAGGAAGGAAGTAAGCAGGCGTTTCTGTCTTTTAGCCTGCCGGGCGACTCCATGTACTCAAGTTAGGACTGGAGGAAGCCTTGTGAAGCAGTCCTAAAGCGATTTCTATGGGCGACCTGATTGAACTCCATGTTGAGCGGCCCCCACGTCAGAGATTTCTGTAGTAAGCTTGTTAATCAGCTGTTAGATTAGCTACCAGTGTTTAATTGTGTACCCAGCGATCATAGTGAACATAAGTGTATATAGAGTACAGATTTTATTGAGCCAGTGAGCTAAATAAGGAGTTAGAGTTAAGAGAACTACTGGAGGGAGCAGTGATACATACTCTCTCGGTGGAGGTCAGGAAGTGACTGAAGAGCGGAGGTCCCTCAGCGGCACTTGGGCGGAGATCCCAGAGGTGTGTCTCGACATATTTCCAGCTTGGACTCGTCCATTATGGGGGAATACCACCACAGTTGAACGGCGCAGTGCGGCGTCAGATTGGAGATTTAGTGCTGTGATATACGTTTATTACTTATGTTTATTAGAAGAAACATTTTTATTGGCATGGTAATGGAACTGCAGGTTTGTCTGGGAAGAAGTTAATGGTGTAACTTCGAGGCTGGAGAAAAGGTGTATGCTTAATTCTGCTCTGAACTTCAAACGTGCAGCTACACGTTTCTTTGTGGAACCAGTGGAAGAGTGTCACTGATGTTGTTCTATCAGGGAATGTTTGGGGACTCTGTCCGCCTGTACACAAGTAACAGTCTGGTGCAACAATCAGAGCTCCCTTTTGGGTTTAAATCCCCCCAACCACATGTTTCCTGATGTAAGAATATTGAGGGCCGTCCAGGAGTGAATTGACACACCCTCAGTTTGATTCCAGGAGAGTGGGCTGACAACCTATTGCAGTAGTAGGTAGCCCGTGTGACTGCAGGTATTTTCTCT
>WNGS01142304.1:15288285-15316377 GCA_020271785.1 Procambarus virginalis | reverse complement strand
TAGCCTGACACAAAGGCTATATGACGTGCTGTTAAAGTTGGCCAACATCAGCAAGGCTTTCCTTAGGGTAGTTCTCCAAGAAGAATGGAACTACACAATGTTCCTATGGATCAAGGATCCCTAACGATCCAAACAGTGAACTAATCACTTACAGGTTTGTGTCGGTTTTGTTTGGGGCACACGTCTTCACTGTTTCTGCTTCAAGCTACCTTAGATACACACTTGAAGAAGTCCAATAGCCCAAACAAACAGAAATTAGAAATAACTTGTATGTGGATAATTTCAAGGACAACCAGCAGTGAGAGTTAAACTATTGAACATGTACCATGAGGCCAATCGAGAATTAATGCGAGCAAATATGCCTCTCCAATCGTGGGGTCTCCAACAATGCCAAATTAAATCAACTGACTGCAACTGAATTTCTCGACTACCAGTAACAGGAGGACAAAAGTACTAGGCGTCGAATGGGATACGACAACAACAGATCAGTTGACAATCAAATCGGTGGAGCCAGATACCACTAACTTAACAATGAGAAAATTACTCTCGCAAGTCAGCAAACCCTCGACCCATTAGGACTATTAAGTTCAATCTTAATTAATGGAAAGTTGATAATGCAGTAATATTGGCAACAGAAGATAGGCTGGATGATCTTCTGACACCTGCCTTACAAGAAAAATGGCAAGGGCTAGTGAAAGATTTTAGTATCCTAGAGTCTGTCAAGTTCCCTCGGAACACAGTAGTAAATGAAAAAGAACCAATTAAGCTACATGTATTTTGTGATGCCTCAGGAAAGGCTTATGGCACAGTAGCATAATCTGGTCTCAAATGGGCAAGGCAATTTGCTCAATCAAAGGCCAGAGTAGCACCTTTAAAGAAAACTAAAAACTAAAGCACTACCTAATAAATTCCCTGTAATCTACCTTACCCCTATATTGTCAACCCATGTCTGTTTTTTTTAAACAATGTGTTGTCGACCTAAATTGTATTTGTGCTGCTTTTTCTGCCATGTTCCCCCCTTTTTTTATTTTTTTTTAATTGTTCTCAACACATTTTATACTTTAATCTCAATTGTATTAAGTTTTAGTCTTTCTTTAATGTTTTCCCTGCCTGAAACGCTTTGGGTACTAGTGGCTTTAGGCATGTATGTACTAGCTCTATCTATAAATCTATGAATTTTTGTAAAACCTCTTGTATGTATGTACCTTTCCTGAATAAAACATTTATTTTATTATTTATTCATAAAAGATCATTGCCACAACTGGAATTAACAGCCTTACTGCTAGGTGTAAGATTGGCTCATTATCTGATAAAGGCCTTAAGCAACATCCACTTTGAAGAAACAGTGGTAGGTCAATAAAGGCAGTGCTACAGTGGGTTAAAAACAATAATAGTAAGAATTCTTACATGAGTTAACTGCATTAAGGAAATACGAGAGTTGTCAGCAGGGTATAACTGAGATATGTACCTACCAAAGAGAAATCCAGCTGACTATTCTCTCCTGAGGCCGACATTACAGCAATTAACAAAGGCAGAGATGTGGTTCAATGTACCTCAGTGGGGGCAATCAGCGACCAGTGGCCTAAACAAAGGCCACAATCATTGTGTCCAATGTTTACTGTTCCCACTGAGATCCCAGAACTACCTCGGACTTTGGTAATTATCCTCCTCGGTACTCTGAACTGAAACAACCTAATAGGTGTCACCCAAGTAGTGTTTGATTTTCTAAAGAAAATAGGAATCAAGCATAAATTTCTAGTGCCCTAAGGTACTGGGTCAAAAGAGCTCAGACAGACATATTCGAGACAGAATTTGACATGTTCCTAAGAAGCTACAAAATGATCTGGGTCTCTGGGTAGGACACCAACAATTATAACATAATCAGATTGGGAGGTCGCTTACAGCATGCAGATATAGATCTGGAAGCAAAAAATCCATATTGCTTCCTCGTCACCACATAGTAAGCAAACTAATTGGGTTACACATACACAAATACAACACTCTGAGCTGCATGGTGGGGTATTAGATACTCTCACAGACTTAAGACAACAGTACTAGCTATCCCAAGGTAGGCAGACAGTAAAATCAATAATTAAATCCTGTGTTATTTGCCGGAGATACGATGCCAGAGTGTGTCCATATCCAGGCCCTCCTCCACTTTCCAAAGGAACGAGTTGTACATGTTCGTCCCTTTGAGACTACAGGAGTAGATTTCACAGGAGCACTAACCCTAACAGGCACCAAGGAAAAAAACAGTAAAGGCCTATATCTGTCTCTTTGCTTGTGCCACAACAAGGGCAGTCTATCTAGAAGTGACTCCCGATATGAGTGCCGAAGCATTCCTACAGGGTTTCCGCAGGCTTGCTTCACATAGATCCTGTCCTAAGTTAATGATCTCAGACAATGGGTCCAACTTAGTGGCAGGAGAAGCATGTCTGAGGAAAATCTGGACACACGGTACACACGGCCCTAAATCAACGGCAGTGCCACTGGAAGTTCATACCTCCCAGAGCACCATGGCATGGAGGCTTCTATGAAAGCATGATTGGTACGGTGAAACGTTCTCTACGGAAAACCCTACACCACCAAAAGATTGACCTACAGGAACTTCAAACCGTAGCCATAGAGATAGAAGCACGAATTAATAACAGACCACTTACCTACCTCTCTGATGATGTTTTGCAGCGTGAACCATTAAGTCCAGCTCATCTGACGTATGAGAGACCTCTCAGCACCCTTGTGTCCCATACGGACGAGGAACCAGAGGATCCTTCTTATGTCTGAGAGAGTGATTTGGTTTAACGTTTCAAACATCTATCAGGGGTGATAAGTCGGTGGAATGACGTATGGACTCGAGAATACCTTACTGCTCTGAGAGAGTATCATTACGGGGCAAACAACCCCTACAACATAATTAACTTGAACCCTGGTGACATAGTCCTGGTGGACAGCGATGGGCCAGGCTCAGAGTGGCCTATATGCCAAATAGTCTCTGTTCATCCAGACAGCCAGGACATCTTGAGAATAAGGAAAGTAAAATGCTGAGGCAACACTACTCTCAAAACATTAGAGAAATTAGTTCCTTTAGAACTGGCAGGAAAAGAAGACGTTCAACGACTTCCAGCACCCGAAATGCCAGTACGGGACATACGTCCCCAAAGGACTGCAGCACAACAATGTAAACTCAAATTAAAGCAGCACTATAATTCTGAAGGAGAAGAATAAAGTGATCGCAGTCCTTACTGGGACTTCGACCTGTGTTCTTCCCCCCCGAATTATGTCAGAAATCCAACACACATAATAACATGGTTATCCCCTTAACCCATAAACTGCGCATGGTGTATATATACACCATGTGTAACATGTCCCACAGTGCACATGGAGTACATATACGCCATTGGGTGCCAGGCCCGATTCAAATGGCCTGCAGCTACACAGGGTTCACATTAGCTGTCTCAGGGCTCTTGTAAACAGACGCCATTTTTTTTTAAATCGTGGGCAATATTCTCAGGTGTGAGAGGCACAGTACTGTTGTAGCAACCAAGGCTGGTGCATGCAGCATGAGCGAACAGCATTGCTGCTCAGCTTGTGACCACAGCATCGCCGAAAAGTGTTAAAATAAATATATAATTGCTATTATTTAGCGATGACAATATTACAGCTGACCCCTGTAATATAAATAACCAGGGTTGTGATAATAGCAGGATTGTTGTAATAATTAGCACTGTGGGATGAGTGATGCTGAAAGACAGAGGGAGATAGCATCGTTTACTGACTGTGTACCTGTGTGGTATATAGGGTATTGTCTGCATTCACCATACCAGCTTAGTGGTTCTCTATGGTGAATACAAATGTATATACTTATATATAATGTGTGTATTAGTGTAATAACAGCAAAAGGATTATGCTGGGAGGAGCCTTTTGGGTGACGGAGGTGACGTCGTCTGCGTGATTTGTCTAGCTGTTTAGAGGGTGGCCACTATGCTCTTTGGAAACTCTACAAGCTTAGGTGTACAGTTATGGTGCATACAACATGTAGATACTTATATATAATATGTGTATATAGGGTAATAACACTGCAAACAGTATTGTTGGGGGAGAAAGTTTAGTGTGTGTGACCTTGAGTGAGTGAGGCAGCCGCCAGCTGACTGTGTGTATAGCGACGACTCTTAGTGCCTGAACTAACTATATCAGCTTAGCTGTACAGTTGTGGTGAACAAAATATATACATACTTATATATAACGTCTGTATATAGTGTAATAACACCACAAACAGTATTGTTGGGGGAGAAAGTTTAATGCGTGTGACCTTGAATGAGTGAGGGGAGCCGCCAGCTGACTGTGTGTAGCGACGACTCTTAGTGCCTGAACTAACTATATCAGCTTAGTTGTACAGTTGTGGTGAACAAAACATGTTGATTCTTATATATAACGTCTGAATATTTTGAATAAAACATAAAACAGGATGGTGGGAGGAAAAGTGGGCAAGTGAGGCGTTGTTGAGAGAGTGGCAGCGAGTGGCTGGCTGGTGTATGGCGGTCACTCCTCGTTGCTTTTTGACTCTCAATACCAACTTAGTGGTTCGTTATGGTGAACCAAACATGCAGACACTTATATATAACCTGTGTATAGGGTGTAATAGTAGTAAAACTATTTGTTTATTGTTTTATGAACATTATAATTTAATCACTAATATGCACACCATACTTTTGAGTATAGAGATTATTCACCACTTTTATTATATAAATATATTACAATACACAATATAGACTAATATTACTGCAAAAAAACTAAGAAAAAATCAATCAGAGATATAAAATAATTAAGTAATAATATCTTTGTGGCAACTCCCACCTGTCAGCGCGGGTGACGCTGTCCGGCTCTGACGACCGCTCTGTCAATGCCCACTTTTTGCCAGACTTCCTCGGTCAATTGCACACAAAATATGTCACCTACGATTTTTTCCCCCGTGCTCAGGGAACACATATTAACATTTTAAGAAGACGAAATAATTTTTAGATTTTTTTTTTTTGGCAGAGGGGTGTAAATGTCCTCAGGACCCCTGAGCAGTGGAAGGGTTAAACAAAAGAGAATGGGTGATTCTGTGACGTCATCAACGTCACATATTTACATTACCCTTAATTTCTTTTTAAACAACAGTCTAGTGTTTATATTTAATAAAAAAGTGTTCACTAAGATTGAATATAATTTTCAACACTAGGAATAAAGCTTAATACTCTATTCCATAAACATAAATAGAACCACCAAACATTTGAGTTCGTCTCCCCGGGAGCATCGTCACGTACACAGAGAGAACAACAACAAAGCTAGACACGCTGTAGAGTGGCTCTCCATATGAGCTGATTTAACTCGTTGGACACCCAGACTACATGTCAACAAGCAAGCAACCAGCAAAACAGCCTCTCAACAACCACAGCAACACCAGTATCCGTGTTACCAAGTATTTTGTGTATAAGTTTGGTCATATTTATTCATAAATAGGTAGGCGGTTATAATGTATGAATAAACCCCACAACCAAGTACGTTTACTCAGCTCAACACACTCATATTCCATGTCATACCTGTACTTATATGTTTAGGGAAACATTATTAATTCTTTAAACTCGGCAGGTAATTGTGATTTGGAGTTACAAGAAGCTGAGCAGACAGTTGACCCTCAATATAAGATTATTACCTAGCTGTACACCAAGCTTTGTAGGCCTCCAGACAGCCGCCATTACGTGGCACTCAGAGGCACAGAGCCACACCCAATTTTAATGCTACAATTACACAGCCCCATGAACAGAAACAGCCAAGCCCCTTTTTTGTACTATACTGTAGGCATAGTATTAAAAATTAGAAATTCATTATTTTTATAATAATAGTAGATTAGACCACTATATGTGGTATGATTATAATTTGTATTGAAGATTAGGTAAACAATTTGTGGTTTATGAAGGAGCCATCTCAAAGTCGTTTAAGCTGCAAATTGTCCCCAATTATGTGAGACAAATTCAGGCAGCTGAATCAGTACATACAGTCCACTCACTTATTTACTTACTTAATTACTTACTTGCTTAATTAACTAACTTATTACAAAGAACTAAGTAAATTAATCAGATAAAAATTATCATATTAAAGTCAATTAAAAAATAAGTAGAAATATTTAGTATTTATAGAATTAAAGCTGCTAGGATTTTTCCACACTATCATCAACGGAGTCAAGGTCAGATGGTCTGAAACTGACTTTCTAAGAAAGAACATATACGGACTTGATGATCGGATTATAATTATTATAATTAACTTTTGAAAATGGAAAACTGAAAATAAGCTTGATGGTAGCAGCTAATTAAAGAGCGCTAAATATCTGATTAATTCGCTCTACCACTAAGATGATGGAAACTCATAAATTCTTCTCACTCAGCTAGTGTTGTCTAAAGCGCGAACATGGCTGGATATAGCGCTCTAGCCCCCCCCCCCCAGGGCTCCGTTAGAACACTGTACGGCCGCTGTTAATGAGGCTTTTTTTTTCCGAAAGTATTTTCTCCTTGATTGATACAATCAACAATTGCAAGCAGACAAACAGTGAATGCATTACCTGTGAATTCTGGAGTGAATATTAAGTTTACAGACACCTATCTTGAATTCATCATAAAGGGAGTGAATGGTCAGCTGGTGGACTTATCATCTATTGCTCTGGGCTATATCATCTTTGTCTATTGATCTAACTGAAGAAGACGGAACAACGCCTTAAGGAGATGCTAAAACATCTCATTAGTGAATGGATTATCGCAAACTCTATTCAAATCAGTGATTGTGTATTTAAAACGAAACAAAAAGCTGCTATCTACGATTTCATAGTATAAGACTACGTGTTGTAATAAGGTGTCTCAGTTTTTTTAAATCGTGTTGATCCTAGCAAAAATTGAAGCTGGCTATTTTACTTATGCATCAGCTGGAGAGAGAGAAGCAGTGGATGACGGATATAAAATGAGCGATGTAAATATCTGCTTCAGACTAATGTTGGATGTTACATCGGTCACTGAATATATTTTTGGATAATGTAGACCTTAGAGTGTGTGCCTTGAACTACATCCCAGTAAAATGGCTTGTATTCAGTGATAATGAACAAGCTAATTTTAAATATAATATCAAGTCTACACGTCTATAATTTTCCACGTTATGTTACACTGTGTGTTACAAGGTCCAAAAACAGTCACACAGTAATAGAACGAACGATGTTTGCATGTTGGTCACATTACGTTACGTTAGGTAGACACGCTTTACATTTCAAAATGATATTTATTTTGGACAGCAAAACGCTTATTTTCTGAGTTACGTTACATTGTGAGTGTTACAAGGTCTAAACAGTTATATCGTAATAATTATTATTTGGTGTTGGATGTAGGGGCTAGGGAGATTGACTAGACACACATAAATTTTCAAAATGATATTTATTGGGACAGCAGAACGCTGATTTTCCACAATACGTTGCAGTGAGTGTGTGTTACAAGGACTAAACAGTTACACAATAATAGAACGATGTTAGCATGATGGCTCAATTACGTTATGAGGTGTTAAACACATGCTAGCATTGAACAGCCTTTTACTGAGTTACTGAGTGATGGTAAAAAAATACTATTACTTCAAGCCGGCCTGAGAAATTAAAACTAAAAAGCAATCCTATCCTATCCACCCCATATGGCTGTAGCCTGATACAGCCTTCAGTCTGCTGTTGTTGTTTGACTAACAGTGATTTGAGTTGTTATAAGAAGATTGAAGACTGGTATACATCGTGGCTCGTTACTCTTAAAAGATATTTGGGGGGAATAACGATGTTTGCACAATTTAAATATTTAATTTTATTGTCATTGTAAATGTCTTAGTGTTTAATAAAGAATAAAATTTATATGAAATGGGTTTACACCCTTAACTACTAATTTGTTCTGAATACCAAGACATGCATGTAAGTGCCAAAACCTGTGGGGTGACAAGTAAACGGAGCGTGCTAAGTGTAGGGGGGCGGGAGGGGGCAGGCAGGAGTGGCCACTTCTCTGATGTAAATACACGAGAACCTTCCTCTCGAATAAGGGGCTATGGTGGGGGGGGAGGGTATTGTGGTCATTTACCTCATGTCACCTGACACACATCAAAGAGGTGTCCCGCTGGAGCCCGCCTGGAGCTGCCGTGGGGTATAGACGTGTCGTCTAGCCTCTGGTGGTTTGAGGTGTTTGCCGTTTTCGTCACCAGAGGGGTGTGGGAGTTTCTGCCCCCCCCCCTGTTGTTGCTGCGGGCTGCGTGTTGACGTGGCGAGCTTACCATGGGTGGTCCCCTTCCATCTATCAAGCGCGTGAACTCCGTGGGCCTGGAGTTCACTGGTCGTGCTGGATATCCGGAGATAGCCGTGGTTCTGTGCGACTTGCTTCATGTCCCTGTGATGGACGTTGACGGTATTGAGCTTGTGACTGCCCATCGAGTTGTCATCAAGCTTGTGACGGAGGAAGTATACCGTGATTTCCTCAGTCGTTACGAGGGACGCTCGTTGTCGATGCCGGGTGGTGCCGGCTCTGTCTCCATATCCGACCGGAGTGGTGCGCTGACTTATGTCAGTGTGCATGGGGCGCCCCTGGAGTTTCCCGATGATCTTCTTCGGCGTTACTTTCAGCGGTTTGGAGCGGTCATCAGTGTGAGGGTCAACACGCTATCCTCTGGGAGGTATGCCGGTAGACGGACGAACATTCGCACCTTGGGGATGCGCCTGCGGTCGGATATTCCATCTTCGGTCCGGCTCCTGGGGTGCTACATCCGGGTGTACTATGCCCGACAGCCTCGTACCTGTTTCCGGTGTGGCCTGGTGGGGCATCAGGGTGCCGGGTGCGATGCGGCTCCGGTTGCTCCTGTCAACCTATTCCGGGAAGAAGATTTCCCTCCGCTTCCCCTGGACGAGGACTCCGGGGATGCAGTGACCGACCCATTCGTTGTTGCGGCTACCCCGGCGTCGCCTGACGTTCCCCCGGATGTCGCCGGCCCTCCTCAGGATGTTGCGATGCCATCGGTGGATACTCCTGCTCCTGTCCCTGCTGCTCCAGTGGGCCTTTCTGCTGCGCCCTCCTCACCGTCTGCTCACCCGTCTTCAGCTGCTGCGCCTGGCCCTGCATCCTCGCCTCGGATCCCGGCTGTGCTGGGTGCTGGGGTGACTGTGGGGTCCCCTGTTGTGTGTGGTCCGGTTCCCCCTGTGGTCGAGGCTGCTGCCGTTTTGCGGCGGACGTCAGTTTGTCCGGCTAGTAGTGCCCATGTTTCTGGGTCGGCTTCCGGCTCTGACGATCTCAGGCCGGTGCCCAAACGATCCCGGCATTCATCGTCTACCTGGGCCGATGTTGGGGACTTTAGTGACTGTGAGGCCTCGGGTGTGGATGGAGTGGTTCCGGTTACGTTGCTGGCTCCGCAGTTAGTGGTGGCGGACGTCCATGCGCCTGCTGACATTGGTGTCCGTGTCTCGGGTGTGCCTGCTGTTCCTTCTCCGCCAGGGGCCTCTCCGCGGTGGGGAGTGGTGGCCTCCGCTGCCGGAGTGGGTGGGGATGGTGGGTCTGGGCGTGGCCTGGTGGTGACCTTGCGGAAAGATGTGCGCGGTTCGGTTCCCACGCGGTCGTCCGGTGGTGTGCCCGTGGGCGCTGGTGCCCCTGTGGTGGTGCCTTCTACCACGCTCCCTCCTCGGAGGTTGACCGTTGGGCACTTGGGGGCCGTGTCACCGAAGTCTGTGATGCCGTTGGGTCACTGGTCGCGGGTTGCTGAGCTACCTTTCGGCGATGAGGTGTGGGAACATGTACCGGTCACTCGGTTCCAGTGTGATACGGTTTGGGTGCCATGTTTGCGGGTGTTTGTGGCCAACGTCCCGGATAAGATGGCGTCCCGGGTGGATAGTCAGGACCCTTGGCTGTGGTTACGATGGGAGGCGTTCCATATACGCTTCCCTCGGGACGCGTTTCCGCGCAAATACGAAGGGTGATTGTATACTTTTGTGCTGTGTGCCCTTCTGGCTGTTTTGTTTGCCTTCTGGTAGTTTTGTGCCTGTGCCTCTCCCTTTGTTTGTGGTGAGGCGGGTGTTTGGGTGTGAGTGTGTCTGGCCTTCATGTCTCAAATTTCATGTTGTTAACGTGCCCTATGTGTTTTTTATTTTATGCTTGCGTGTTGTATTAGTTTTTGTTTTGTATTTGTGTGGCTTATTGTGTGGTGTATATTCTTATTGCATTTTTTGTAATACTTCCGTTTGTTCATTCTGTTGTTTTGTTCTCGGTCCTTCAGGCCGGTGTTTTGTTTGTTGTTGTGTATGTAACTATGGTTTTTTTTTATTGCATGTTATCCATCTTGATTTTTGTTTTATACTGTTCTGTTTTGACATGCTCCTGTGTTTTGTTGTTTGCATTTGTTTTATCTTTTGTACTGTCTTTTCAATGCATTTCTCGAGTTTTGTATTTTGTTCTACTGTACTGTCAGCCCTTCTGGCTGGTGGTTTCTTTTTTTCCTTGTTTTGTAATGTTTTTCTATGTTCTTAATTTGTTTTTATTGTATTTAAATTGCATGTTTTGCATGTAAAAATAAATAAAAAAAAAAAAAAGGGGTGACCCGCTCGAACACTCGCTCCCCACCGATGTGGTATGTGGTGGTGCGCCTCATGCTATATGTGGTGTGACATGGGCCATGTGGTAGCTATGCGGCACTCCTTACCGGTCAAGGCTGAAGGGTAGGGGAGGGTTGGGTGAGGGAGACCTCCTTTGTTTATCAAAATATTATGGGTCATTTGCTCACACCTCACTTTCACGTGGGACATCTAATTGTGAACACACACTCGTGTATTGACACGAAACTAATGGCACCTCTTTTACCTGGTGATGAAGACATAGAAGGCTGAGGCTGAGGCGACATCAGCGGCAGAGACTTTTGTGAAAATCCCATAGGTTTTGTTAAAATATTCACACTTCACTCTACCATCTGGACTTTCTACATACCAGACATATTTAAAAAAAGAACACGAGAGTGTGAGTCGCACTACCAGCCAAAGCTCCCGACTGGCCCTATTCACTCCCCTTCCCTTACCCTCCCCTCCCCCTCACCTATTTCACACACCCTTCCCTAACTATATACCTAAAAAAAACTCGATCTCCTGGGCACGCCCCCACGGAAGGCCTCCTCTCTCAACCCTCAACATATCCTTCTCCTTCCTTCATACTTTTATTTAACTATATATATCCACATATGCTTGACTCTACGTTACATACACACACTCTTTCATCTTAAACACTTTCTGCTGCTACACACCTCCTGCTCCTATACTCAATCCTTGCACCCTTACACCCACTAAACACACTGTCTGCAGACAACCTGGCGCATGGGATACACCCCTGGGGAACCCCCAGAACCCATTATGATTAGAGCCGTGTGCAACACCTGAGCAGGGGGACTAATTGCCTCACCTGCTCAGGTGTTGCGCACGGTTCAAGTCATAATTTACCTTACTGGAGTGAACCCGTCGGTTAACCTGGTACTCAGTGAATGTAGAGGCAGCGGATGTCATCATGGATGCCGTCACAATGGCTTAGGGAAATCTCACACACAAACCAGAGCAAGCTATTGCACGAGATGTCGTTCCAACTCCCGTCAGCAAAAAGCATGCCGCAGTGCTCTGCATTACCATAGTTGTCAGGCTGCCCTAAGTGCCAGTTGGTGTAGTTGATAGCCACACCTGGGAAAGGAATAGGAAACAAATGACCTGTCTCGTTAACACGACGGGAGTGAGGAAAGTCATAACATTTTGCATCTGATTGGAATAACTCGTTGATATGTGATTTTGGGATGATATATATGATTTACTGAGACAAAATTACAAAATATTTACCAGGAAAGGATGACAAAGCATGAAAGCAGAGGTTAAAACTTTTCATGACTCATTTAATCTTATAATTCATGTCAGAAAAGATACTTTGACTAAGAGTGTAGAACTATTTTCGAGCCCATCACAGACACTAGGCACCGAGAGTTTATCAGTCCCTCACAGGTACTCACGGCATAATAGACTCAAACATTTACCTGAACCCTATCGGGAATAGTCTTTGCTCAAATACACTGTCAACTACCTACATACACTACGACCCGTTGAGTGTGTGGAAACAATGCGACCCAAACGTCTTAAGGTAAGAGCTACTCCCCTTGACGGTCATGCTTTCGGGAAAAGCGATATTCTGAATGTTCTGAAGGACGTTACCGGCATCATACTCAATGACTTTAGTCAGGAAGGTGATGATATCGTGCTCATCTTTTTATGTAAGGAAGAACTAGAAAAACTCTTAACCAACAATGCAATACTTCGCAAGGAACACCACTTATATCCTCTCTTCCAACGCCAGTTCCTGGCCCAAAGAACTATTTTTTTACCAGCAGGACCAGCCAGTGGAACGCTGAAACCGCAAATAAGATCATGGACAATATCGAGGACGAAAATCCGAAGCTGGGTGTATTCAATCTAGAATCCTGCAACACCGACAAATGATCAATGAAGATTACTTTCTCCACCTTATCTGCGGAAACCCAGGCTGCCACACAAGGTTTCTACTGCTTCGGCTTAAAATACAACCACACCAAGTAAAAAAGGAACGATACCATAAGCTCCAATAGTGCTTCAGGTGCTACAAGCTCTCCTACACCACCAACAAGTGTCAGCACCCCGTCCAGAAGTACAGCCTGTGCGCAATGGATCATCACTACTCAATATGCAAGACAACAACCTTGCATATGCTTGCTCTGCGTTGCTGTATGCTCTGCGATGGAAATCACCCATAATTTCCTACCACTGCCCCTATAGACAGGAAAACATCAAGGCCTAGGTTGAAGCCAAGAGAAACAACCTTTCTACCACTGCGACCAGAGCCCCAGGCGCTCAACTCACCACCTCAGCTTCCTCTAACCGACCAGAATACTTTCCAGTCTAACCAAATTATGGTTCCTCCCACCAGGCGACCAAGCTTTCACAATGAGGACCCACGACCACACAAGCACCTTCACAGCCCTTTGCATCACATGCAGGCATTATCCCTGGTCATATTCGTCTAGTGGAGAGGTTTGCCAGACCAGACAATCAACGAGTCGTCAAGGATCTCAACGCACTTTACCCAGCCAACGGCCTGGACCCCATCATCGCTCCGGATGCAAGTCTCACTGCCTCCACTACCACAGAGACTACCTCCAAGACGACCACGAGTTCGATCTCAACAGAGACTCTAGAATCTCCCAAGAATTAGGCGACAAAAACAGAGGTATTTCCCTTTCCAGCTTCCAACACTTCTACCATCACCATCTCAGCAGATGCACTAGCTAATGTGCTGTCTACAAATACTAAGAGCACCACCAACACTCCTGAAATAGCTTCTACCGTTAATCCTCGAAACCTGAGCCTACCTCAGGCTGCGACACGAAAGACGAAAACACCAACTACGGACTCCTCAGATGAGGAAATCTTAGTAGGAGCTCCACCGCTGCAACACAAATATGACACCTACTCGGTACAAGACCTCCTCATGGTGGCCACCTCACCAAACTGCAATGACAGCACATCTCAACCAAAGACAAAATGGAAGACCTAGAGGTCTACACTAACCCTCTAGCTCCACGACTGGTACAGCCAGCCCTCCGAGGCTGGACCTAGATTCACGAAGCTCCATGTATTTCTTCGTAAGTAAGTTTGCTACGAAGGTTCCTAAGTATGCCCTAAGAAGATGGTTAGGTGCAATTCACGTAGGTCGACTTAGGAAGATATTTCTTGGTTCACCTGCGTGCCGATAGAGGTCACTACTGTGTTTCGTTTGGCCAATCAGAGAGCAGTCAACATTCTTCATATTGAAGATTTAGCGCTGGCTTATCGGAGCTCTACTGCCTCCTATTTACGTCGAATTTTCTTATAAAATTAGTATATTTCGAAGTAAAACTGTTTTTTCAACTTCTACAGGCAGCACCGACATTGTAGAAACAAATATGTTACATTTGTTGTTTACCTTAGTAATTCTAAGAGATACTGTGTAGCTGTCCTTGTTGTTTGGAAGACAATTATTGTATATATTTACTGAATTTACCCAAGGGCCATTACTATCTAGTGGCCTCGACGAGGACAGAAAGCCGGCGGCTTGTTAAAGGGCCCGCCAATTGTCTTAATGATATTTTTTAGCTGGAATTTGGCATTTACGGCTTCAGCGGGTAAGCGGTTCCATAGGTTTATAACCCTCTTTGTGGAAAAAACATATGTTTTCAGTCCTACTTGAGAGAACATACTCTCCAACACTATATCTGTGATTGCCCTGTTATCAGTGACTTTCTACCAAATGGTATGAGGTACTTTGAGCTCTGCAATTACTTTTTTTTTGAGATATATACAAGAGTTGTTACATTCTTGTACAGCCACTAGTACGCGTAGCGTTTCGGGCAGGTCCCTGGAATACGATCCCCTGCCGCGAAGAATCGTTTTTTCATCCAAGTACACATTTTACTGTTGCGTTAAACAGAGGCTACAGTTAAGGAATTGCGCCCAGTAAATCCTCCCCGGCCAGGATACGAACCCATGACATAGCGCTCGCGGAATGTCAGGTGAGTGTCTTACCACTACACCACGGAGACTGTACTTCACACACTCAGGAATATTGGAAGATATTCTTGTGCTGCACCCAGATTTTGCCAGTGGAGGCTAATAGATCAGCCTTAAGTATTTTGTTCTCTCCTGATTACATGTATGACTGGCCATCCTGTGAGGTGAGGATGTTGGATGAGCTTGTAGCTGGTTTTTGATCTACACTGTGTGGTCCTTCATACAAAATAGGGAAGCAGCACGTTGCAGTGTATACCTAAACATGTTTAAAAATACACTGTTTGAGAGGAGTCTTGTAGAAACTGGTAACAGTAATTATAATATAATGTTTCCATGATTCAGTGCTTACCTCTTGTGAAAACTGCGAAGAGTTGTTTAGTCAGAGTTGATTAGTTTTTTGTATTGAGGCTGGTATTTTCTAAATTGATTCCATGTATGTCAAACCATCCTGTGAGATGGGAGTATTAGATAAACTTATAGCTAGTTTTTTATCTATACTGTGTAACTGTGTAATATTCCATATAGAATAGGGTAGCAGCACATTGCTGTGTATACCTAATCTTCTTAGTAAAAAAAATCAGTAATAAAGATTTTAAATTATAGTTTGTATTATTACAAATACTGTATTATCCTTATTAAATCATGTTAACCATGGATCATTAAGATCTCATGTTGATATGTAATAGTCATATTTCTTTTGAACTGCTAATCCATGCTAATCATTCATTAAATTGTGCATTATGTCTCAATTTTTCACTTCCTTGGATATACTGTACAGTACAAAAAGATAGGATAAAAATAAACCAGTAATATTTCTTTCATTATATTTTTTATTTAAATAACTGCATCAATATCTTTACAGCTGACAGGATTTGTTTTACCATTCAGGTGCATTATTTGTTAAAAAAAATTTGGTTTATTGTTACACACAATGGTGCTACATAGCCTTCCCAGCTTGGTTGCTTCTTTTAATACTTACTGCTTAATAAATAAATAATAATAAATAAATTTTATTCAGGAAAAGTACATACAGTTGATTTACAAACAATGTTGGGTTTATAGACAGAGCTTGTACATACAATACCTAAAGCCACTAATACTCATAGCATTTCGGGCAAGGTGTGGGGGAAAAACATTTAGACTAAAACTTAATAGTAATCAGGATTAGGTATAAATTGTGTTGAAAGAAGGAATAAAAAATTAAAAAAGGGGGGTAACATAGCACAAATCAGCAATTGTACACGTTGGTGAACAGCATTGTTATAAAAGTAGCAAGACATGGGTTGACATTTAGGGGGTAAGATAGGTTACATGGAGTTAATTAGGTAGTACTTGGTTTTACTCTTAAACTGGTTGAGAGAGGTAAAGCCTTTGACATGATTCGGGAGGTCATTCCACATTCTGGGTCCCTTGATTTGTAGAGCACTTCTAGTTTTGTTACACACAGCCAAATTGTGTAACAGGAAGAGGTCTTGGACACAAACAAATTTGTTCCATGCTAAATGTAGAGAAATCAGCTGAGTATTCCTCAATTAAAATAAGCTGCCTCAGCTTGTAAGGTAAATAAAATAAGCATTTCTCAAATAAGTAGCTGCCTCACCTCACTGCCTTACTGCTACATAGCCTTCCCGGCATGGTGCCTTCTTTTGATAATTACTTGTTCCACACCCAAGTTGTGTAACAGGAAGAGGTCTTGGACCCCTACTTCCCTCTCTCTTTTTTAATAGTCCATATAGTCATAATTATAGCTTTAAGTATTCAATGAATAAAGTTTTTGACATTTTTACCCGTCTCCTTACCTAACATCATATGTGCTGCATATTTTTATTTTATGTCTCACCCAGATTTAATTTCAAAATAAGACCAAACTAAATAAATTTGAAATGGGTATGTATAGCTAAGGTATTCCCTTACTACTAGGTGAACAGGTGCATTTGGTGATAGTAAATGATCCCATCAGGCAGGTCTCATCAAATTCTCACATATTTCGTGTTCACCAGTGTTTATTTACATAATAACTACTGGTATAATATCTTGCTGTTATAAAACTAATTCTAATATCATAAAAGACATATTTACTCAAAGTTTCAAGCAGAGAATGCATATATAACTAACACGAAAGACTCCTCTTCACGAGATTCAATTGCTATAATCTTTTGTTAATGTTCCAAAATCTTAAAATCGATCCCAGTGTTATGTAGTAGAGAAAAACTGATTTATATCCAGTTTATGAAAAGCTACGAGTGGTCGACACCACACTTATATCCCGGACCAAACTTACGAAGGTTTTTCGACTTAGTGTAGCTACCTGAATACCAACGTAGCCGCCACGAAGGCGCTAAGAAGGAAAACATTCGTATCTAAGAAGAAAAACCTTTGTAAGTACCTTCGTGAATCTGGCCCCTGAAGTCCACTATGAACACCCCCTATCCATTCCCTAGATCTCCAGTTTCAGCTATTGATACAGATAATGACTGCAAAGAGCCTCCATTTACTGGCTCACCATAGCCCATGCTACTTGGAGCTTTTTGTTCTGAGTAGCTGAATCTAATACAACAACTGTTAACTTCACTCCATATGGCACTCATAGGGATCAACCTTTCTGTCAATACACCTCATGTGATACTGTCAATCCTGAACCATACATTCAACCCGTTCTTATGTGGTATTGAGGGTATTTATACATACTGCCACCCCATTTCAATGTATTTCCTGATGATGTATTTCTTTTCCCGTATTTCCTGGTTTGGGTGACTGCTCTGTTAATGACAGCTTTGAGTGATGTTGACAAAACAGAACCATCCTGTGATGGTGGACAATCACAAGATGGCTGTGTTTTGTCACCTGTAACTGAAATTTACCGATTATGGTTATCCTGATATTCTATCCGGTATATACAGCGGTTATTTTTCTCTCTGTAATTACAGAGCTCCAGTGGAAATCATCACCGACATCACTTATCTAACTAAATACCAGTATGACTTCTAAAAATGTCAATAGCTTAGTTTTACTTTACATATGGACAGCTAGGAACAGAGAAGGGGAAATATAAAACCTAACTTTGATGTTCAGAAGGCTTAGAAAAGGAAGGGTGAAGATTTGAAATTCTGGATGAAGATATGTTTAGGGAACGAAGAGAATTGAAAATTCGGTGGCCTGTGCACCATGAGTTGATATGAGGTATGGGTCATTTATTTAGTTTGTGTGTTTTGAGTGTGTTAGGTGGTATGGTTATGTCGGTTCGTTGGCTAGGCTGGTTAGTGTGGGTGTCTAAGCTAGTGTTTGGGTAATATTGAGCTGATGGCAATGGCTACTGGAGGTTATTCTCAACAATATTAAGCTAACCAGACTGCTTGCAGGAAACACGTTTTTGTTTTGTTTAGTTGCATTCATTTTTGTTTTGTTTTATAAGTGTAGATTGGGTTCGGAGGGCCCACTCTTGTGGGTCTTCTGGCAAGCCGGTCGGAATTTGTGGTCTCGGGAAGTTATCGTCGTGTATGAACCCGATCACTTTTTGCTGGAGAGTTATTTTTCGTGTTGTGTGTGGTGGCTCTTGGGTCTCATAGTCACTGGCTGTGTTGACGGCTACTTTTGGATCCTCTCGGTCCGGAACATAGAGCTACTGTGTACTGTACAGCTGCTTTCTTGCTAGGCAGCTGAGTCTGATTTTCATTGGCATCATTTTGAGGGCTTCGTGAATTTGGTCGGTCCTCACTCTGTCTTCCAGGGGACAGGTTCACTGCATAGCGAAGTGGTTTGTTTTGAACTAGCTATATTTGAAGCTTATTGGTTTTGGTAGTGAGGTTTAGGGGGTTATAAGGGTTCTCGAGACTAGGTCTTATGATCATCCTGTTCATGTGAAACTTGATGTGGGATGGGACTTGTCAAAAGTCCCATCCCACCCTCAAAAGTCCCATGATCCTTTTGCTGTCGTTGTTCTCTCGCAGACGTACAGGATTAAGTTGAGTAGTCTATTGAAGTTGCATCCGAGCACTGTGTTGGCATTAGAAATGGCTATGCTCTCCGCCTTCGTTTTCCTTTGTGTATGCCTTATAACCTACTGTCCTTATTTGGATCTTATCTGGGTTTGTGGTGATCTTCCATTTCCTTTCCCAATTTGCAGTCCAGGAGAGTTCAAGGTTTATCTTCCTTGTGACTGTTATGTGTTTGTTTGCTTGGCTTGCTGGGGTTGGAGGTTTTTTATATGGGTGACGTCAGCCGCAAATTGGATGATGATGGGGTCTCTATACTCTGGCTGAGGTTGGTCATTTACAAAGATGTTGAAGAGAACCCACCTCAGGCAAGACCCTGCGGCTCTCCTGCCATAGTGGTAAAGGATTTTGCCATCATTCCACTGAAGCACGGGGTGACTCATCTGTTTTTCAGAAAGTTCCTGAGAAGTCTAAGTAGTGTCCAGTTTTTGGCTGGTAAGTCCTCTAGCTCATTTACCCGGTGGTCGTGTCATAGGCTATTGAAGGCTTTGCGCACGTCTCTAGTTGCAATCACGGCTATCTGTTTTTGGTGGCAGACTGTGAAAATCGCGTTGTATATGATGCTTATTGCATGTTTGATTCAGCAGTGAGATCAAAAGCCAAACTGCATTTCAATGAAAAGGTTGTTATACTCCATATAGTAGTTGATTCTGTTGAATATTATTCTCTCGAAACATTTTCCTATTGTGTCAATAAGGAAGATCAGGCAGTAGTTGCCTGGTTGGTGTGGGGAATTGACATGTGAGATTTATATTTATTTAATTTATATGAATTTGTATAGAATTAATATTTTACGTTAATTTATATATTTCGATAGCAAATTGTATGATGGAGTGGACTGCAATTCTGCAAATTCTCACAAATTGACACCTTTACACATTATGGGGAATTTATGGTTTATATATGCAATCAATCAAAATTATTGATTAGCAGACATTCGCTACAGTATTAAACTACATATATTAGTAATTAAAATTGGGAGGCCTTATCTTTCTGTAGGTAGGCCTGGACCACTAGTTATGAACAAGGATGATCACCCAAAATAATCCTCGTGGTTGAGGCTGACATCAACACCATGTACTGGTGTAACAAGTAACTATTCTGCTTCCTCTTCAATTGTTCCTGTCAAAGGGCACTTGCAATAATAGGAGTAATCCTTTATATATGACAGCTATATCAGACGAAATATTGGTAGTTTAAATAAGAAGATTAGAATAGTACTCACCATGGGTTGGTCGCTGTCTCTCATTCTAACCGGAAATAAATCCTATCTACCTAACATTACTGGCTAGGAATGACTAGATAAGAATTCGGAATTGGACACTTCCCTTGTTTAGATGATGACTGTGTGTTGATAATGGAAGTACTAATTTACTCTCCATAACACTTCGTCTAAGGGTGTTTATAGGATTCTGCTCCAGCGACTGTTATCTTAAATTAACAATGGCTGACCACTGGCCCTCATTCACTGACACCCCTGGCTCTCTTGTCCAGATGTCAAAAAGTGGTAGAAAGGTCACATTTACTATATTTTGGTACTAATAATCAAGTTGATTCAAGTGAAATGTTTTTATGATGTTAACAGTCCAAAGACTGCACTCTCGCGCTCTAGCGACTAGATCTCTAGTCGTTCATTTTTCTTGTGATTGTGCTCTAGCGACTATGTTGCTTTGCTTGATATAATATTTGTTAAAAAAATTAATTATTATCCGATCTTCGTTTTTTTTTATTTTAAAATGAGCCCCATTGTTTTCCCACAATCCTCCATAGGCCGCATGGCATTCTGGGTCACGCCATGCGATGGGCCTAGTCCTTTGTTTACCTCTCTTGTGACCGGAACGCCGCCTGCCCGCGTCCAGAACTTGTGCAACTCTCGGCTATTTATACGCGTGTTTATTCGTTCCCGTGTCTTGCAAACACCTTATTACGTGACAACATGGATCGTTGTAAAGGGCAGAGCACTTCGACGCCCATAAAAACGACGAAAAGTACCAAGGAGGATAGGCTGATTAAGCTCTACCAAAAGTTTAGCAGGGTGAAGCTTACACCCACTAAAATTCCTGCTTTGCTGGATGATTTATCTGATGTTGATGTAGATGTTGAGGGAGAATAACGAGAAAGTGATTTCAATAGTGATAATTTGGATACAGAGACGTCGGATGAATCTGATAGGTCAACGAGTGAGGAGAGTGGCGAGGGGAGTGAGGAGGAGGCGGCAGATGAAGCCCGCCCCAAGCCACCTATAAGGAGGCGTGCAGGACGGCTTCAACAACCGAATCCTGATGATGCTTGGTGTACTGACAACACACCAGCATCTGTAGAGAGTTTCACTGCCACACCAGGCCTAACTGTCCCAATGCCAACCACTGCAATACAATTTATACAATTATTCCTGACTCGGGCCCTGATTGAATATCTTACAGTTGAAACTAACAGGTATGCTAAACAATTTATTCAGAATGCTTCCAGGCGCACCATGAGTATGTGGCAAGAGGTATCGCTCAAGGAAAAGCCAAGGTATTTGGGTCTATCTATGTTGATGGATATTGCACCCCTCCCGACGATGTGAATGTACTGGCAAACAAGCCGGCTATGGCATATGCGCACCTTTAATATTTTCATGACGTCCAAACGATTTCAACATATCAGCCAGTTTTTTCATAGTTACGACAACCAAGCAGTTCCCCCCAAACAATAAAGACCGATTGATAAAGCTGCACACAGTGATGACCTATCTTACCACCAAATTTGGCACATTCTACATTCCCAATAAAGAACTGAGTTTGGATAAAGGAACAATGTCGTGGCGTGGACGATTATCCTTCAAGGTTTACAATCCAAATAAACCGGATAAGTATGGAGTAGAATTGTACATGCTTGCTGAGGCATCGACGGGCTACATAATTGACTTTGAGGTGTATGCCGGAGTTGGTAAAACAACAGTGGAGATAGTCATGGGCTTGATGCAGCCCCTATTGCACAAGTGTTATCATCTTTATATGGATAATTACTAAAACTCTGTCCATCTCACAGAAAAGCCACGTGAACATGGTGTTTATAGTGTGGAACAATCAGATTACAGTGTGGCGCCCCCAAACTTCTGCAACAGCAAGCAAAAGGTAAATTTCCAGTTGATCAAACCATATTCAGGCGCAAGGACAATACATTTATAATCCTGTGGAAAGACAAGAGAGTGGTCTCATTGATCACAAACTGCCACACTGCTGACACACAGGAAGTAGAACGTAGGAAGAGAGTGAGGAAACGTGACGGAAGGACTTCAGTGAACCTTGTAACTGTGAACAAACCAAATGCCATATGCGATACAACACCAACATTAAAGGTGTTGATCACTTCGACCAAATGGCCAAATATTACAAGTTCACCAGGAAATGTCATAAGTGGACAAAGAAAATTACATTTTATATCCTTCAAATGGCTGTGCACAATGCATATGTGTTGTACAAGAAGTACACTACTGATGAGAAGAAATTGACCCTACTCCAGTTTCATGAGGTAGCAATATGGCCCTTGTTGAGGTGGGACCAAGAGGAGTGGCCTGCCACTGATAACCCTCTCCCACATGCTCCGGATATCAAAGATGATTCTGATGATGTGGCCACACCGGGACCATCTGGTGTGAGGCGTCCTCTATTTCCTCCGGCAGGCCTCTTCATCATGTCTTGATTCCAGCACGCCCAGCACGTGCTGGGCGTGCTGGAAGAACAATTATGGGGATGACAAACATAAAAAGATCGTAAACATTTCAGCGCGGTTTGACGCTCACGGCTAACGACCGCCATAGTTTCTTATTTGGTGTGGTTCTCATGTTGGGTTTGGTGAAAATTTAGGTATATATTCTTCTAGAGCATTCTCTGGCGAACACATTGATACCAAATTTAAATATATACATCGAAAATTAAGGTGAACAGACCGAAAAGATTATAAACATTGTACTGTTGACGCACAGTCGGCCGAAACGAACGGCGCACTTGGGGAAATGTGCCAGCCTACTGCCAGGAGCGCGAAAGTGATAACTTATATTAAGAATGTTCCCAGCAGAATTAGCTGATGAAATTAATAGCAACATTTGGCAATAATATCCCGTTTTCTATTGACGAAAAATTCCACTACCATCTTCTATGAGTGAATTTATTTATACAAATCGGCAGCATTATTATCTGCCTATTTTATTAAATTTTAGTAAATGGTGTCGGGTTTTCCGACAGTTGGTGGACTTCTTTTTTTTTGGTGTCTTGGGAATAAATATCATCTTGGCAGTTTTGAAGGCGAAAGAAATATGGCCACATGTCAACACATGGCCTGGAGCGTTGCTCTGGATGTTTTTTTGTAGATTGGCGTGGTCGGCCACTGGGGTACTGACGAGAAAGTCAGCGTTCTCTGTGGTCCATTCCCATTTATATTGGTTTGCTTGCCTCACCAGTTTGCCCCAGATGTGGTTCCTGTGTTTCTACGTTATGTCAGTGGTTTCCGTTCTTAGGGATTGCAGGGTTAGGGCAGGTGGATGGCTTGATTGTTGATGGCTGAGGCAGGCTTGTAGGTACTCATGCATTTTACTTCTGATCTCATACGTGGGTTTATATTGTAATACATCCAGGTGCTGGACATTTTGCATGTGGCCTCTGTAGCTTGCTGGATACAGTTTTGGATGGAGTTAACGGCTTGGTCGATTAACTGGGTGGGTAGGTTGTCCAGTGTTATGAACCTTACCTCCTGTGGAGGTTATCTTGAGATGATTTCGGGGTTTTAGTGTCCCCGCGGCCCGGTCCTCGACCAGGCCTCCACCCCCAGGAAGCAGCCCGTTACAGCTGATTAACACCCAGGTACCTATTTTACTGCTAGTAACAGGGGCATAGGGTGAAAGAAACTCTGCCCATTCTTTCTCGCCGGCGCCCGGGATCGAACCCGGGACCACAGGATCACAAGTCTAGTGTGCTGTCCGCATGGCCGACTGGCTCCCCTTTAGCTCCCCCCTCCCCCCGACTGGTTAGTTTCAAGTATAAAATGTTGGTGGACACAGTGAGAATGTTTGATAGGAAAATATCTACAGCTGATATCAGAGAGGCCGCAAGTCACCTGTAATACTCTGCCCAGCAAAGTAGTACCTTCTCAGCTGGAGGTTGTCAGGGATAATGTGAACTGGAATAGCCTAACTATGTGAATGGAAAATGGACTCAATCTAAAAGCATGCATAGGGAATATGATAAATAAAGTCAATAAAGAGTTTGATTGCAAATGTAAAGAATAGAGTATTAAGGGGCGATGACGCAAGAAGGGGACGCCATTTGACTTGAGTGGAGGTGGAACGCTGACGACCAGTCTTTGTTATTTGATGGTTTTTCTCCGGCCGAACAGTCAGATAAGCGTTCCTTTGTATCTAAATAGGGATGCAAGATAGGGTAGAGTTGTTATGCAGACTTTGGAGATGTTTTATGAGAGAGTCCAGGTTTCCTAGAGGTGTAAATATGTGTGTCACTGGGTTGATAGGTGTGGTGGCTGTGTGCAAGGTTCTAGGTTTCGGACTGTGAGGCGTAGGGTAGCCAGAGCCCACTTTGGGTTATATTAATTGACCTTCTGTTGTAAGGAATAACATTTCATATATGTAATAGCGTGTGTCTTATACATATAAATTTGTATCTTTGTACTTGGCTATTTTCCTTACCCCTTGATTTCCCTAGGCTACAAGTAAAATTTCTATTCCCCTTGACAACATTTAAAGGTCCACCACCCCCGAATTCTTGACAGGCCTCTATGTCACACAAACTATGACACAACCATGACACCAACTTATGACATCCAGCTCGATTATGGGGTCCTCTGTGGGGAAGGTTTCGTATGTCTGGGCCTTGAGGGAAAGTGAGGTCCATACCTAAACGGAGCTGTTTGGACAGTAATGACTACTGGGATGTAGTCCGAGGCCACGTTCTTGCCTAGGGTCACTCTGAAGTGGAACAAATCGCAGTCACTGTTGGTCAGTACGACGTCTGTGGGTACACCTTACGTTACCCGCGAAGGTCTTGAAGTGTGGGACTTGGAAGGATAGGTTCCGGTTCTGCATTAGGTGAGAGCTGTCTGCCCTTAAGATCCAATCCAGTGGGTGCATTGAAAAGGCCTGGAGGAGAGCGTTCAGGTCTCTTATAATGACTGTCGGGTAATTCTAGTCGAGAATCCTATTAATGGATTGAGGGGAAGGAAGTGGGAGATATACTGTGCAGACAATGAAAGGGACCATGGGAAGAGGTGAGCTCCATTGACAAGAAGTAGTCATCCTCTTGGAGAATGGGGCGCAAGGAGAGACCCCGCTTCACCAAGACTGACACCCCGCTGTGCATCCCTCTGTTGAATTCCATGGTGTAGAACCCTCAAAGAGAGATGTGCTGGTTCTGGTGGGCAGCTATTTCGTTGAGGAGGCTGATGTTTGGGTAAAGTCTGGCTACTTTTAGGAAAAGGAGGTATCTGTTGTTGATGAAGTGCTTGATCTTTGCTTGCAAGATTGTGATCCCCATTATGACCGTTGATTTGGTAATTGGGGTTGCGGAGGCAGTAGGGTTTGCAGGAGGGATCGGCTTCGGTGTGTGGACGTGGGTTGGGTGGGTGGTCTCGGTCAGTGGGGTGGAAATCTTAGTCCTGGTGGGCTTTGCTTGGTCCCGAGTTCGTAGCTTCGTTGCTGTTCTTCAACGTTCACCCTCATAGAGCTCGTGTCGGCACGTCATTCCGAAATTCAGAAGAGTCGTCCTCGTCGGTCTTTGTGTCTGAGGATGGGCCTCGTCTGAGGTGCCGACCGCCTTAGTTGGGGAGGAGGTGAGCTGGAGGAAAGCCTGGATGTAGTGGGAGTTGGGGAAGGGTGCAAGGGGGGCGGGGGAGAGAGATGGACTGTACTTACATAGTTATAATTGATCTTTGGATCTTTGGTCTCGCCTCTCATCTGCCAATCAACTGGTGTACACATTCTGGAGCCTATTGAGCTCTATCAAATCTACATTTGAAACTGTGCATGGAGTCTGCCTCCACCACATCACTGCCTAATGCATTCCAGTTGTTAATTACTCTGATACTGAAAAAATTCTTTCTAATGTCTGTGGCTCATTTGGGCACTCGTTTCCACCTGTGTCCCCTTGTTTGTGTTCCACCCGTGCAAATAATTAGTCTTTGTCCACCTGTCAATTCTTTTGAGAATTTTGTAGGTGGTTATCATGTCTTTTCTTACTCTTCTGTCTACCAGGGACGAGAGGTTTAACTACCGTAGCCTTTCCTCGTGGTTCATACCTCTCAGTTCTGGACTAGTCTGGTGGTATACCTCTGAATCGTCGTTAACTTTGTCTTGTATTTAAATAGATTTGAACTCCAGGCTGGATCTGCATACTCCAGGATTGGTCTGACATAGGTGGTATACATGGTCCTGAACGATTTCTTACACAAGTTTCTAAAGTCAGTTCCTATGTGTGACAATCTAGCATATGTCGCTATGATATCCTATTGATGTGGGTTTCTGGGGACAAGTTTGGTGTGATATCAACGCCCCAGATCTTTCTCTCTATTTGAATCTTGCAAGATTCTCCCAGATGGTACTCTCTTTCATCTCCCAGATGAAGATCTCCCAGATGGTACCACGTGTTCAGCCTCCTGATCCCTTTACCTAATTTCATTAATTTATACTTTCCTGAGTTGAACTTTAGTAGCCATATTCTAGACAATTCCTCCAGTTTGTTCAGTCGTCCTGTAGTCTCTGTCTATCTTCATCTGTCTTGATTCTTCTCAGAATTTTTGCATCATCAGCAAAAATTGACAGGAATCAGTCTATACACTCCTGAAGATCGTTTACGTACAACAGAAACCGGATGAGCCTAAGTACAGAGCTCCGTGGGAACTCTGCTGGCGACATCTCGCCACTCTGATGTCTCCCCCTCACAGTTACTTCTTGTTTCCTAATGTTTAGATATTCCCTTATGCAATGGAACCCCTTATAAGACGTTAGTAATATAATTCCGAAATACATAAATTCATTTACGCTTGAGGTACCTACTGAGAGCCACGCATGCGCAATCGGGAGGAGGAAGAGGACTGAGAGAGTGTGCCACCACCAGAGAGAGACGCCATTAACAGCGTGCCACTACGTGAGAGAGACGCCATTAACATACCGTGGTACCACGCGAGAACGCCATTAACAACGTGCAAACAGAACTCGTCAACAACTTTCTCTCTCACACACCACCCCATTTACATGGAGGTGTGGGCAACCATCTTGCTAAGTTACTGTGTTGCAGAATTCCTACTTAACGACTCATAGTTAAGTCATCCTAGCATCAGCGGGTGCCAGAGTTCTTGGAGATTTACATCTGCATACAACACAATTCTGGCGAGCATATTCCAGTTCCAACTGATTGTTTGTTAAATAAGGGCACTTAATTTAGTAACATTTTTCATATGTAAGTTACTCGTTCGTTATGCCACGCTACAACCAATAAACCAAAGTTAGTTGAACAGAATCAAGACTCTCACTTCTCAATGAGAAATAGTGATATTAACAAGAGACTAGACAACCTTTACATTTAATTTGCCTTTCAGTTTGCCTGGGAGCGGCGTGAAGGATAAGATACTTAATTTCACTTCCATGTGCTTGCTCTGACTAAGCGTTGCATACGAGTGTGCTGTCGTTATCACCCCCTACATGTTTCCAACTAATTCAGTCGAACAGTTAAGCTGACATGATTTTCTAGTAGTGTGGTATTAGATATACTAAACGTCTAGTTACCCTAAATGATTTGTTTCTCCAATTGCCATTTACTTGTCATTTATGTAAAGTTATACTTATTACTAACTACATTTATTTGATTTATATATGATCCATGATTTGAATTTACATACACATTTCTTTATGACGATTGAAGCAGCTATCGGATTATTGGTGATAGAACTTAATTGTATTCTAGCGCTCGAACCCGCCAATTTGTGAAATTTATATTTGACTCTATTTCATCGATAAATTCAGTTTTCACTAAGTATCCATAGGACACTAGTTCTTGGTATCAATCTAATCCACTTGCTCATTTTTTGTTTTCCACTTTTTCTCAAAAAGTGTTGGTCCTTCGTAGCTACTGAGGTCTCTTTTCATTGTAATTACAAATATTGGAGTCAGATTTTCCCACATTACCATCTCATTATCCTTAATTTCTCCTCCTCACTACTTCTGCTTATAATTTCCATCCTCATTCCCTCCTCCACATTCCCTCCTTTTCAAAACTTCTGTTTACTCCTTTCTCCTCACTTTACGTTCGCCTTCTTCATGCCCATTTAATTTGCAATAGTGCTAAAGGTTTACATAATATACATATCTTCAGAACATATTTATGATTCCTCGTGATTGAGTCACCACGAGGAATTCTCGCTTGCTCAGTTCTCTAAATATAATGCCGTTGATGAGTCACACATTAAAGTGGCTGAAGCTATTGAAGA